>BSQZ01000055.1:62500-520000 GCA_033239005.1 Lamellibrachia satsuma
ACCATATGGTGGACTTCCTCGTTAAGCATAAATTATTAAATTAATATCAACATGGATTCCTTAAAGCGAGGTCATGCTTAACAAAATTAATATGTTATGTTTTTTAGAAGAAATCACTAAATGGATAGACGTGGGATCGCCAATAGATATTATCTACTTAGATTTTCAGAAAGCTTTTGACAAAGTGCCACATCAAAGATTACTACTTAAATTAAAAGCCCATGGTATCGGGGATTGCACTGACTGGATAGAACAATGGCTGACTGACAGAAGACAACGAGTTGTAGTAGATGGAGAAGTTTCAAATTGGAAATCGGTTTTGAGTGGGGTACCTCAAGGATTAGTATTAGGACCTATATTATTCTTAATATATATATCAATGACTTGGACGACAGTATAACAAGTAACGTACTGAAATTTGCGGATGACACACAACTGTTTAGAAAGGTTAATACCGATGGTGATAAACAACATTTACAAAACGATCTAGACAGATTAGTAAAATGGTCTGAGAAATGGCAGATGTTGTTCAATTTTGAGAAATGTAAATGCCTACATACAGGACATGGGAACTTGGATGTAAACTATAAAATGGGAGATACTGTTCTGGGTACAACTGTAAAAGAAAAGGACTTAGGAGTTACAATAAGCGCTGATATGAAAGTTTCAGAGCAGTGTGGTATTGCAGCTTCAAAGGGTAATCAAATTCTTGGATTGATTAGAAGAGACATAACATACAAGGGTATACCTCTTTATAAAGCAATAGTTAGACCTCATTTAAATAATGTATACAAGCATGGAGACCATATCGTAAGAAGGATATAGATACGCTTGAACGCATACAAAGGAGAGCAACTAAAATGATTCCAGAACTGAGAGACCTTAGGTATGAAAAACGCCTGAAAGAATGTGGTTTAACAACTCTAGAGACAAGGAGGTTAAGAGGAGATCAGATTGAAGTTTTTAAGATATTGAATGGGTATGGAAGTATTGATAGAAATATGTTTTTCTCACTCAAGAAAGATAGCAGATCTAGAGGACATGAGGTAAAATTAGTAAATGATCAATGTAAATTGGACATCAGGAAACACTCGTTCTCACAGAGGACAATAAATGAATGGAACAAGTTGTCTACAGATTGTGTAACTGCTGGCAGCGTAAATGTGTTTAAAAACAAGGTTGACACATATCTCAGGAGGGCGGGTTATAAGTAGATGAACATTGTTGGACTCTCGATAAGCCAATGGCTTCCTTGTCCACTCGCCATCTGGGCCTTTGGCTTGGATGGCAAATCTTGTTAAATCACTTGTTATGGATGAAAATACAATAAATAGTCAAAAAGCGGTCGAACTTACGATATCGGAGGGCTGTAATAGCCACCGTCCATGTGGTATGGTAACCTGGTGGACGCAACTGGCCCTATTGCAAAAGCACCTGCAGTTGGCCGCCGGATCTCTGTTAGCTGACGTCATGACGTTCTCGTAGCTATACTTTGCAGCATCACCGACGTGTACCGTCATTTTGGTATCCACATATTCGTGTATCCAGTGAGACAAATCCTCGGTCTCTCGTGACATGACTGTTCCACAGCATCGTTGAACGTGCTGATGACCTGCTTGCTTATGTGTTGCTGCAGACCACCCATAATTAACATGGCTCAAGAATGCGAATAACTATGTTTTTGATACTCGGCGCTCCGAAAGAAGTCATGCAATTTTTCGGCAGTGGCGAGGTAAACTCCACACGACGACGAATAGCCTTCCCACTTCGTTGCCGTGGATGCTCTTTCAGACTTGTAAGCATCCCAGGTAATGTCCACACGTTGGGTGCTGTTCAGCTGGGTCGCAACGTAGGCCTATGCAGATTCCGTTGCTCGAAAGTGGTCGAATATTGCTAATGTCTGCGGCTTTAACGTTTTACATTTCCAACTGTAGATTTTCTTTGCGCCGCTACATGGAAGCAAATTAATGGGTGACTAACCCCTCCCCCAATTTGGCCTCCCCTTTGCAAGATCCTAACTACACCACTGGTGCTGACGGCTGCTGCGCCACCAATGACGACAACATCACCAAATGGAGTCGTCAGGCAATTATCTGGTTGATGCGGTACTACTTTCTCCAGTCAGTCAGTTATATCTGCCTTCATTCATATGCACAGTTTCCCATCATGTGACAGAAATGGTGGACGTGTTTGAGAAGAACTCCTCGGCATCGCAGTTTATCACTTGACAAACTACACAGAGTTGAGGAAACAACGAGCAGTCACTTCGGAGAGCCAAGTATTTGTCTTTGGATTTAGTTTTATATCTATCTTGGTGCAATGATGTCAGCCGGTGTTCGTCGAAGTGCACCGCCGTCTCCTTATACCATTTCGTTGGTCTACCCGTGCGCCTTGTCGATCACCGTCTCTGAGGATGAACTTTACGTCTCTGTGACAACAATCCACCAAGTCCACCAAGGAGCTCCCGTCTCTAATGTGGACGGGAGGTGCCGGGGTGCTTGTCGTAATATAGCGGGCGCTACTCGGTGGCGACCAGCAGCTGTTCGACTCTCGCCGTATTTGTTATATTATTTTTCTATGACGCTTTTTGTGGTCGACGTATGCACTGTGATTACACTGTGTGCTTTGATTCACCTGTGCTACGGACAGCATGGACATATCCTCCATGGCGGACTTTGCATGGACATATCCTCCATGGCGGACTTTGCATGGACATATCCACCATGGCGGACTTTGCATGGACATATCCTCCATGGCGGACTTTGCATGGACATATCCTCCATGGCGGACTTTGCATGGACATATCCTCCATGGCGGACTTTGCATGGACATATCCTCCATGGCGGACTTTGCATGGACATATCCACCATGGCGGACTTTGCATGGACATATCCTCCATGGCGGACTTTGCATGGACATATCCTCCATGGCGGACTTTGCATGGACATATCCACCATGGCGGACTTTGCCGTGAGTATTTACTGGCCTTGAACACCCGTGCACACCAAGATTCAAATTTTCTCAATAGCATTGACTTTCCTCCCGAATTGACGCAGAACAACACCAGACGGGAGGGTAAATGAGGACGAAGGGGTGGTGTGCGACATGCAAAGACTAAGGAGAATGAAATGTAAGCCCCCTCTACCATCCATGATTTTGGCAAATGTACGGTCTTTGAAAGATCTCAAGAAGGACGAACTTCGTGGAAATGCAATTTTTTAACGAACACGGAGACGCTTGTCTCGTGGCATTCATCGAAACCTGGTTCGACAACTCTGTGTCTGACCATGGAACTTTTGGATGTCCTACCCGGCTTGACCGCGGCAAGGAAGCGACCGGAAAGAAGGAGAGAGGTGGGGGTGTCTGCTTGTATGTAAATGAACGTTGGGGCAAAAATATGATTGTACGTGATTGGCTCTGCACCCCCGACATTGAACTGTTGACTGTTTCACTACGGCCGCTACCCCGCGAATTCCCCCAATTGTTTGTGACTGTTGTTTACACACATACCCCAGAGCCAACGTGGATCGATGATTTGTCATGTGACACAGAAACTTGACGCCTTAAGCAAAGTCTGCCTACCTACCACCAGAACATCACGTGCCCAACCCGCATGAACCGGACTATTAACCTGTGCTACGGTTCGGTGCCTAATGCGTATAGGTCCATAACCAAGCCACCATCGGCGACGCCGATCACAACACTGTTCACTTGGTTCCTATTTATAGATGCCTTCTGAAGCGTGCAAAATGTGTTAGACGACAGGTCAAGGTGTGGAGTGATGACAGTATAGCTAGACTGCAGGGTTGTTTTGACTGTACTAACTGGTATGTTTTTCGGGATTCCTGTGGTAGCCTGCATGAACTTACCGATGTTGTGACCAGTTATGTTTCTTTCTGCGTTGACACTGTTATACACGTGCAGAAACGCAAAGTGTACCCAAACAACAAACCTTGGGTTTCTAAACAACTGAAAAATGTATTGAATGAGAAGAAAAGGGCTTACTTTCAGACAGATTTAGCTGCGCGAAGGGAAGTTCAAAGGATTGTCAGATCAGAAATTAGGAAAGCAAGGGAGAGTTATAAAAACAAAATAGAACAATTGAAGTTTAAAACAGGTGATATGAGAACGGTCTGGGAAGGCATTAAGACGATGTGTGACATGCAGCAAAATAGACAGATTTCCAACCGCTTATCACCGTTTGGGGGTAGAGAGGACAGGGTCTCTGCAGAGGATATGAATTCTTTCTACGCTCGTTTCGACACACACGATTTTCGTTTTGTCATTGACGATATTAGGAGATCAACAAAGACAGATGGTGAATTAGCAATTGAAGAAGAGGATGTGCTGAGAGTATTCCAGTGTACACATGTGAAAAAGTCCCGGTCCTGATGGCATTTCCGGTCAGATTTTGAAGAATTGTGCCACTCGGTTGTCTGGTATCTTCCACTTCATCTTCCAGGTCTCTCGATCTCAGCTTACAGAAAATCCCTACCTTGTGGAAAACGTCAAATGTCATTCCTGTCCGCAAAAAACTCGCCCTGCCAGCCCAAATGAATTTCGTCCAGTAGCGTTGACATCGCACGTAATGAAGAGTTTTGATATTCAAACCAATGATCATGAACCTACAGTCCATCTTCTAGACCCCCTACAATTTGCGTATCAGTCTGGGAAAGGAGTGGAGGACGCAGTCGCTATTTAGCTAAACCTTGTACATTGTCATCTTGAGAAGGCCAAAACTCATGCCAGAGTTCTCAACCTTGATCTAAGTTATGCTTCTAATACTCTGCAGCCTCACCTGCTTTAAAAAAAAACTTGATTCTGACTTGACTCTATGGGTGCTTGAATTTTTGGTGGGAAGACCCCAACAGGTTCATGTGAATGACACCAGGTCTAGTGTGAAGGTTGCGTCCACTGGTACACCCCAAGGAAGTGTCTTGTCTCCCCTGTTGTACATCCTGCATATTATTGACTGCAGGAGCACCCATCCCAATAGGTTTCTTATTATATTCTCAGATGACACAGCTTTACTCAGTTTGCTGTTTAATGAAGAGACTGGCCACGGTCCCATTGTAGAGGACTTTGTTGATTGGTGTGATAAATCGTGTCTGTTCCTGAATGCAACAAAAACCAAAGATATGTGTATTGACTTTAGGAAAGACTCTCCATCCCAGACAGACACTGTCATCCACGAAGATAAGTTGGAGTTGGTGGACGAATACAAATACCTCGGTATTATTATTGACAACAGACTGTTGTGAATGAAACTTGAAACATATCTACTATATAATATAAGGAGTTAAACAGAAAAAAACAGGATTGGTTATCGTCCACGTGCGTTAAACTACAAAAATTGTGACAATAACCGAAAGAACACAACTTATTTAACCATGACGTGTAAACGCTCTATTTAACCCGTGAAGCCTATCGTACTGATTTATAACCAGGCGTCCTTGTCCACTTGCCATCTGGAACTTGTTGTTTGGGATGGCAGTCTTGTTAAATCTTGTTAAAAATCTTATCAGCCACTGTTACCCAGTCACACAACACGTATATGCCTCTGTAAAGGAACCACCAACCAACCAACAAACGACCTCCATCTGTGCTACCACAGGCACATCTCTCCACGAGACTCATTTCTTACTGGACATGTTCAGACACGCCAGTACACACTTAGTTATACATACTGCATTCACCACCATCAGACCGTTACATCCTCAGTCGTGTTTACACTGATAATACAAACAAATTTCGGGTGTCAAACAATGATTAGACGGCAACACCACAAATGTGCTCATGTGCTGGCTGACCCAACTACACAACTGCTGACATTCATGTCTCAACACCTTGGACAAGTCGTGGCTACCTGTATGCATCTATCAGTACAAAACCAGCTCCATGAAAACTCAGAATTACGCGTTTATTGGTACAAAACTAGCTCCAACTGTGCTCGACTCATGATCACATTAAGAAATTAAATTATCTAAACGAGGTGTGTCATGTCTAAAAACGAGAACAGTCAACAAAGTTCCTAAATACTATGAATTAGATGAGCAAGCAAGCAGTGTGTGATTGCAAACAGACTGACCTGCTCCATGCTGGGCGGCCGGGCGGACAGGCTGCGGGGTCTGCCAGCGAGGTCGAGGAACCTGGGACATCTGGGGCGTGAAATAGCGCTGCTGTTGCGGCATTGTTGGCACAAAGTAGCCGGCGCCACCGGGCTGGAAGATCTGCCCAACCTGCTGGCCTTGCTGTAGACGCAAACATAGGATTACTTTCAACATGAACCACAAAATGTCAAGCATACAAGACGTGGACGACAAACCCTTTGCCATGTGTCGCGAGATTCAAATACAAGTAGTTAACATTGCATTAGAGCTGCTTCTGCTACACAATTATTCCGGTCGCCTTGTTTTAGAATTATTTCATGAAAATTCAAACCTATCGAGTACCCACCAAGATATCCTACTCATTTGTGGAAATGTGTTACTCTGGTTCTACATACGACTACATACGATTTTTATGATTGTAATAAAAGTACATTCTTTTATTAAAAGGCATATTACTTACTTATGCTGATTTGAACATCAACGAACGTGAATCATGACTAAATCAATTGAGGGCATTTAAAAAATGTATACTGCATACCTGCATGCGCATGCCAGCCATGCGTTGCATGTACTGTGCAGCCAAGTGATCCTTGCGGTCCTCCTTACGATGGGCCAGTGCCACATACAGTGGCTTGGCCACCACGATGCGGCCGTTCATCTCAGTGACAGCCTTGGTGGCCTCCTCGGGAGAGCTGAAGCACACAAAGCCGAAGCCCTTCGACCTCACCCCATCCGTCATCACCTACAATCAACATTCAGGTGTGAAAAACAGAACATCACATTAAGGGGAGGGTAGGTAACTAGAGTCTTATGACCAAGCTTAATTTTACCACATTGGTTATTTTTACCATACTGGTTATACCATGGTAGCACTACACGGTTGTACTATATCAAAACAGTGTGGGAATATTCATAAGTGGTTCGAATTTGCTCCATGAAATGTCCTTTTAATGGAACATAATGAGCAACATTACACGGATAATAAAATTTACACCTTTCTACTTTGTGAATAAGTGCAGTTGACAAAAAATAGCATTGTCAATCAGTAGAATTACACGGTGTTATATTCGTATGCCACATACAAGCCCAGTTCAAATTAAAACCAACCCTGTATTACAAAACGAAGTGCTAAAAACAACTGATCATGCAAAAACATGTTCAGTGACCACCAAACCATGCGGATGTCCGAGCTAGAGACAGCTACATATGCACGAAGGCAGCACTGGTTTGCTCTCCCAATGTTAAGGAGAGATTCACATTGGGGCAATGCAACAGCACGCATGTGAATCCCAGGATGCATTGGTGAAACATGAACACCACAGGCAACTATAAACACATGAAACGTGGACAGACCTTAGCACTGGTGATGGTGCCGAACTGGGAGAACTCCTTGCGCAGCTTCTCGTCGTCGATGTTCTCGTCAAGGTTCTTCACGTAGAGGTTGACACCCTGGTAGCGGTTGATGCGCTCCATCTTCATGCGATCGAATTTGTCCTTGAGCTCGGCAAGAGGCTCGGCCTTCTTCTGTGCACGGCCCACATACAACTCGCGGCCATCGGCCTCCTTGTTGTTCAGGTCCTCCACCGCCTGCAGCAGACATTCACAGCTCAGACAGAACAAGATCACAAAGTGGAATGTTAGATCGAGTTGAAACTGAGAAGAGGCAATGCCGAAAGGAATGCGAATGTGTTCAAAACACTGAGCCTGTCACTACAATAATTCCAGCTTTGATATGCGATCGACCTTGGGCCTCACAAATTGGGCTGTTTAGCCTCCATCGCTCTCAACATTCTGAATGAGGAATGTTAAAAACATTATTTTTGCCAGACGGATCAAGGAACTTCATTTATAAACTTACTAATCTTGAACAGCACATGACATTTGGTGCTAGTGATACACCAATAAAGAGTTTTTAAAGGTTTTAATTGCCAACACTATTGACAATATCATGAATGTTGTCACAGTACGCACATAATATGTCCTGTACAAATGTAAAGCACTTTAAGAAGTCCTAATGACTGGATACCGTGCTATATAAAAAAAACATACTGTTTTTACAAACAGCACTCACCTGTTGGGCAGCTTCGTGGTCTTCAAAGCTGACAAATCCAAACCCTCTAGACCGGCCATTCTCATCAGTCATAACCTACAAGCAGAAACATTTGGCACTGGATCTCACCTGGCAGTTCATGATTAACTGCTGGAAGTAGGAAGGTAGAATCTAACTGTACAGTTGACACAACTTTACAATATCTTATGCGAACAGATACACCCGCGTTTTGGTGACTTAAAAATAGGAACCTAATATATATATATATATATATATATATATATATATATATATATATATATATATATATATATATATATATATATATATATATATATATATATATATATATATATATATATATATATATATATATATATTATTATTCAATCATTATTCATTATTTAATATATTTATATATATGATATATATAATATATATATATATCATATATGATATGCCTATATATATATATATATAATAATAGGATAATATATATCTCTCATATATTCATTCATTCTCTCATTCATTCATTCATATAATCTATATATATTTATTTGATAATATATATATGCAATATTATATATATATATATATGATCACTGCCTGTCTATATATATCCATATATATACCTCTCTCTCTCTCTATATCTCTATATATATATATATATATATATATATATATATATATATATATATATATATATATATATATATATATATATATATATATATATATATATATATATATATATATATATATATATATATATATATATATACATACATACATACATACATACATACATACATACATACATACATACATACATACATACATACATACAGCTTCATTCACGTGTCTTCTCTTTCAGTGGGATTCCAACACTTTTACTCCTTCCCAGTCTAAGTCAGTTCTCATGGTTTTGAAAATGAAGGGTCGGGCATACGCACTCAGTCGGGGATCTATCCGGAATGAGTTCTGAAAAATGTCCTTTGGGTGTACTGTCTTCAGGAGCGGGTTCGAATTTTAAGAGAATTTGTCTTAGTTGTAAAATTTTTCAGAAACAAAACCCATAAACCCACAGCTGATTGTGTACGCCCGAACCCCCTTGTCAAAACTCAAAACGTTGAGAACGGGCCTGCAAGACGTGTCTTGCAATGTATGGGAAAAAAACCACAGTGGCCACACCACAAAGTCCACTTATGGCGATGATTTCCTGGCTATGACGTCACTTACCACGACGCCATTCTCATTCGTAGGCCTACAGAGGAAGCCATATCTTGATAGATATAGGCGAACATTTCTGAACAGAGTTGTATTAGCTCCTATCATGAAACCTATTGCCGTAACTTAACTAGTGTACAAGAATAAGTTTTCAGAGGCAAAGATTTCAAGTATTTTACTTTTGACCATCTCCAATATTCAAAACCGCCATGCGTTTAAAAAAACATATTAGGAACGACAACACTTATATTTATTACAAAATGTATTTTCTTATATTTAAAACTTCTCTCGCACTTACGTAAGGAGACGGAAAGGAAAGGAACGGGAGGGAAGACAACCGGAGTGAAGGAGAGAGGAGTAGGGGAGATAGGAGGGAAAACAACCGGAGTGAAGGAGAGGGGAGACATTTACACTTCCCAAAATTGAATAACATTTGCCATTTTTCTGACCATTTAACTAATTTTTCTAGATCATCCTGTAAACTTTGTTTATCTGTATCATTAGTAACCTTTCTGAATACTTTTGTGTCATCTGCAAATTTGAGTACTTTGCTAGATATGTCATCCTCCAAATCATTTATATATATTAAAAACAGTATAGGGCCTAACACTGATCCCTGTGGTACCCCACTCAAAACAGATTTCCAGTTTGAAATCTTACCATCTACTATTACTCTCTGTCTTCTGTGTGTAAGCCACTTTTCTATCCAGTTGATTACATCATTGCCTATACCATGGGCTTTTAGTTTAAGTAACAATCTTTGATGTGGCACTTTATCGAAAGCTTTCTGAAAATCTAAGTAGACAACATCCACTGGTGACCCGTCATCTACCCACTTTGTAATTTCTTCTAAAAAACATAAGAGATTGGTTAGACATGACCTTGCTTTTAGGAATCCATGTTGAGATGTATTTATTAATTTATGTTTTATGAGAAATTTCACCATGTGGTCTCTAATTAATGTTTCAAGTAATTTACATACAACTGATGTTAAACTCACTGGTCTGTAATTTTCTGGCTTCTTCCTCGATCCCTTCTTAAACAGCGGCGTAATGTTTGCTTCTTTCCATTCTGAAGGAACTATTCCTTCTTCTAGTGACAAGTTAAATAAGTTTGCAAGTGGTGTACTAATTTGATCAACAATTTCCTTTAGCAGTTTTGGTGGTATCCCATCAACTCCAGGTGATTTATTATCTTTCATCTTCTTAATTTTCTTTGCTATCATTTCAGGAGTTACAAATAACTGCCCTAAATATTCTGATGTATTGCCCTCAAATTTAGTCAATGGAACTGGAAGTGAGCAGATATCTTCTGTGGTAAAAACTGAGCTGAAATACTCATTCAGGACCTCTGCCATTTGGAACCCATCTGAAATTATGTTTTCACTGTTGCTTTCCAGTGGTCCGACCTTATCTCGAACTTTCTGTTTACTCCTTACATAAGCATAGAAACTCTTGCTGTCATTTTTTATATTACCTGCCAATTTTTGTTCAAAGGTTCTTTTAGATTTTCTAATTTCAGTAGTAGCTAGGTTAAGTGCCTCTTTGTAGTTGGTGTAGTCTTCTACATTTCCGGTGTGTTTATAGGCCTTCCACAGCATCTG
Organism: Lamellibrachia satsuma; assembly: GCA_033239005.1. Taxonomy (NCBI): domain Eukaryota; kingdom Metazoa; phylum Annelida; class Polychaeta; order Sabellida; family Siboglinidae; genus Lamellibrachia; species Lamellibrachia satsuma. The sequence continues at coordinate 73,491 of BSQZ01000055.1, forward strand.
TTTGTGAGCAATTTTTCTAATAGCTTCTTTTGACAGGTGTTTTTTCCTGGATCTTTTCCCTTGTTTTTTTAATGGAATAAATTTCTCAATAATGCCCTCAATCTCATATTTTAAACAAGTCCAGCATTCTGTTGCTGTCTTGTTCTTCAGCAATTTATTCCAATCTATATTTGCTAGATATGTTCTCATCACTTTATATCTGCCTTTGTTGAAATTCCTCCTCCATTGTTTTTTATATGTATTCCCTGTTTTTACTTTTATTTTAAAATGGATTTGGTTATGGTCACTTGAACCCAAAGGTTCGTGTACTTTAACATTGTCAACTAATTCATTTTGAGAAGACAAAATTAAATCTAACACATTCCCACCTCTGGTTGGTTCCAAGACATGTTGAGTAAGGAAACAATCCTGTGTTAGAAGTAGAAACTGATGGTCGTCACCTCCAGCACTCTCTAATGATTCCCATTGTATATGGCCATGGTTAAAATCACCCATTATAACACATTCTCCCTTGCTCACCTCCCTTATCGCCTTTTGTAATTTTACATCTTCCTGTTGTCTTATGTTAGGACTACGATAAACTACTCCTATTGTTAATGTTGAGTTCCTGGTAACTATGTTACACCAAATTGCTTCCACACTATCTGCTTCACTTTTCAGTGTAATTTCATATGCTTGGATAGATTCTTTAATATACAAAATTACTCCACCTCCCCTTCTTTCTCGTCTATCCTTCCTAAACATTACATAGCCTGTCAGTGCTAACTCAGCATCTACTATATCTTCATTTGCCCATGATTCTGTGATGCCTATTACATGAGGATCAATATCTGTTAATGTCTAACTCACTTTTTTTATTTACTATGCTCCTGGCATTTAAGCATACACATTTAAGTTCATTGTCTGAAATTATTGGTGAACATTTATTTGGATGTGTATTTGTAGTAGTACTCCTTTGAGTTTTCTCTGTCAGTTCCCCCTGCGCATCTAGTTTAAATAATCTATGGTACCTGTGCCCTCGTCGACAACTCTGACAAACTCACACGCAAGAACTGCATCGCCCTTCCCTGTCAGATGAAGTCCATCTCTCATGAAAAAGTCACCTCTTCCCACAAAGTTTAACCACATGTCTACGAAGCCTACTCCCTCCTCCATACATACCTTCTGTACCTGTGTGTTGATCGCCATCCTTCTACAGTTCCTATATTCCTCACCCCTGCCTCCCATTATTGGTAATATCCCCGACAATACGATCTGCCCAACTCGTGCCTCGTTGATTCGGTACTACATTCTCCAGTCAGTCAGTTATATCTGCCTTCATTCATATACACAGTTTCCCATCATGTGACAGAAACGGTGGACGTGTTTGAGAAGAACTTCGAGAAGAACTCCTCAGCATCGCAGTTTATCACTTGACAAACTACACAGAGTTGAGGAAACAACGAGCAGTCACTTCGGAGAGCCAACTCTTTGTCTTTGGATTTAGTTTTATATCTATCTTGGTGCAATGATGTCAGCCGGTGTTCGTCGAAGTGCACCGCCGTCTCCTTATACCATTTCGTTGGTCTACCCGTGCGCCTGGTCGATCACCGTCTCTGAGGATGAACTTTACGTCTCTGTTACAACAAATCCAGAGTAGGTGGTGAAATCTTCTTGCACAGCTTTATGTGCGTCCACCAAGGAGCTCCCGTCTCTAATGTGGACGGGAGGTGCCGGGGTACTTGTCGTAATATAGCGGGCGCTACTCGGTGGCGACCACCAGCTGTTCGATTCTCGCCGTATTTGTTACATTATTGTTCTATGACGCTTTTTTGTGGTCGACGTATGCACTGTGATTATACTGTGTGCTTTGATTCACCTGTGCTACGGACAGCATGGACATATCCTCCATGGCGGACTTTGCATGGACATATCCACCATGGCGGACTTTGCATGGACATATCCTCCATGGCGGACTTTGCATGGACATATCCACCATGTGATTATACTGTGTGCATGAGTAATATAAAATGGAAGACTACAAGTTTCTGCTCCCTGGACTTCTCGTGGTGCTCTCGACTTCACCTGTGCTACGGCCAGCATGGGCACACCATACCAGTTGTCGGACAGCCACCCACACTGTACACATATAATAATTATGCGAAAACGCAAACGTTTTTTTTTCCAGGGAAGTTGTGTGGCGTCGGCCTGTTCACGCATGCGTTAGACGGTCTTGGGTGATTATAGTTATACTTGGTTTCTAAACTACGAACTCTTTTTAAATTTCAACGAAAAACGTTACCGAGTTACTGTGTACTGATGTGCCGGAATGGCGATTTATGTGGTCGTGAAATGTACGTGAAGTCCAATCGAGACGATATCTAGACAACTGGTGTTACAACTGATTTCATTCTAGACGTGAGTGAACATGATGAGCCAATTTCAAACCTTGCGAGAATTGAATCTCGCGCACGCGCAGAACATCGACTAGACAGGGGTTGATCCTTACCTACTGTTATGCACACTGTAAGATGTATAAGTATATGAGTGTGTATAATCCAGTTAATGTAATAACAGTAACATGTACGAGTTACACTTGCTTTGTGATCCACACGTTCTTTACTGTAACAACTTGCCCCGCTTATGGGGCTAGTTATAGTCGATCGTAGATCACTTGCTGCATGAAATGAACACACGTCTATTGGTAAATAAAGGTACGTTCTTATATAGCGCAGTATCCAGTCTCTGGGACTGCTCAAAGCGCTTTACACTTCACCCCCTGGCAGACATGTTCACTCCAACGCCATCTCGACTTCTATGGTAGCTCGGAATCACTACGTGGCTCGGTACCCCAAACCAAGACATCAGGTGAATCTGACACTATAGATTCCTGTACAATGTGTTCCAAAACGACATGCCGGGTGATCTGCGCCTGCTACAAAATGGAAGGCAAGATGGTCAATGCCGCTGAGAGACCCAACACACTCGATGAAACGATACAGGAAATTAAACCTGTCCTGTACCTAACATGTGTACACAGCAGTCGGGATACTGCTGGTGATATCCCTCTCGACTGCCACAGCGCAGTGGTCATTTAGTGCTATATGCGACGCCAAGGTGACTAGTGAGTGATCGTCGATATTGGTCCTTATACGCATGTCCACTAGGACACGACGTAGGCAGAATCGTCCGCCCCACTCTTGAGCTTTGGGGCAATAATGTCATAGGCGGATCCAGAGGGGGGTCCAGGGGGTCCGAACCCCCCTTTTTTGAGTACCAAGAAATCCATTGCAATTGAATGTCAACTGGGAGACGAGCATTCATCATCAAAAAGAATGTTTTGGAGACTGTCAGGCCCATGGCCTCCTAGCTTTAAAAAGAGGAACTCAGACATATATCAAGCTTACATTATGATCGACCAAGCACTACCTACGCGATCTGGCAATCCCGTTTTGTGACCACCTATCTATGGAGCTTGTTGTGTAATGATTAACGGATCTGCTGATGAACAAACGTTATTAAAACACAGCTGTTTCACTACAGAAATGAAGGGATGAAGGAATTAAAGGTAGTAAGGAATGAAGGAATAAAAACAAAAGTTATTAAAACACAGCTGATATAAACAGAGTTTCTAGTATCCAGCAACGTTCTATTAACTGGCTACAGTGTTTATAATTATATTGTGGTTAGAAAGTTATGGTCTTTTGAGGTATCACTCAAGTTGTTAGCCTTTTCAGAACTTCATCGCCAAGCTGACCTCAGTGATTATTTAACGTCCCAAATTGAGACGGGACTGACATTAATGTGATCTCCGTGTTACGAGGGACACACACTCAACAATGTTGACAGCCAGGTTTTTACATAAAAAAAGATGGATAAACATCAACCGGGATGTAGAATACCTTGCCAATCTCGCTACACATGTCACGAATATCAGTTGGTACAATATGATATAATACAATAATACTTTATTCGTCCGACCAGGAAATTACAGTGCTGATCGACATTTAACAGCACGATAGAAACAAAACTTTGAACATTAGGTTTAGAGTTGGCACATCACATATATACAATATAAATCACAGGTTATTTAATCACAGATTTATGTCTAATTTAGCGTTAAGAATTTAAATGGCAGAGGGTAAAAAAAGAATACGTGTAGCGGTTTGTCTGGATGTTAGGGAGTAAAAATACCATTACTAATACTTTACTATATCACACAATACGTACTCTACTAATATAAATGTACTCATACTCAGCTTTTAGTAATGTACTCATAGGGGAGACTAGGGTGCATTGGGACACCCCCTCCAATAGTTATATTTCGTGCAGGAAATCCACAGTGACGTCATCAGTAACAAAGTGGGTGTTCGCCATCTTGATTTTATAACAAAAGTACCACTGAGCAAGACGTGCAAGTATAATTATGATTTACATGTAGTTAGACAAGCATTTTAATACTAAGAGTTGCCTCTGTTTGTACTTCGCCACTTAGTGAAACAGACAGCCGTAATAGTGCAAGTAAATCAAGTTGAACTAAGGCATAATTTCATATCGTAGATGACTCATTTCTAATGTATATATTAAAATTATTTGAATTTTAAGCACATGGTATGCACATGGTGTGTATTGGGACATATTCATTGGGGTGTATTAGGATGCTGTCCCAATGCACCCCATATGTACATGTATTATACGCGATCGCAAAACAATGACATACCTTTTACACCTGAGGATGTGAAGCCCTACCTGAAGGGTGGAGCTAGGAAGAAGACAAGTAGAAAGAAATGTAAGACACTAATTCTTACAGATACACCTGTGAAACAACAATTGGTAGAAGATATAAGGCAGAGGGAAAATAGGAAAACAAAGACGTCCAAGCCAGTTGTCGATAAACCCAACACAAAGATGTCAAAGAAAACAATTGTTTTGTCAGGTAGTGATCGCTCCGCTCACGGTTGATGATTCAGATGATTATGAAGAATCATTTGAATCTGATGTTGAGGAAGACAAACAAAAACGACTGAAGGAAGATGAGAAGAACGGTGACATCGTCCTTACAAAGTATTCATCTAAAAGGGCAGTTTCTCAAATCATCTGTGAGGTCTTGGAAGGGCCAAACGAGAATGATATCTTGGAGGTCAAGTTTCTTGTATGTCAGCCTACTAAGATGAAAGGTGCTCTGTTTGTCATCCCAGAAAAGGAAGATATTGATGAAATTGACTTTGAGGATATCATTCTGAAACTGCCAACGCCAATTACCAAAGGTGGTACCAAGCGCACAGTGAAACTGTTCATTTTTTTATCAAGGTTTGAGCGAGTATTTTTACCACCAGATGTTAGACAGCATCAACTCATTGTAGGCTACTGGTTGCCGAAACAAATATGATGGTATTGCCCCAAAATATGGCCCGGAATGTGCTTCGAAGTTGATTGTATTGAACGTGGAGTTTTAGTAATTAGTGTATCCAAATGCAATGTTTGCTGTACGTAAGTTCACGTGCACAGTGAAACAGTGCATTTTTTTATCTAGACTTAGGCAAGTATTTCTAGTTAGCCAGCATCAGTTCATTGTAGGCTACTGGTTTCCTAAATAAGTATGATTATCATCCCAAATTATAGCCTGGCGTTTGCTTCGAAGTTGATTGTGTTGAATGTGACGCTCTAGTAATTATTGTATACAAATGCGATGTTTGCTGTACGTAAGTTCAATCAAGCTGGATATGTCTACCTAGTGTCTCAATGCGCCCCAGTAGCTGTCCCAATGCACCCCAATGATGCAGTACATGGGACAAAATGTGTGCTTGATAAACGTGTGAATTTACAAAAGATTTCAATATATATCACAAATATTGAGTGTGCACAAGATGTCCAAAAGAATTTTTTTCCCAATGCACCCCAGCCTCCCCCACCCAGCCTCCCCCACCCAGCCTCCCCCACCCAGCCTCCCCACCCAGCCTCCCCCACCCAGCCTTCCCCACTCAGCCATCACCAATGTACTCGTACTCATAAAATGTACTCGGACCCAGGTCTAGTCAGAATCTACGTTTTATGCATTTTGGTATTATTATAAATATGCACAACATAAAATTCACAAAAGAAGAAAAAAGAAAACGATATGGAAAGTGAAAGCAACTACAAACCTGCAACGTGATGGCGCACAATTGCGCCACAGTCGTACGTACACGAAGTCAACAAAATACTGATTTTGGTTTGCTCGCTGCCGCTAACAGCTAACAACACATATACAGTGGTCTAATGGTTGCGTTGAAATGCCCTGTTGCGAAATGACGTGTGCTTTCCTACGATTAAGGCTGTAACTTTTGTGGAAACACTTTCGGTATTCTGGGATGTCCCGCTTCCGCCTGGTTATTGCTCTGCAGGCCGACTATTTTTGGCAACTGACGTGTGCTATAGTTCTTCGATAAAACACTTGTCACACACACATACAGATAGCATTGTATCCGAATTGTTTAATATACATCTACACAATTTAATAATTAATGACAATATAATTTATAAAGCAACAAAGATCGTGTCGTTATCATTTAGCCCTTTTAGTGGATTAAATGCAACTGCGGTATTTGTTGATTTCGCCGCCGAGTTGTGGCGCAACCATTGGCTGGTTTTTGGTCGGCCAACACACTAGCAAATAACTGTCTGGCTGCAAAATCTTAATATTGGTTAAGACAGTGCTCAGCTGAAACAAATCCACGTTTCTCCTCATCCTCTCCGAACCTAATAGGGAATAAATTGCATCATTATTGGCAGTTAAATGACATTCATAAACCAACCCTGACCGGTATTTAAAAGATTGAATTGTCGGGTATAGGGACCAGTTATATAAAAATTATATTTCATGAAAAAAATTTATCTTCTACTGATTACTGCCAATTTCTCCATAGTAACGCCTTAGAAACATGGTTGATTTTGCAGAATATATTCTGTTACATTGTAGTTATTTGTTTATTCAATAAGTATTATTAAAAAATTGCATTTACCAAACAAGCTTCTGATTTCAGAAAAATGCACACTCCGAAGACGGGTGGAGAATACTATTTTATGGAACAGTTTCTGGGAAATTCTATTTCCCAAAAATATGAAACTGTGGAACATATACATGTGTAATTGGCAGTTTCTGGGGTATTCTATTTCCAAGAAAATGAAACCATGAATCAGAAATAGGTATGAATCTGCCGGATGTTAGTCCTTCTGTTTTGAGCAACCTTGGCTGCAATACGTGCAACATAAGAATAACCGAAGGAGTTTCTGTTGTGTTCTCACATAGATAACTATGAGACACCGGTTCGATTGAAATAGATTATATCGAGGAATTACAGAATACCACTTTAACTGAAACACGCCTTTATTTTGTATCTCGTGCGCATGCTCAAGATGACGTACTATCATTACATATTCATGAGCTACGATCGCGTAGCATCGATACATTAACGATTCTATACTTATGTAAGGAATAAACAGAAAGCAGTAAGGTCGGAAGGGTACTAAAATAAGTAAGAAAATTACATATCAGTGAGATTAACATCAGTAGTATACAAGTTATTAGAATTGATAAAAGTTGACTACCCAGTAGACACAGTATAGTGGAGTTCCTTATTAAGCATAACATTTTATTTCAACATTGGTACCTAAAAGCTAGGTCTTGCTAACCACAATATGTTTCTATAAGAAATGATTAAGCACTTGGGTAAATTAAAAGTCACCAGTAATGTCTACTTGTATATTCAGAACGCTTTCGATGAAGTGCCACATCAAAGAATGTTTACAAAGTGTAATGTGGGGCGCGATAGCATACCGGTTAGAAAGCCGGACTCTCAATCGAGAGAATCCGGTTTTAAATCCGACTGCCGTCGCCAATAATTAAACTTCAATTCCACTAAGAAAAATGCATACGTTCCAATATGTAATACATATTGTAACATATGCATTTGATGCACCCATCAGCAGATTGCGCAGATCCAGCAAATGCGCCGAACAGACGCGCTGATCGTTTGATGGAAATCGTCTGCATCAGTTCTTCGGACCCGACTTTCAAGATAACAATTGGCATTTTTACAGGTACAGATTTAAACTATCCTATCGTATCAACAACGTATTTATAACAAGTAATAGACGTTTTAAAATTAAGTTTCGCTGTCATTTTAACACAAAACCAAGAGGAGTGATGTACTTCAAGAATCTATGCTGTCTGGTTGGTATTATGGCAGTAGCCCTTACTAAATAGTTCTTTTAAGCCTGATTTATGCTAGATGGAAAGCAAGCCCCATCATGCGCCTAGTTCATTAATTCATTAATTGATTCAGCCAGTCCAACCAGAAGATGTACACTAAAAGCGTTCACTTGTCACTTCGAGGCCACATGATTGATTAGTCAGGTGCATCGTCCAACAAGGGAAACCTCTGGACAATTATGGAGATGATGGCCAAAGGCGACGACACACTCCGAGAACATCTTGAGACCGGAAGGAAGAATGCGCAGTAAACATCAGGAATCATCCAGAATGTAGTGATTGATGTAGTAGCCGAATATATTAGAAAGAGAAAACACGAAGCCTTGAAGACGAAAATGCTTTATTTTCCATAATGGCAGATGAGGTCACATATCCACATGGTAACCAGGAGATTATGTCAGTGTGCTTGACAACGATTCCTGGAACGAATCCTAAAAACATATGGCACAAAATATATAGAAAACGGAACTTGTCGGAATGTGCAAGTCCAGATGAGTGGAGCTTCACACATGCTATGACACGTTTTATGACATGTATGGGTTCTTGTGTGAATGTCTGGAAGCCGTACTACTGAATCCGTTTGGATATCATGACATCTACGAGGAGGTTGCATGGACTCGCAGTTGGGACCAGGACGAAGGGTCAAGGGCTGCTATAACCAGTCTAACTTCGTCACATACCATCATCGCATTCATCATTACCAAGAATGTTTGGGAGAATGTCAGGCCCATGGCCTCCAACCTTTAAAAGAGGAACTCAGACATATATCAAGCTGACAGTATGATCGACCAAGCACTACCTACGCGATCTGGCAATCCTGCTTTGTGACCACCTATTTGTGGAGCTTGTTGTATAATGATTAACATATCTGCTGATGAACAAACGTTATTAAAATACAGCTGATATAAACAGAGTATCCAGCAACGTTCTATTAACTGGCTACAGTTTTATAATTATATTGTGGTTAGAAAGTTATGGTCTTTTGAAGTCTCATTCAATGTGTTAGCCTTTTCAGAACTTTATCGCCAAGCTGACTTCAGTGATTCTTTAACTTCCCAAATTGAGACGGGACCGACATTATCGTGATCTCCAAGTTACGAGGGACATACAGTCAACAATATTGAGAGCCAGGTTTATACACCAAATGCATCGTGTCCGGTTTGCGTCTTGAATTCAGAGCTTTGGCATGAAAGGCGGATGTGTTAATCACTACATTTACATTTTTAAGTTTGTAATATAAGTACATAACTTCAGTTAGTTATGTCATACTGTTCATCGTTCTATGGTGTATGTATTTCTATGATGCGTTTTAATTTACATGGCGCAAAGGTATCAGGAAACATTTTAATGTACCAGTTTGCACCCAGTGTTGTTATATAGTACTACTACTACTTTTAGCAGAATGTCTCCCGATTCAAATTCAGATCATGAATCGAATGGCGCGCTTTATACAGAGTAGTTTAAAATTAAAATTTCTGTAACATGAAGGCTAGCTACTTTTACTATATAATTAAGAACCACTATCAGAAGGGACTGGGTGAGAAACAATCAAACACAGGCAAAATATGTGCTGAATAATATAAAGAAAGCGTATAGCACTTTTTAGTCAAATACGTGTTAGTCTCTTTGTGTGCAAAGATACTTCAATTTTAATTAAATTGTGGACATTGTCGTACGAATAAATATATAGTTTTACTATTACTGCACTACCATGCCTCTAGTTGACAATACTGCCGATAAAGAATTAAGACGATTACTTGTAGTTTTAGTCAGTTGTAGCATACTCGTTTTTATTAAACATTTGCATTACTATAGTTGTTTTAGTCAATATTGCAATAAATGGCACATGACAGATGTTTAAAGTTGTCTTTTCGTTTCGACACTTTCAGACACACCGCATTTTATTCATTGGAACATGCCTACCTACAGGTTAAACGAAACAAAATCCGCTGCGTTTTGCCGAAACTCTAGACTCAAAAATAGTTGCACCCCGTCTACTGTAAATTTGACATTCGAAGTTACACTTATGTGACGAATACAAGCAAAGACATAGTATTATTTTATCACGATTTTTATATGTTGAGCAAATCTGTGTTAAAGCGGGACATGACCGAAGGCCGTATTTCTATAAAAAAAAATCCGTATTGTATACGGACAATTCGTACGATGTCGCATGTCTGAATTTTGGGTTGATTACATTAGGCCCTAACTCGCTTAAAACCAGATAATGGTTGTCTCAAATTGCTCAATTTCAACTGTTTTATCTAAAAAAAAAACCTCAAATGGTTCGGAAGGGGGATACCCCCTCCCACACCCACCTTCTTCGCTTCATACATTACCTTTGACCCCCCTTTTTCTAACCCCTGGATCCGCCCCTGAATGTGCACGTGATGTTGCCTTTGGGTCACATGTTCTAACGTGATTTCGTTTAGAATGAGGCCAGAGCTGTTGCTGTAGTAGGGGCGAAGATCTCGTTCATCAAAAGCTTAAGTATTTTCATGAAACGTGAAACCTTACAAAAACGCCATAAACAGAGCAATAAACACGTCTTTCGCGTCTGTATGCATTCTTATATGTATATCACTAAAGTTACCTGACAATAACCATGTAAAAGTGTGAAATTATTACATTTTTGTCAGAACGCAATTGTTTGTCAACGTTTGTAAATAACCGGATGTTGTTGTGAGTGAGAATAGCAAACGGGATTTCCATAGATCTATATAAAGTCACGCTAAGAATTGCCGTCTGCTGGCCATAGAGTTACATCATTAATAATGCCCCTATAAACTACGAACTTACTAACGGGTGTTTTATTTATGTCTGTGCTGCTGGCCCATTCTGGCCTCATTCTACACGAAATCGCGTTTGATCATGTGACCCAAAGGCAACATCACGTGCACAGTATGGCGGCTATTTATGAAATCTTTTCTGTGTGACCGATAAATGTACTCATAAATAATTATTTGGAGCACATTTCTTCAATTTCTTGACGCCTAAATGTCGGTTGTATGTCACGGAATACATATGTGAAACGGTTAGTGTGTATCGATTTTAAAACTTAAGTTATTAGTTCCGTAGCCATTTGGCTACGGAAAACCCAAATTGGCGAGTTAGTAAAACCCGGTGTCGACTTTCGCCCCAGGCCCAGAGACGAAGAGTGGGGCGGACAATTTTGCCTACTCTATGGCCAGCATGCAGACGGCAATTCTTAGCGTGACCTTATATTAATCTACGAGAATCCCATTTGACAAGCACATGCGTTCTGACAAAAAGGTAATAATTTCACACTTTTACATGGTTATTGTCAAGTAACTTTAGTGATATACATATAAGAATGAATACATACATGAAATTCGTGTGTATTACTATGTTTATAGCGTTTTGTAAGGTTTCACGTTTCATGAAAATGCGTACGTATTTGACAAGCGGAATTTCGCGGGCCGGGCCGGGCCTGGGCCTACATACTGCGGGCCCGGGCCGGGCCTGGGCTGAAAACAATTTAAACGCATCGGGCTTGGGCCGGGCCTGGGCCTAGTGTGAGCGGGCCGGGCCGGGCCTGGGCTGGGCCTGGACATAATAAAAATATTCATACAAAACACCGATTATTACTTTATTTTTTGGTAAAAACTGATTATAAATTGTAATTCCGTTTAATGAATGCTTAACATTATTTCTTTAGTATTATATAGTTGCAAATTGAGACCTTGCATGGAATCTAATGACCCCATAAGTTCACTTGGCTTGGAAGTAGCCAGCCCCAAATGTTTACTTTATAAATATTTGCAGAGGCAATCAAGCCATGATTAACCATCAACTTATCACCCTTTGACCCTACCAGTGGACATTCTATTGTCTAGGTCTTCCCTCCAAACATTGCAGACCTGAAAGACCTGCCCACTGCCAAGTGCACACTTGGCCACTAGCCCACTACCCAGTACCCAACCCAGTTGGTAATTGGTATTTCTCCCCAGTCCTAATTCATTCACACTTGTACTAATTCACACATGTCTGAATCTGTCTGTCTCAGGCTAGTGACTGCAGGCCTGCTGGAAATGCCACTGGGTGTCAGTGCCAATGGGTGACATTTAATTGAAATATCATATTAAATTATGTTAACTTAGTTGAGCTAATTCAATTAACACTATAAATTGGGATTATGGCTTGCATATGGGTTAAATCAGGGTTAGATAAACAAATATCCTACCCTAACAATAAACCAATACATTAAAGTCAAATATAACAAATGTTACCATATTTAACAGTAATGACACTAAGAAGTTTTTCTTTATTTTTCTTCAGGATATTCGTAAGTTTGAAGAAGTTGGTGGTGCTGAATTTTTAGAACTCATCCAGCACACTATGGACCTTTTTTATTTAATAAAACAATAAGTATGTTTTACAGTTTATTTGTTTTTCGTCTTTGTTATAAGATTATAGGTTTATCTTCTCTAAACTTAGCGGGCCGCGGGCTTGCGGGCCGCGGGCTTACCCATCTTTGGCCCGCGGGTATGGGCCGGGCCTGGGCCTGAAACTTGCGGGCCGGGCCGGGCCTGGGCCAAACATTCACGGTCTGGGTCGGGCCTGGGCCTAAATTCTAGTTTGCGGGCCTGGGCCGGGCCGGGCTTGAAAAATTATTGCGGGCCTGAGCCGGGCCTGGACTCTAACTGCTAATTGCGGGCCGGGCTTGGGATCAAATTCTATGCCCGCGCAGGGCACTAATGGCTATTGACTTTGCCTAGACAAGACGTTATATGCAAAACGCATCATCTGAAGCTAGCCGCACACCGCTAGGCAAAAAAATTCGCCCCGCTCTTCGTCTCTGGGGCGAAAGTCTCGTGGGGCATTTGCTAACTCGGCGATTTGGCAGTTCCGTAGCCAAATGGCTACGGAACTAATAACTTAAGTTTTAAAACCGATACGCACTAACCGTTTCACATGTGTATTCTGTGACATACAACCGACACTTGGGCGTCAAGAAACTGAAGAAATGTGCTCCAAATAATTACTTATGAGTACTTTTATCGGTCACACAGAAAAGATTTCATAAATAGCCGCCATACTGTGCACGTGATGTTGCCTTTGGGTCACATGATCTAACGCGATCTTGTGTAGAATGAGGCCAGAATGGGCCAGCAGCACAGAAATAAATAAAACACCCGTTAGTAAGTTAATAGTTTATAGGGGCATTATTAATGATGTAACTCTATGGCCAGCAGACGGCAATTCTTAGCGTGACCTTATATAGATCTATGGAAATCCCGCATGCCTTTCTCGCTCACAACAACATCCGGTTATAAACAAACCTTGACAAGCACATGCGTTCTGACAAAAAGGTAATAATTTCACACTTTTACATGGTTATTGTCAGGTAACTTTAGTGATATACATATAAGAATGCATACAGACACGAAAGACGTGTTTATTGCTCTGTTTATGGCGTTTTTGTAAGGTTTCACGTTTCATGAAAATACTTACGTTTCGGCCGAGCGAGCTCTTCGCCCTATAGTAGCAAAAGCCAGATAGAAAAACATTGTAGGGCGATTGACTTTGCCTACACACCGCCTGATTGTCTACGCTGCGACGGTCGGGCGGTGTGCAAGAGTACAGTCGTTAATTAGCGCGAACATGCCGCCCCATCGTAAGAAGAGGGTAATAACTTAACAATTTCTGTAGACACGATACACTCGTAAACACTTATAGCATGCCAGAATAAAAATCAGTTAAGACATAACCTACTATGAAAATGGCTTTGGTATGTTTATACCAATAGTACTGAGATGCGACTAGCGAGACTAAGAGGCGATTACAATATATTATCATCTACGGGCACGGTGAAGTAAGAGGGGATGTAGCTCAGCGGTAGAGCGTTCGCTTTGCATGTGAAAGGCCCCGGGTTCAATCCCCGGCATCTCCACTCACGTTTTTATTTTCCTATTATTTTTTATATGAATATATATATATATATATATATTTATACATGCATATTAAATATTATTATGTATAAGTATTTTTTCTGTGAAATTGCTATATTTTGCAAGGTTCAGTAAATAACAAAACATCAGCTAACTTAAATAATCAGCAGATGGCGACACCAGGCCATTGTCTGATTGCCTGCGAACCGTTGTTGCAATGGCGCTCACCGGCATTCAAGGCGTCATGCCTCAGTTAGACTTCCTGGTGTGCTACAGACGAATGTAAGGCATAGTAAGTTTGGATGTACGAAGTTTTAAAAATTTATACGATCTGACATAGTGCATTTGAGCAGGGACATTGCCAGGTTTGCTGGTGGAGAGTCAAATGGTGGATTTTTAGATGATTTTAATAGGTGGAAGGATATTTGTGATTTTTTTTGGCCACTATGGACACGTGTGCGCCATAATTCGTGCCAATATTGGGAAACTTTGACGGGTATCGCACATACAGAACAAGAGTTAGTTTTTGAAAAACTCCACCAGCACGTCAGTGGGATAATGAAAGCGGCTGGTAGAAACGTTTAGCATTTTTGATGATCACGTTTTCTTATAATCATACAAAACGTTAACATAGCCACCAATGGGAAATGTAACTGTAGGCTGAACCATCAAACAGACTTAGCTCCTCGGACAAGGTAATCCGGTATCCTTTTTATTTAGTAGTAGTAGTAGTAGGCAGAGCGTAGTCTCGAAGAAACGATGCTGATGCACCCCGTTGTCAACTTGTCGAATTTTGACAGCGTCCACTATGGCTGTGAAGGCCGATTCTTGAGTGGCAGTCCTTGCCGCAGCCAAAGCAGGCGAAACAGGATGACAGTGGTGGTAGTGCTGCTTTTTGTGTTCGCCGCATCCTCTTCTCAACCGCATGCTGGTGTTTCTTTTCATCTGCCCTTTCAAAGCTCTGCTTGTTGCCAAGCAGTGCGGTCTTCGGCCACTGCTCCCCAGCCTTTGGGGCTGACGTCACAGGCCTTCATGTCACGCTTGCAGGCGTCCTTGAATATGAGGGCTGGACGCCCCACAGGCCTCACGCCACTGGTGAGTTGTCCATAGAGGATGTCTTTCGGCAGGCGGCCGTCCCCCATGCGCCGTACATGGCCCAACCAGCGCAGACGTCTCTGGCTCAGCAGTGAATACATGCTGCGGATCCTGGCACGG
This sequence comes from Lamellibrachia satsuma, assembly GCA_033239005.1. NCBI lineage: Eukaryota > Metazoa > Annelida > Polychaeta > Sabellida > Siboglinidae > Lamellibrachia > Lamellibrachia satsuma. Next base: position 88,848 of record BSQZ01000055.1, read on the forward strand.
TACAATATGTCGGGGATACGGTCCTGCCAGGTGATGCCGAGGATACGCTTGAGGCACCGCATGTGGAAGATGTTGAGGCGGCGCTCCTGGCACATGTATGTGGTCCACGATTCGCTGCCATGGAGGAGGGTACTAAATACACAGGCCTGTTAGACTCTCATCTTGGTGTTCTCAGTGAGCATCTTATTTACAGGGAAGGGCCTCGATGTCGAACCATCGTACACAACTGTACCCTTCATGTTCTCATGAAAGGAGACCACCATGCTGCGTAGCTTGGGAGGGCAGCCGATCTTCTCAAGTAGGCGGAAGAGTCCCTTCCTGCTGACAAGATCGAAGGCCTTGGTTAAGTCAAAGAACGCAACGCAGAGGGGCATTCCCTGTTCTCTGCACTTTTCCTGGAGCTGGCGTACTGAGAAGATCATATCGATGGTGGATCTTCCTGCTCAGAACCCGCATTGGGATTCTGGTTAAACAAGTGAAGCAAGTTTCTGAAGTCTAATTAGCAGGACCCGAGCGAAGGCCTTCCCCACAATGCTCAATAATGATATGCCCCTATAGTTGTTGCAGTCACTGCGGTCGCCTTTGTTTTTGTACAAGGTGACTATTGTAGCATCCCGCATTTCTTGAGGGACTGCTCCTTCATTCCAGCAGAGACAGAGCAGTTGATGCAGGTGCTGTAGTAAGGCGGGCTTCGCACACTTGATCTCTTCTGGCGGTATGCTGTCACATCCTGGTGCATTGCCGCAAGAGAGGGAGTCGATAGCTTTGCTCAGGTCCTCGACTGTGGGCTCGTTGTCCAGCTCCTCCATCATAGGCAAGTCCCTTATGTCGTTGAGAGCAGCATTAGTAACGACTGTTTCTCGGGAGTACAGTTCTGAGTAATGTTCAACCCATCGCTCCATCTGTTGATCCCGGTCTGTAAGCATCTCTCCTGATGTGCATTTCAGTGGAGCCATCTTCCTTACAGTGGGGCCAACAGCTTTCTTGATGCCATCGTACATGCCGCGTACGTTTCCGCAGTCGGCTTAGCTTTGGATACTCGCTCAGTTTCAGACAGTAGTCATTTGCACAGCGTCTTGCTGTGCGTTGTGCTATGCTCCGTGCAGATCTGAGAGCCGACAGTGTCTTCTCGCAAGGATTGTGTTTGTATGCAAGTAGGACTTCTCGTTTGGTTTCAGTGATGGGTACCATAACATGTAGGTTAGCATTGAACCAGTCTTGGTTTGGTCTTTCTCTTTGCCAAATGCAGTTATCGCTGCATTGTAGATGGTATTCTTTTATTTACATTTATTTTTTTATTATTTATTATTTTATTATATTTATTATTTACATACATTTAATATTTCCTAGGTTTAGAAAATATCCAACGATTTTCGGAGGCTGGAAGAATCAAAAGTGATTGATTTTGAATTATAAGCACCAATATAAATGGACACGTAGCAGATAGGAAGTAGGCCCATGCCAGGGCATATGTCTATGACTATGTCGTTGGACATAGAGTTACATAATATGTAGCTCGGTCTAATGTATCTATGTGAAACTGAATAACAATAAAGGAATGTAAAACACTGTGTATGGGTTATGCCAGTTTTACGACATATACAGGTCGCTTTACGACAATAAAAGACAGACCAATAAATCGAAGGTGAAACACAACGTTTTTCACCGGATCTATCAAATTCTCATTCTTCTATTCAATTTCCAGTCTAAATTTGCATTTGTTAAATTGTAAAATCGGCTAAAGTAGTCTCGTCTCTGTGGCGCAATCGGTTAGCGCGTTCGGCTGTTAACCGAAAGGTTGGTGGTTCAAGCCCACTCAGGGACGTAATTTCGTTTTGTTTAGAGTGATTAGCTATGTGTAAAAAGCATTTATAACTATTAAGCATACATAACGCAACTAATGTTCAATTAAAATGCTTGCTTTATTTGTTTGGTAACAACAACGCGATTGCAACCTATCATACCATGGGTGTCAAAAATGTTTCCACAGTGTATCTGGTTACGTTATGAGTATTATTATTATTACGCGTCTGGACATTTTACGATGTCATATTTTTAATTGTGTTTTATGTTGGTAGTCAACTAAGGCCACATAACACGAACTGGTTTTGAAATGTTCCGTTTGTTATCTGACCGTACGGGGTTCTCCATATCGTGTTTGAAAACATCACAACTAGAGGAGAGGAAAAACTGTGATACGTACGGCGATGGTACGCGATACGAAGGGCATGTGGCCACGTTGGCAAGGTAACGGCTCCTACGTGTTCTTGTCATCTCCATCGTATACTCGCAGTTCTATTAACGGTAACTAAATGATGACGCAGAACGAGGAGGAGGCTGGTTTATACCGAGCAACCGACCCTTTCTTCTTGCGTTTCTTCGCCTTTGAGGCAACTGACGGTCTCGGCTTCTTCGTGTGCTGGTCAATCGTCGCCGTCGCTCTGGACACTGGCACTCCCTTGACGTCCGGTTTTACAACAGTCCACGAGTTCTGTCCACCCAACACGACTGCAGTGCTTGACAAAAGGGAACCATGCCGCTGCTGTAGCTGTTGTTTCTGCATCAGGAGCTCCCGTTGCAACAGCTGCTGTTCTTCGGCTTGGAGCGCCCGCTGCCTATCGTTGACCGTAGACACCGGCACTGTCGTTTCTTGCACGGCGTCATTGACCGAAATACTCGCCGGGAACGACTTGTTCTGTTGCTGTAGCTGCTGTTGATCGATAGCAAAATCAACTGAGAATGGCTCGCTTTGTTGTTGCAGCTGCTGTTGGTCGAAGCCTTCATTAATTGAGAATGGCTCGCTCTGTTGCTGTAGCTGATGTTGGTTGATGGAATCATTCGTTGGATACGATTCGCTTTGTGGCTGTAATTGCTGTTCCAGTTGCTCCGGTTCCACGATCTGCTGCTGCGGAACCGGCGACCTAATCGGTGTCCGCGATCTGGCTGATGAAGCTGTCACCGGCGACTGGCCGGGCAACGGAGATCGGGCTGGAGAAGCCCTAACTGGAGACAAGGCCCTATCCGGAGACGAGGCCCTAGTCGGCGAAGGGGACCGCTCCGGCGTGTTGGCAGCTGCAGCGAGCCACTCGCCAGCATCGTCCGGATGCAGCAGTTGAATGGAGAGAGGAGGCAGAGACTGCCACTGCTCAACACTGTCGCATTCCGTCTCGGGCTTCGGTTCCGCCTCTTGCTCCTGTTGTCCTTGCGCCGGACGTACCACAGCTTCTTCGGCGTCGCTTACGTCAACCGGTACGACGTCTGTCGCCCCGTCGCCCCAGTAGTATACCCTAGCCGAGTCGGGGTCGCCCGCCTCCACCGGCGACTGCAGTGTCTGCCGATACTTCTGCGCACCAACAAAGAACATCTCGTTGGGGACAGATCATTCATTTACGTCCGGGTTCATGCCACACGAATGAAGCGCCAGCGGTTTTGAGACGGTACACCGTTTTGGCCTGAACAATTACGTTTTTAACACGTAAGTGATGGAAGGATCCCCGGTGTACGATGGAAGGATCCCTGGTGTACGATGGAAGTATCCCCTCTGTACGATGGAAGGATCCCCGGTGTACGATGGAAGGATCCCCGGTGTACAAAGACAGAATCCGGTTTGTTTGAGCAACAAATGGCGGGGGACATCTTGTTGATTTTCTCGAAAACAAATTTGCGGGTTTTGACGACCTACTGAAGATCGGTGACAGAACAACAATTAGAATGTCGGCCATAAGGTACGTAAGTACCTACTACTGTGACGGACGAATCACGACAGCCAACGGTAGTTTCATGAAGTGACTGGACCTGTATACATAGCCATAGGTTGTAGGTGATAGAATAGTCATGTAACTTTGCCTATGTTAGTATCGTATGTTTTCTTCAATGTCAATAAAGCATGCGTAATTAAATGAGGGCCTATGTTGCGGTGCACTGACCTCGGTCTCCATTGTATAGCCTCCCTTCACTCCGGCGAACTCTGCCTCGCCGTGCAGGTCGTCAGTCTGCAAGAGACACGCAGCATCCTCAGTACCAGACAAGCAACCGATGGTGGTGACGGGCAGTGACGGTCGGACTAACGGTCGTAGGACGCCGGCGCGCACCGTGGGCGTGTAGAATGATGGCTGGGGAAATAAACAAATAACAATTTGTATGTATAGTTGCCGTATGTGTTGAAAATGCGAATGATTGAGCTAGCGAGCGAATGAACGAACGAACAAACGGTGCCCGGTCGCCGGTCGGAAATACACATATATTATTTTTTTTAATAACATTTCTATAAAGAGCAAATGTTTGGGGCTGCATTTGTAAATGCATTTGAATTCATGTCAAATGTTTTTATTTTGTTATATTAGTTGTATTTTATTTGGAACAACAAACACATAAAAATCACAATGACAGTGTTTATTATTCACTGGTGAAACAAACCACGCCATAGTGGTTATAAAGACAGAAGCCTTAGGGTTTGTCATGTTAATCATTTCAATGTCAAAACTTAAAAATAATCCGAAACATTGTAAAGGGGGAATAGGGCCTATAACATCATTTAGGACATATAATTTAATAAACTTGACAATATACGATATAGATCCTAATGTGAATTATATGACGAAATAAAATTATTTGGTTCGTATCATTGCCGTTAAGATTTCTCTAGAGTCAAGTAAAATAGTTTACTTACTTGCGACATGTTCTCGGCGGCCTAGTTCTTTGGAGGCTTGTCGGGGTGACGTCACGCTTAACGCGGGTATTATTCACCGACGTCATCGCGGCATTCTTTCGCAGGCGCCAATTTCGCTTTGAGTGTGGTTCCCCACTTCTCCGCTGCGTGCGCTGAAGATGACACAGGCTCAACTATGCTACCGCACATCATCATTAAATCGTCTTCTTCTTCTTCCATTTGAGCTCATAACTCTATGTTAGCCACATATAAATGTGGCTAGAGTATTTTCGAGCCGTGCTCACTACTGCGTGGCAGCAGGTGGTGTAACGCTGGCTCGGGTCCGCGTTGGTCAGAATAATGTCGCGTCTGCGTAGTTTAGCAATATATTAGTGCAGGACTATATTATATATAATAATAAGGACTACGTAATTGTTCTATGTTGGCATGGTGAGAAGACACTGTCTAAATCTTTCTTCTGACGGTTGGCTAACTAATTCTTGTGTGCTCTTGTTCATTAGTCCGATGGCGCTGGGGAAGAATGAATATTGTAAGCGTCGACGCGGGTGAAAGTCTGGTAGAAGCGATAAGCGCTGCCTCTGGTGCGTGTTGGTGCGACGGCGAGTGACTTCGTAGTCACGTCAATCAGTTTGTGCTTGATGCGGTGCAGCATCACCAACTTGGCATCAGCTCGTCTTCGCTCTATCGACTTCCATTCCAAACTCTCAAGCATGTTCCCTACGCTGCTGCGTCGCCAGTAGTTCCTTCTTTGTTGTGTTGGCGATATGATTATTCCATGTTAACTTCCTGTCGATTGTTACTCCAAGGTAATTGGCGCCAGTGACCTCCTTCGGAGCTTTCCCGTGGATCGAGTAGCAGCTGACTACTTTCTTCTTCCTGCTGTTGGTAATTGTGATAATCTCGCACTTGTCTGAGTTGTACTCCATCAACCAGTCTGCCTCCCACTTCTGCAACCTGTCGATGTCATCTTGTAATTTATCTGCGTCAGCTGATGCGTTGATGTTCCGAAGTTGGAGGAACTGGGAGTAAAATTATAGCATTGTCTATGTATTCAGTGCTGAGGTCAAGTTAAGAAGATGGAAGTGGGTTGGACATATCCTACGAATGGACAAGAACAGCAAATGTGAGACTGCACTGACCTGGACGCCTGAAGGTAGAAGAAAGGTTGGGCGACCAAAGACAACGTGGCGATCAACTATTGAAAACAAGAGACGTGTGGAACAGCTGGAACGAAGCCAGACGTGCAGCAGCTGACAGAACAAGATAGAGGAGATCCACTTCGGCCTTATGGGCCACTGGGCCCGAAGAGGATAGGTGAGGTGAGGTGAGGTCTATGTATTCGTGTGTGTTTCAACAATAAAGCCGTTTTGCAGAGCGGGATGTAAACTATCAAATTATGATAGCCGTGAAAGGTTCTCAGGCGTGAGAAAGTTCCCTACCAGAGTCACACAGCCAATGGACGTAAGTGAATTTCAAGAACATTTTGAGACATGTGGAGCATTTTTGTATTCAGAAAGTAAAATAAAGCTCAGTTTAAGTACGTGCTTACGCTGCTTTCCAACAAGAAATCTCATTGGTTGGTAAATCAAATATATAATAAAATATACAACCCTACGTCACGAGTGCCTGCAGTCCGGCAATATTCGCTCACCAAATGAAAATCTATTTTGCAGCGGACGTGTCAACTGCACCTATTTTCAAGAACGGCCAGACGCTCATTTGTCGCTTATTCATCAAACGTCAGCGGACTGGTCAACATGTCAGCTGCCAAGAAAACATTAGATTTGACCAGAATCTCCCACTTTTAGAACAAATTCTGAGTAAACCCTCCTTTTTGAGAGAATTTGTTTTACGGTAACTTTTTTCAGAGATCAACTCAGAAGCCCCCGGCTGATTGACGCCCGAACACCCATTTTAAGACCCCAGGGATGGGTATGTTGCAAATGTTTTGGTGCATAGTTCCATAACCATGACTGTTAATCCGCTTTAAGGTGACAAACCCTAGAGACTAAAAATCAAATGTAAAACTCAGCACAACTCACCTATAGAGCGAATACTCAGAGGGAAAGAGCGAATACTCGGAGGTAAGGGGTATAGCAGGAACTAGGAAGTGGAAGGATGGTACTAAAATTGGTGGTAGGCAATTATAAAACAATTATCAAACCTGTCAGCAAGCTAATGTTATGTTACAAATAAGAAGTAATACACCCACATTCCCTGCTCTATGCTATATGTTAGTGCTTTAGTTTTATATCACTACGTGCGATTGTACCGTCTATTGCGGATGCGTTTTGAGTGGAAGATATGAAGATGGCGACTGAGATGGGAGGACAGCGGGAAGAAAGATTTGGTGGGAGTGGGAGGGGAGAACGAGAGCGAGGAACAGTGGGGAGTTGAGACGGGTGGTGCAGACGGCGGGTGAAACGGGATCAGTGACAACTAAGAAGGGGGAAAAATCGACGACCGGTATCGGTTCCAGCCTCACCCCAGGCTTGAAGGGTAAAGAAGAGAGCAACAACAACATGTCAACATAAATGATGATGTTATTCGGCCTTGGTTTTTGGCTCTATGTTTGACCCATCTATGAAAACACTGATAAAACGATATATATTAGCTACCACTTGTACAAGTCTATCATACTGAAATGTTAACTAGGGATATTTGACAAAATAAAAATGCGTGTTATAATTTGCCTCCAAACACTGGTACCGATTGGTAAAATTTTGCTTATTTGGCTCGTGCACTCTGTGATATCTGTATCTGCACTAAATTCATGATATTTTCCTTAACAGCTGAATTATTTTAATATATTTAATTAATCAAACATGAAGTTCAAATTTAACTAGCTGTGTTTTACTAACTATGGATTTTTCAATAACAAAATCAAGTGACAACAAAATTTAGGCTTTGACAACAAAATCGTTAACAACCCAAAGGTACGTTCTTCTTATATAGCGCGGTATCCAATCCTCGGGACTGCACAAAGCAGTTTACACCCTCGCAGACCTGGTCATTCCAAAGCCATCTCGACTCCCGTGGGACGCATTCAGATGATTGGCTTTCCATACCATGTAGACGCATTGTGCGTGCGAACAGGTATGGACAACCAATAAAATAATTGTGATAAAGACAGGCTACAAATATTAGTTCCTGAAAAAGATCGATCTTCCCCAGGGTTGATTTTGGTTGCATTTTTTCCCGATAGTCCAGGAAATCCTACTACTTTTTTTTAAGACCCAAATTTGCTTTTTAACGAAAATGTCCGGGTCTTGTCAAAAATGTGCTGATTTCTACTAGACTATTAATTATAGCAACGCTTAGCGATACAAAATAATGTAAAATACCGATCTGTCCCAAAAAGATGACCCCCCCCGCTTTAGCGGTTGGTGGCGCCATCTTACACAACTCACTCGTAGAGTGGCGACGTGTAGTGATCAAACAGTTAACAACACAATCAAAGCGACAAGGCGCGAAAAATAACTGTTGTCTATAAGTCATTTGATGATATATCTGCACGACTTCCTGCTTATGTTGGTCTTGTTTGTTAATAGTATGTTATATGAATAGATGGACACGTTTCTGGTGATCGTGGGATAAACGTAGCGAAGATTGGTTGAACACCTTGTAATATCGTCCACAATTATCGTTATATTTCATTGTCGTGGTTTTGGCTTTAGGATGGCGTAAAAGAGTGTATTTTAATAATAATATGTTTCATTTTATCTTGAATAACATTGCCATGGCATTGGCACTGACAATGGCAATGATAACATGTTTTTTTTTTATTTCATTACATCAGTTATATTCTTGAATGAAATCATGATTATATTAAAAAGTAATTATACTCAACTATGCTCATTATCTATGTAATTGTAAGTTGTAATTGTACTCATACGTTTAACAGTAAATGTAATCGATTGCATTTATAGTGTAATCGCCCCCATCTCTAGTTTGGCATGATGCACCATGTATGCAGTTCATCTTGGTTTGTGACAGTGTCATACAGTCTGTAGAAATGTACCAAGGTTGGACATATGATCAGTTCCAGACTGGATGACCCATTGTACTGCCCCATCATGCCTCAAGTGTTCCACGTCCTCCGCTGCTACAGTTGTGCAACATTCCAGGTCCACCAAGTGAAGAAGTCTACTAGATGGAGCTGCAAAATTTGTGGCGATAAACAGTCGATTAAAAAAGTATGGCTACATAAAAAAAATACATTCAGTACATTTTTTGGTATTTGCTACAGACTTTCCAAGTCCTCGGATATGATGGGAGAGCTTTTTGGTAATTTTTTAAACATCCTCTTCTGATTTAAAATAAAAAGCTCACGATTTTGTGATATTTTATATAAAGCAGTTTGTGGCTATATTTGTGTGTCGGTTGGTTGGTCGACCAGTTGTACTGCCCCATCATGCCTCAAATGTTCCACGTCCTCCGCTGCTACAGTTGTGCAACATTCCACGTCCACCAAGTGAAGAAGTCTTCCAGATGGAGCTGCAAAATTTGTGGAGATAAACATTCGATTAAAAAAGTATGGCCACGTAACAAAAAATACATTCAGTACATTTTTTGGGTTTTTGCTACAGATTTTCCAAGTCCCCGGATATGGTGGGAGAACTTTTTGGTCATTTTTTGAACATTCTCTCCCGATTTAAAATGAAAAGTTCACGATATGCTGAACTGTCACCCAATAATGCCAGTGGCTGTTCTGTGTATCCTCCCAGTATCTATGTCTAGAGCTTGCACACAAATACTTGTTACAGATATATGGAGAAGGAACAGGTGCAGATTGCAGACATCATGTCCAGAAGTTAAACATGTTGAGAGCCACTGAGGATGAATTGACACTACCTGTTGCACATGAGACAAGTTGCTGTCATAGAGGACTGACTTTGCTCACGCAGGCCATTCCACGGGTACAAACAGATCTATATTTAACAAGATTCAACAAAATTGCCATCCAAAGCAAAAACCCCAGATCGGATATGGACACGGAAGCCATTGGTTTATCGAGAGTCGAATGATTATTTATCTATGTGTAACCCATCGTTCTGATATATTTGTCAAGTTTGTTTTTAAACATTCAAGCTGCTAGCATTTATGAGACAATTGGTAGATAATTTGTTCCATTTATTTATCGTTCTTTGTAAGAATGATGACTTTCTGGTATCTTATCTACACTGTTCCTTCACTAACATTGCATCGTGTGCTTTAGTTCTTCTGTTTTCCTTAAGTGAAAAAAAATACTTCTATCAACATTTTCATAACCATTTAATACCTTAAAAACTTCAATTTGATCTCCTCTTAATCTTGTTGTCTGAAGTCTTGTTAAACCACATTCTTTTAGGCAATTTTCATAACTGAAGTTTCAGTTCAATTTAGTTGGTATGTCTACGCCGATAAATCTGATGCCTCACATTAGTGCTTGCATAAAAAAGTGACAAGTTGACCAATGAATAAATATGAGCTTTGCAATAAAACAGTTGTGAAATACAGTGACCTCGGCTTAACAGAATCACTTCGGGCCAGGGCAGTCCTCTGAGATGACCGTCAGCAAGTGGAAGCATTATTTGACACAAGTGGAGGACACAGAGGAGACAAATGACGGTGCTTCTGATGACATGAAGTTCACACTGGACAGAAGGACGTTTGACCAGTCTAAGAAGGAGAGAAAGAGAGACCGCTCAGTTGTGAGGTACACAACACACAAACCCATGACATTGAACTAATATCCTGTAATGTTGTCTGGAGGTGTCACCTGTTTTGTCTCTTTACAGCCAAACCATCAGTCATTGGGTAATCTTCATAACATTTTATGGACTATACCACTAGTAGTAATGACAAACTCATTTGATAATTTTCTGCATTTTACATGTGCATATTAGGAGTTGTAGTGATAATTTTATATTAATATCATATTGTCTGTTTAAAAATTGCACCTACACCTTTTCATGTATTTATATTCAGCCTTGTGTTATTTATTCATTTATATATCTTTTTATATGCAGTTTAATGCTGTATTTTATTATAATATTTATTTGCTATGTATAAATTGGTATTATTATGTACTTGCATGTAATATTCAACCTCTGTGGCAGCAAGTCAGAATAAACTTATTAATTATTGATTACATGTTTATTTTCAAGTAATCTTAATGGCCATTTTAAAATATTATATAATCATTATTGATTATATTGCAAATGTGATCATAATCACTGATCACTTTGATTATAAAACTGTAATCAAAGTAATTTCATATTGATTGTGATTACAGTCTGTATGTTATTTGCTTATATACACAATAAATTGTGTGTTTTTCAGAGGACAGAAGCGGAAATGCGAAACTGCTGCAGTACATCATGGTAAATGTCAGAACCCTACAATCAATACATCTCCAAGAAGATGCAGTTACAATGACGAATTTGAGCCAACTTCTCAGCTAGATACATATAGAAAGATGTCTTGCAAGCCTCATTTTGGTCGTGTGTGTAACATATCAACTGATAAGCAGCCAGGCGCAGCTGTCGGCGGTGGAGTGACACGAGCAGCCTCTGACAGAACTGTATTTATTCAAGAGATGAAAAAGGCAACTCCTAAATGTAGTAAGGTCCTGTTATCAAGACACTCCGACTTGCACCAGAACACTGTTGCTTCTGCATTAGCTATTGATTGTAAACAAGACCATTCCAGAAACTATGAAAAAGAACCATCTCATGATGAGCTATCATCACGTGGTTCAAAATGGGCACAGTTTGTCACACCAGCAGATGATCCTGACAGTTCTGACAGTGATGCAAATGAATCGGAGAACTTTACTCTTCGAGAAAATAATGCAAATCTACCCAACACGTCTGGCACTTGTAACCAGAGGTTTATGGGAGATGATCCAACCATATTTTCCAGAAATATTTATGAAGAAAGATTTTCAACGCAACGTCCTCCAAATTTCTCCCTAGCAGGTGATGATGATGATGACCTTGATACATTGATTGCAGACTGGCCAGCTCCGTGATGATGTCGGCGTAGCTATGTCACTTCTGGGTTTATATGGGGCGCGGGGGCAGATCTAGGGGTTTCAGTCAGTCGTAGTCATATGTTATTATTAGCCGGCTGCTAACACTTCAGTCTTTAGACAATAGTTCCGTAGGCCTAAATACGTTGTGCTTTACCGTAATATTTGTCACGGACACAGGTGGTCTAAGACCCCCTCCATGACCTAGGGAGAGGGTTTTGCGACTCCTTAAGACTCCCCTCGGACCCGCTGCTGAGGGCGATATCGTTGTGTACGATGAACTGATGCGGACACCTGCCACAAGGTTGTCTGATTATCCCGTGTAAACTGTGCGTCGCGGCAACGTCGCATCAAGTAGAACTGATCCTATTTTGAAGCGACGTCGCGTGCAATATGAAACGATCTTGACATTTTTTAATGACGTAACTACCGCCTTGTCGCGAAGACGATATCGCTTGGTGTAAGCCCAGCTTTACTGTGTAGAAACAGTAGGTGGCTGAGTAGGAGGTAATGTTGAAAATAATTCTAAATGTTTATTGAAACAATTAAATTACCTATTGTAGACATGATATGTACTTGCGCACCACTACGAGTGAAACGTATAATTATTACATGGTTAAAACCAAGCATGTCGTGCGTTGGCACATATGTTAATGTGCCTATCCCAGTTGATCTTGTCTTTGGTTGTCATGCCGTATCTCACGATAGAAAATGTCTTGTTCAAAACGCAGAGAGCCGTAACGATTGTCTGCTAAGACCATCAGTAAGGCATGCGTAAACCATAACATAAGTCCTGCCTCCTAATTATTTAATCGTCACCTCTGCATTCATATGGTGACGTAGTAAGATATTAATTGAGCAACCACGTTGTGTTCTCTACAAATTAACATTGTTGAACGGGGCGATTAGCCCATTATTAAATGAAATCGTACTTTTGCTAAGTGAAACGCCTGGGAATCGTACGAACTGGCGGAATAGCACAACTATTCGGACAAGGCGTCCGTTTATTTGTGTTACCAAGGCCAGAGGCGTCACATGAGCTCCCAGTGAAGGTAGACACTTATAGCGTGCTTAATGCTTCAGTCATACAGTTAGTTCTACCTTTGTTTGTAGCCGTACAGATCTACATAAATAAACGAGGACAACGTAAGCATACATAGTGGAATTGAATGAGAGCCCGACCCTTTATAGTCTATACAGTGCTGCCGTGTCCGTAGATAACAATACCAAAACTTATTCTGTGTCGAGATAAAATTTGTCCGCCGTCAAATATTATCCGCTTGGTGTATCTGCGCATGCGCGTATCTTGAAACACGGGCGCTGCTAGTTATAGAACGTATATATTCATTCATTCATTCATCCCTTGACCGGGCCGATCGTACGGGTGGAGGCTTCCACAGAGGTCTTTCTCCATCTGGGATGGTTGTGAGCAGCATCGCATAACTCCTGTGGCTCTAGACCCGTCCACTCTCGAATGTTGTCCACGTACATTTTTTTGTAGTCTTCCTCGTTTTTTGCCGCCTTTGACCGCGCCTTGTAGTATTTCTTTGGCAAGTGTGTTGTGTCTGGTTGTATGACCGAACCATTGAAGTTTTCGGCGTTTTACTGTGGCTAAAAGCAGTTCTTGTGGTCCTGCGGCTTCGGTGATGGCTTGCATTACTGATGTATTTGTTATGTGGTCTCTGTAAGAAATGTTCAGGATCCTTCTAAAAAAGTTCATCTCAAATGCGACTTCTTTCGGACTCGGCTTTCAGGGTCCAGCTTCCGCATCCGTATGTCAGCACTGACACAACCAGGCTTTTATAGAGTCGTATCTTTGTTGCCTTTTTGATGTTGTTGTTGCTCCATATCTTCTTAAGTCTTGCTATAGCAGATGTTGCCAGGTTTATCCGTGTGCATATTTCCTCTGTGGAGTCGCCCTCAAAGGAGATGATCGACCCGAGGTACTTGAATGATTTTACTTCTTCGAGGCGTTCTCCATTCATTACTATAGTACTTCTTGGCGCTATTCTGCTGTTCACCATAATCTTGCTCTTTTATGCACTTATTTCCATTCCGTAAGCAAGCGCTCTCCTTTCCAGTGTTGTTGTAAGTTCTTGTAGCTCCTCCTCTGAATCGGAGGTTGCTGATCTCTCTTCTGTTTATCGATATCATGCCATTGAAGTTGTGTAGAGCTTCTTGCATTCTTTCTTTTCAATGTATAGGTTGAACAGTACAAAAGGCATCCATGGCGTACTCCGCCTGATGTTCGAAACGATTGTCCAATTCTCCTTCGAGTCACACTGCACTCGTTGATGGTCCATACAGCGATTCGAGTAGTGCCACTAGTCCTTCGTCAATGTTATATTATTGTAGCTATAATATGTTTATGTTATCAATTCGTTGATGACTACTAATATTTGACGGCGGACAATTTTTTTGTACGACACCGGGAGTTGTACGAGCTGTCAATTGACTCGAAGACATAATTCAAGATTATCTTTTACGTGTCGTGTCGTGGTGTGAACGGAATGACTCCACGATATCCGGCCGCTATGCTGAAAAGCCTACAAATTCCACGTGTAGGCGTGAGGAAACCAGTGCCGTGGATGCAATCATACTTCGTAGAACCACAGGACTAGAGGACATCGGGTTACTTCATAGAACCACAAGACTAGATGACATCGGGTTACTTCATAGAACCACAGGACTAGATGACATTGGGTTACTTCATAGAACCACAAGACTAGATGACATCGGGTTACTTCATAGAACCACAGGATAAGATGACATCGGGTTACTTCATAGAACCACAAGATTAGATGACATCGGGTTACTTCATAGAACCACAGGATAAGATGACATCGGGTTACTTCATAGAACCACAGGACTAGATGACATCGGGTTACTTCATAGAACCACAGGACTAGATGACATCGGGTTAGACCGCTAAAAGATTAGGACCCGAAATTGCACGAGTCGACGTTCATCTACCAAGCGGCTCGAGACCAAGGTGTAATGTCAGCAGTCTCGAAGCATGCCTGGCCTATTCCAATAAAGAAGAAGTGAAACAAGAGTTCTCCATCGCATTGCGTCGCTGAATGGTATACGTGTATCTCTCACGAACATATTCGGTCGGTACCGTCCTGGATCGCATAGTATCCCAATATGGTTACTGCATTACGCCATTGGCATGCGTCGATCGTGTTGAACCAGAGGCAAGCCACGACAAGGATGGGAGATTGACATTACGGATGTATTCGGAACGGCGACAGCAGCGGGCGAAATACACGTCAATTTCGCAACAAGATTTGGACAGGATAAACAAATTGAATAAGAAGCTGTTCACCATGTAGCTCACAAGACCAGATGAATCGATATTTATGCTTTGGGAGTGTAAGAAAGAATTTGAAATCTTATATTGCACATCCGCCTGTTGCTGCTATTTGTCTCCAACTATTCCCTGATAGGCTGTCAATGGAGCACCGCTTCAGTATAATATGTTTTGCGAACATTTTTCTCCACTTCACCCGATCCCTCGTCGACTCCATGCTCTCTGCGAAGCCCCGCCCTTGATTCATTGATGTTGTCAACTCATCTCTTCTTTTACGCCCTCCATTCACTGTGCCTTGCAAAATTGTTTTCGAGAGCCGTGTATATTCCACGACATGATCAAGCCATTGCAGTTTACATCTTCTCATCGTAGTTAGAAGTTCTTCATGGTTGTCTTGTGTAGCGGCATATCACCTGTCGCAGACAGAGAAAGTGTCATGCCCACCGACAACGTCCGTAAGTTGCAGACAGACTGGCTGACGCAGTTCGAACTTGACGAATGCAAAAACATCATTATACTAGTAAGAGGAAAAGTACCAGTTCTGATTCATCAATTACAATACCACGTCACTGCCTCTCTTCCCTATAAGTCCAACGTTACCTCCACACTGTCTTGTACATACAATATGTATGAGCAGCAAGACCCGTGTTTTGCATTTTCGTCCTATGTTCCTTCTCCATAATAAATTATGCTGCTCTTATCTCCACAGTTTGTTCCAAAATGTCTGCTTCCCAACATACTTATATGTTATCTTGTCATGTAATTGTTCTAACGGTTGTATCAATTCTAAATCACCAATGTTCTCAAAATCCACAAAACACATAGAAATCCTTTAAAACTTCTTACCCGACACTTGCTTAACACTTCACCAAATCACGCACGCACGCACGCACGCACGCACGCACGCATGCATACACACGGACACACATGCACACACAGCTCATCTCCCAAATTGTCTCCATTTTTCCCCTTCCATTACCCTCGACGTATCATAGTAAACCGTAATTTCCTCGCTCGGTGCCTCTTCTCGTCTACAGTCCGATGTTTTCTGTGCCACAATTATAATTGTACCCCTCGGTTTATTCCATACTTCATTTGAACTTCTGACATGAAGCCTCATTCTGTAACAATAGTATCTATTTCTTCCCAAGCAGCAATTCCACTTCTAAGATTGTACACGATGCAATGTCATAATTAAAATGCGCAACTAAAAGTCAGTCTCATTGCGCACAAATCACGTCACCGTATCATGGCTATAATTATTCTGAGATAATAACAAAGTTGTAAATATCGGTTTTATTTACATTTCGTTTGTTTATATGCTGAAATGTTGAATATACATAGGTATACACTTACACCACTGTCCTAATTCCAATTGTCATACAAATTTCAGATATATATATGTGTGTGTGTGTGTGTGTGTGTGTGTGTGTGTGTGTGTGCGTGCGTGCGTGCGTGCGTGCGTGCGTGTGCTTGATAAGATATAACATGTAAGTATCCGTCGTACGTTAGGGGTTTCGTGACTCGCATCCTCCAATTTATTTTTTTTTGGGTGGAGGTGGTGGGTGGGGGGGGGGTCAGAATTGACAAATACCTCCTACATTATCATCGCCACCTTCACAACGACTCGTGGTCATCTTACTCGACTATGAGTTATTGTACGTAAGTGAGAGAGACACGCACGCACGCACGCACGCACGCACGCACGCTCACACGCGCGCGCGTTTGAGTGGTAATTTTGTTAAATCTTAATATTTTGGCCACACAATATTTCCAACAAAGAACTTCTGAAACTAACTGCACACATTAAGATGGATGACTTGATCACCACAAGAAGATGGAAATGGATCAGCCACATTTTGTGAAAGGATGATGGCAGTGTAGCCGAAATAGCCTTGAGGTGGACCTCCGCAGGAAAAGAAAAACGAGGACGACTAGAAACAACCTGGAGGAGAACAGTGGAGGGGGAATTACGGGAAATGCCCCTCAGCTGGGGCGAGGCTGCCAAACAAGCTGCATACCGTCAACAGTGGAGGAGTATCGTTACTGCCTTATGCGCCAGTATGCACGAAGAGGATTAAGTAAGTAAGTAACTTTCTACCTCCCGCCAATCCCACATTCCACCAATTTTGGAGGCCAACCTCCCACCTTCCACCAATTTTAAGGCCGGATTTATATGATATAATTTTTTCATTACACACCAGGCTTGTTTACACATTCATACAAACGCATTTGAGGGCAAGCGCAAATGTTTAAATTTCTGTAAATGCAATTTCCCAGGATCGCATGCAGATGTAGATGTTTTGTTGCATATAATGTGGGCACACAGGTGCAGAATCTAACAATACTAATTATTCAAACAATTACGTCTGCATTTGAATTGGCATTTAAAAAATCAGATGTTTGGAGGCCGCATTAAAATACAAATGCTAAGGATAGGCTACACGTACGTACGCATTCAAATGCAAAATGCATTGAAAACGTTCAGCATTCATGCATTCAAATGTTCAACATTCAAATGTGCATTTGTATTAGTTAACAAGTCTGTCATATGTATACCTGAGTTGTTAGCGGATTACATAAACGTTACAGAAACGGATTTTGATACATCGACGTCACAGCACGAATTCCGCGAAATTCCCAGAAACAGTTACTCAGCTTCCCGAAAGGTGGCGACAGCGTACAACAACTCGGCCAGCCTCGCTCTGGTGGCGCTTTCATTCATTTCCGCAACTCGGGTCTGTTGCCTTTCCGCATCGTAATGGATAATTTGGCCGGTAAAAACCCTCGCAGCTGACCGGCAGCTTGGAAAGCCGGCTCCAATAGGACGGCAATGCTTTGCGACACATCTCCACTGGCGGACACAGACAACGCACGAATGGAATAAGCCGATCGCGACGTGTAATTTCGATCTGTTTTGGTGGCCCGGCCTGGCACATCTCGATAGCATCGTCATTGCAAATTATGGCAGCGGCTTGGGCTGCTACGGAGAGCTGTCACGAAGATGCCCCGCCAGAATCGCTCGAATACGAGCAAGGTCACGGGCATTACTTCTTGAAAAAGACGTTTCATAAACCAACGTACTGCCATCACTGCACCGACATGCTCTGGGGGCTTATAGGGCAGGGATATGTATGCGAAGGTAAATCGGATTTTCGACATGACCCACCCATAATGTCCGACGTAGTTTCCGCGAGCGCCGTCAGACGTCGCCGCGCATAGTTTTCATCATTACGCCGTCGTACTATCGACAGTTTATCATAATTATTCGGCCGGTATTTCGCCTAAAAATGCCGCCCAACCGAAAATTCACGCATTAATTGCGTGCGTCCGTAATTATTTTAATCCGCAATGTTTCTCATCCGTGCCGCTGCGATCACTGGCGGCATTTTGCCGAGGTGACGTTTGTTTTCGGACGAAGGCAGCGGCCGGCATTTTTCAGCATCCATTTTCCCGGTAGCAGATCTCCAGCTTCCGCTAACACATATTCGGTTTAATGTATGATTATTAAAATACCTAAATGCGGATAAGTCGTCCCCTGTCACTCAACGGTTTTCACAGCCTGTGTCGTGTTTACTTTTGTGCTAAAATACATGATAAATAAAACAGTCAGTCGTGTTGGTACGCAGGCCACCAGCAGCCTCTACTCTAGTTCTTTAGTTACTTGCTCAGGGCATTGAGTAGGACATCCAGTAATATGCCGATTTTATATAAAACAATACACCTACAAGTCCTTAATATGAATCCCACTTATGTTAGTTACTTTCATGTGACCATCTTAGTTAGAAATTTGGTGCACAAGTTTTTGCATACAAACTCAAATGACAGCTGTTGAGGAATTCTTATTTATTGTCCCATAACTTATTTACTAATTTATTTGTAATCTTAACACTTGTGTATGCTAGTTAATCATGAAATACATTTTACAGTCATGAAAAGCCCCTTATCAAACGCAAATGTTGACTTTCAATAAGCCAATGGCTTCCTTGTCCACTTGCCATCTGGTGTTTGATGGCAATCTTGTTAAATAAGCAACTAGTGTGCCCAAAATTACGTTCATTATTGCACACAGCCGTATTTTGATTGAGCCTTGTTTTGCTTCAAAACAGCAGTTATTCATAAGGAAAACATGATAGCAACTACTAAATTGGACAGGGTTGTTTGATTTAAATCATTTGATTTAAATCATTGATTTAAATCATGATTATGAATCGCTCAAAAAAAAAATCATTGATTTATGATTTTTTTTTACTTACAGTGTTTTTAATCGCTGATTTATATGAATTTAACACAAATAATTGTTTACAAGCATCAAGATCAACAAAGTTTTGTATGTTTTTAATACAAAACACAAAGTGCGCACACTTGTGTAGCTGTATTGTCACCAGATAGCCTGATAGTCAAATATTTTATGACATTGTGTATGTTTGAGCTATTCCCTTTCTGAATGCAGTGAAGCCACACAAACTTGTCTTCCAGAGGAAGTATCTTTTCAACACAGAAGCCCTGAGTTAAAGTCTACTTATATCTTGTGCTAGTTGTTACCAATTCAGTATGTTGACTCAGTTGTTTAATACTGTACCAGTTTGTATTCTGGTTAGAGACCCTTAGAGTACACAGAGCCCTGGACAGGTGCTAATCCACCCTATAGGCAAACAATAATTACCACTGCTACAGCCACAGACAGTGTCAGACACAGCATGTTTTTCTTTCCAAGACAGATTATGCAACTACAGGGGGTGAGGCCTTGTGGACATTGTCTAATGTCTTTATATAAGCAAAAATCATGTACCCTCTGTTAAGACAAGAACCCAAATCGATTTGAATATAATATGTTTGAAAGAGTTTACAAATTTAAACATCTATATAAATATCCATTTACCAGATTTAAAAAAAATAAAATAATCCAATTTAAATTTTAAAAATCAGATTTTTTTAATACAAATCATGATTTTTTTCAACCCTGAAATTGGATATATTTCACAAAATACTTGTTAACATCCAGTTAAGATTTTTAAAATATTATTTAAGGAGGACGTGATCGTATGAAATTGGCTTCGGTAACATGGATGAATATTATTAACAACAACTGCTTTAATGTTATGATTTTAAAGTTAAAAACAGTTTAGATCACAAATATACTTTTGACAGTGGCAAGTTGATAAGGAGTTCATAAAAACCTGCTACAACAAATCCGAAACAGTTAACCAAAGCTGTATAGCTTGCCTTAAATAGCACAGTAGATGTACATCTAGATGAAAATAATCTGTTTTCCACACTTGTTTTGTTTATATTACGCATTCAGATTATATCATTTATAATATATGTATAGACATAATTTGCTAAATTATTATGACCAAGATAATTTGTAGTGTTAATAAAATACAGTCTGCTTGTATGAAATATGTTTTTATGCTTCAGATGTTTAAGGGAAACAAAAGTCATGGTTTTGGGCCTGTGCACATATGAGAGTTACTAAAACATAATCATTTGCAACTATAATTAAGAATATCAAGCCAGTGGTTTACTAGGAAAACATTTTGATCTTAAATTACCAGAGACTGAATGTTTCCAAAATAGTACAGCACTCTGAAATTTATTTTACGAACATTATAAAACAATTTAAGTAAATCAAACACTAATTATCCCAGTGTATACTGAGGAATTCATATCACCAATGTTTTAAAATAAATCAGGGATTTGGACAATTCACTGCCAGTGCCTTTCCTGTTTTCTTGAACACCAACAGTACTCTGTTTCATTTGCAGTGTGTAATTTTGTCGTGCATGACCGGTGTTTGAAGACAGTTGTGTCTCCATGCTCTAGTATTGCTGCCAATCTCGTCAAGGTAAGCTATGTACACTTTCATTACATTTTTAATTGTTTTTTATGTTTTTGTGGCATATCCTTACCAGTTACCACAAATATTTGTTTGAGCATGTGATTTTCTTTATCTGGGACCCAGCCCTTATGCTAAATGGCATTGGTAAGTTTTGAGCAGCATTTTATCCACATCGCCTCAGTTTCGGGCAGTTTTTGCCAGTTTTACTGGTAAAAACAAATTTTTGCCAGTTTAATTGTATTTGGACCTGAATTTAAAGCTACCTGCGGGTCAGAATACTCATAATGATAGTCAATATCGATCCCAGGATCACTGTACTGCATATTTTTCCCTATATAGGTAAGTGACCAGCTCTGTGGAACAATAACCCCCAGTTTATTTAAAGTACTAGACCTGGGTCAAGATACCGTGACAGGGTCTGGGTCAAGATACTGTGCCATGGGGAAATGACTAATAGTCATTCATATGTGTAGGTAGAGTAGAACCAGTATTAACAATGGCCCGCTGGCCCTGTGCCTACTTTAGGCTGTCAAGCCAGTTCGGGAGGAAAGAAATAACGGCCAAACTCACATACTTCAACTTGTAATGCAAAAACAACTGTATGTGTTTTAATAAATTTACATCCACGTACGAATTTGGTCTAGTAACTTCTTTGTGGGGCCAGAAAGTTTTCGTACCTACTGGCCCAATGGGCCACTGTAAATTTTAAGGCCTGAGAACTTATAGTGAAGTTTATTGATCAAATCCACTTTATATTATTAAAAGGCAATATTTATAATGAATTCAACCTGATAATAGAGTTCTGCACTTGTATATGATGGTTAGCCTGGGGGGTATTTCCCCATGGTATACAGTTCCATGGGGAAATGACCCGGGTCCTGTGTCATTTCCCCAGGGCATACTCCAGTACAAACACTGGTTATCATGATTTGTTATTTCTTTAATTGATATTCTACTAATTCATGCATATACTGCACTTTGAATGTCAAAGATATATACTACTACATACACTTGGTTGTGCTAATGAACGGTTATGTATGTATTCAAGTTAAACTCCTAAAACATGTTCAAAATATATACCATTCTCAATTCACTCCAAATCAAAGCCTCCAATGTTCATTTTCACAGCCAAATATCACATTATTCAGAATGTCTTGGCACATTATATTGTCAATTGGATTGTCTGCCTCCTTAATTATTAGTATCATCAGTATGAAGTAAATTGCATAATATCCCTCAACAATTTTCAAACTCTACGATACTTGCAACTTCATCCGCCATCTTTACTTTGATGTTTCCCTGGTATTCCCAAGATACTGACGTCATTAAATGTGAATCATCCGATAGGCATCCCTGTTACAAATACTAGGGGTTTCTCTTGCATGTGCGATCTGTCACTGGCAAGGAAAAAGTAGTTTGCCACAATTGTATTTTGTATCGAATCAGCATAGATTAGTAAGTACTGTAATGTGCATCACTAATGCAGTCAGACCCAGCCTTGGCCTTAATTTCAAACACTGGGTATTCTGACCCGCGGGTCAAAATACCATATGACACTGGCACAAATGCAACCAACTCCGCTTGGAGCAGCGATTATTCGCAGACAAGGACAAAGTAGTTTGCCACAACTCGCAACTGCATTTTATGTTGACTTAGTAGTAAGTACTGTAATGTACATCACTGTTAGTAATAATACAGTCCTGCCCAGCCATGGCCAGCGGGGCAGGGCTGATAACTTGCTGAATTGGCCTGAAACCGATGACGACTCAAAGGCGTAAATTTCAAACACTGCCATGCTTTGAGCATATATGAGTTGAGTGTGTCTGTCTTCCAAGCATTGCAGAGTAATGAGAGTATTATGTTTAACAATTTAAAACCACTATGGATACTTACTCAGGAGTTTATTTTTCATATGCTATCCTTTCCCAATGGACCTGTCAGTAGTTCCTACCAGAAATAGCATAGGTTTAATTGTACATGGGGAATACATTGAATGTCGACACAATGTTCTACAAATGCGTGTGGTATACTCTCAAGTACCAAATAAACGTATAGGCCAAATAACAGTATAATGTGGCAAATCGGTCAAATTTAATGATAGTATTGTGCTGAATAATAGTATGGGGGGCAAACTGTTCAAAACAAATAATAGTACAGTGCGAAAAAGTCACTAGTAATGGTAGTATATGTCTTAGTGCCAAAGCAATTTTTCTACTCAACGTGAAACCAAGGCATCCCTAGAAAACGACGCAGATCGCCGTGTATTTTATTTTTTTCTGCTGAATATGCATACACTTTGTGCATATTCGCTTCACCGCAGATATAGTAACTGCATTTTATATCTGCGGAAAAACGGGGAATTTACCATTTTTAAATAGGCAGTAAAGTTTTATTGAATTGAATATGCAAGCCTGTTTCAGGGGAAACCGCTGCCAGCCGGTTACAACCGGTATGAGGCGCTGCGCACTCCCGAGAACTAAGGATTCTGACCGATTTATCTAATCATGGAAATCTAACGGTCTAACACTTCGGGATCAAAATCTAGGATCTTCAGAATCATGGGATCCCGCTAAATTCACGAATGTCGTTTGAAAGGATGAAAACTTCAGAGGGAGCCACAGGCAGCTCCAGTTGGGAGCAAGTGATTTTAGTGTGCGCGGTAAACCCGCTCCGTGGATGATTGATTAGCGCTAGCAATAGGGAGTGAGAGAGATTGCTCTCCTAAACATTATACCCTGCATAATTAGCCATGATTATCAGAGAATATAGGCTGGCACAAATGTTTAAATTTAATAATAGTATAGTGCCAAATAAGGTGCGTATAGGGTGGCATTTTTCATTAAATAAATACGTGTGTAGGGACGCTTATTCGGCACCCAAGAGTATGTTTCTCTTGAAGTTTTAGAAGCTATGACAATAAAATATGTCATCATTGTGTAGAACAAGGGTCTTCGGTTTAGGTTACGTGTCGTGATTTATCTAAATCCATGAGTGGCCAACATAGTTTGAATAAAATTACCAATTAAAACTTGTCAACCAAGAAAAACAAAACTAAATATACCTTTCCAATTTTTGTGTGATAATCCAAGTGGGCCACTGACCCACCCACCTACCCACATTTTTTATTGAAATTCTTTTATACTTACAGACCCCTAAGCAATATTCGTGATTGACGTGACCGGCTGGAATCCTGATCCACGTGAAGGTGTTCGCATACAAGCAGTTGTTAATACCAAGACCTACAAATTAAATTCAGTAACTGAAGAAATATTGTTACACCAGCCATGTGAAATAATTCTTGATTAGCGATCGCTAAAAACACTAGTAACTATATTGTTTTAATTGGCTGACTTTTTCAACATTTGCACACATTATTGGGTAATTTGTGATAATTTAAAGGATTTTTTATGGCATAACGAAAGTACTGTTACTGCATTCTGTAGTATTTAAAAAAGCATTTCTAATATTGTTTCACGGAAACAGACAGAAGGTAATAATGGAATCTCGCATTCCACATCCAACATTCTCATTCCTTCCCATTTTGAGGGGGGGGTCACTCGCACTAATGATGCACTGCATGTGCTGGGGTAAAATTTGTTGGAGGGCATTATAGTGCTGGCGAGTGGCAATGTGGCGCATAATAGATTCCGGGTTAAGGCACCAGACTCAATATATGGTGGGTGGCATTATGGCCCAGCAGTATACTGAATACATGTTGACTTGTGATGCACTGGATGTATACATTGTGGTGGTGTAATGCACTGTCAGTGCACTGAATGTACATGTGGTGACGTGGTACAGTGCACTGTCAAAGCAATGCAGTTGGTTGTACATGTGATGCACTGTCTGTGCACTGTCTGTGCACTGTCTGTGCACTGTATGTACATGTCGCAAGTAGTGCAGTGCACTGTCTGTGCAGTAGATGTACATGTAGTAAGTGGTACAATGCACTGTTGGTGCAGTATTTGTACATGTAGAAAGTGGTGCAGTGCATTGTCTGTACAGTAGTTGTACACATGGCAAGTGGTGCAATGCACTCTCTGTGCAGTAGTTGTACATGTAGCAAGTGGTGCAGTGCACTATCTGTGGCAAGTGGTGCAGTGCACTGTCTGTGCAGTAGTTGTACATGTGGCAAGCGGTGCAGCATATTGTCTGTGCACTAGATGTACATGTGGCAAGCGGTGCAATGCACTGTCTGTGCAGTAGATGTACATGTGGCAAGCAGTGCAGTGCAGTGTCTGTGCACTAGATGTACATGTGGCAAGCGGTGCAATGCACTGTCTGTGCGATAGATGTACATGTGGCAAGTGGTGCAATGCACTGTCTGTGCAATGCACTGTCTGTGCAGTAGTTATACATGTGGCAGGTGGTGCATGCACTGTGTGCACTGGGCATAGCCGTGATGACATGCACTGGCGGTGCATTGAGTGTGCAGCTAGCTGGAGCAAGTTCTCAAATGTACAGGAACTAGTGATGTTGACCACATTGATTGGCGGATCAATAAGGTGGGATTCAGTTGCTACGGTAACCGGTGGGTGGCGCTATATATAGTGGCTGCAGGCACTCTGGGCTTCTGCAGAATAGATTAGGTGTCACAGCAGCAGTGGCTGCAGCTACACCAGCAGTGGCTGCTGCTACACGAGCAGTGGCTATAGCAGTGTGGCAGCTGCAGCAGTGGCTGCAGCTACACCAGCATTAGTTGTAGCAGTGGCTACAGCAGCCGTGGCAATTGCATTGGCTGCAGCAACTGTGGTGGCAATGGCAGTGACAGCAGCTGTGACAGCCTTTGCTGTAGTTGCAGCCATAACTACTAGCACTGCCAGTAACACCACTATCACTAACTTTGAAACCACCACTAGGTCTCCAGGTCACTTACCAATTGCATCTATCACCAGCACTCAATGTCACAGTCTTTAACACAATCGCCCAATAATAATGTTAATAATTTGCAATTTTGCTGTACATGCATGTACATTTAATAAACAGACCCATCTCATAAATCCTCTGTGTCTGACTAACACAAATAGACCTTTCCAATTACCACCAAGCTACTGGGTGGATTATAATGGAACTTAAAGATGCGGGTAATTCCGAGAACACCATGCTGCTTAAAGGCATTTTTGGGGCCTTTGCACCTGTAAGAGTACTTGAAAACTAACCATTTGCAACTGTGATCAAGAATATCACGCAAGTGGTTAACTAAATATACCTCGTTGAACACCAAAAAATCTTTTGACACGTCAAATTCAGAGTCTAATTTATATCTGAAGTTGTTTTCATATGTGTCCTACCCATTAATTCATTAAGAGGAGTGTTTAGTGGGCAATAATATGCATTAAATCTAATATAAATTTAGATTCTATTAAAATATAAAACTTACACGTATTGTGGAACCCAACTGTCAAAATGTTGATGACACTTGTTAAGCATGTTAAAAACCATGACCAGACCAGATGGATAGATGGATCAAGCAGTTTGCAATGTGGCTGTTAGATAACCCTGTAGGTTGACCCCCACTCCTAACAATCTGAAATGTATTTTGTTTTAGAAAAAGTAAGAATTTTTATTTTGCTCCTTGTAAGAGTCCTGGTTCAGAAATTTTTTTTCGGGTCCACAGTGTCTCAGAATTCACCACAGAGCATCTTTTTTTTCCTGGGGAGGCCCCCCCAGCAGGAGGGGGTTGCCCCCTCCCGCACTCTCTTTGGCCGACACCCCCTCGCTTCTTTCGGGTCCCTACCATTTAGTCAAAATATTTCAGGGTTTTTCCTCTTGTGCCTGTCACATTCCTTTATAGGTGCAAAGGCCCAAAACAATGCCTTTGGTTTCACTTTAATGTATAGGCCTTTGATTTTGTTACCCAAATCTATAGTGGTATAGTGAGAAAGGTCTATTGTATGATATAAATACGAACAAATAATATGTCGTTCTTGGGATCATTTTGGTGAAATCGGTTCATGTTACAAGGGGCATTCCATCTCAGATCAACCAACCAATATTTTTAAATTCAACAAAAAATTTACCAATTAATCCACATGTCAATATAGACACGTTAAACTATGGGGCTGTAACTCAAATAGATTTTATTTTTATATGAAACGCAGGTACAATGCATGTGTAATGTACCATATTTGGATTCCATATTCAAATGGCTTCATGTTGAAAAAAATGTCTCAAATAGACGTATTTTATGTATTTATCTAATCAATAATAAACAGTTTATAGGAATTTTAGCTCCACGGCCACAGTATAGGCCACTTTTCAGTATGTACCAACTTTGAAGATCAGTATCTCATAAACTAATCAAGATAAGATGTTTCAAACTTCCCTTAATATCTACGTATGTACGTATGTATTTTGCACACAACTTCAATCGCAGATTGTGGGAGAACTAACGTACAGATGTGAAACTATAGCAGGCCAAATCTAAAAGTCCTAGCACAAATAGTTTTTTATTTACTACCGTATTTGACCGCACTATCGCCCATGGGCGGTTAGGTCGAAATATTAAAAAATTGGGGGTGGGCACTAATGTGGGTATGGGCAATAATGGGGATTCGTATTACTGCCCCCCACATTTAAAAATTACAGAAACAACATAACTGACTGAAGTTGTACTATCGCGACTAGGCACCAACCAGGGGCCGGTTTCATGAAGTATCCATACCACATGAAGGAACTAATACAAACCTTTTACGGACGTTTGACGATATGTAATATAATTATTTTCATCTTGTGGTGTACGACTGTTCAGTGTTCTTAGTCAAACGTCCAGCTTTGTTCCTTTGTACGATATACAAACTTCGTGAAACCAGCTCAAACTGCTCATCCAAGTTAGTAATAATACATACAGCAGATGTCGCTACTGGTCTGTCCTATTGCACTAGCCATGTCATTGTCAGAATGCCCGAATCCACCCGTCAAGGCTTCACGGTCATAGCAGAAATTCAATAGCTTTAGCGAATAATTTGATTTATGGACAACTTTCATCAGAATTTGTCACATATTGCAACATTGTAGTTTGTGGACGGTTCAAAAATGCCGTCACATCATGGATGGTTGATCAGCCCCGCTGCAGTCGAACGAATCTCGTCTCTTTTGAAGGCGTACAGTTGGAGGAGTTGGTTATTAAATGGTCTATTAGTAATTAGATGGACACAGTTACAATATATAAACAGAAGATTACTTGACGAAATTGGCGAGCTTCAGAGCTATTCAACAACTTATTAGCTACCTGTTTTGTGGCATTTCTGCATGGTTATCATTCATATTTTGACATTATTCTGTGTGGCAGAGATTGGGGGTGGGCGGTAATGCGAGCAGGTGGGCGGTTAACCCCAAATTTCTGTGAACTGAGGGGTTGGCAGTAATGCGGGTATGGGCGATAGCGCGGTCAAATGCGGTAAGTAGAACACAAAATCTTCATCGTTTCTGAAAATCGAAAAAATGACAGAATCCACCAGATTTTAAATGGTCATAACTCAGAAACTATTCGAGCTACAACCTTATTGTTTGACATATATGATTATATTGACCTGTGAATTAAGGTAGCTTGGATGGCTAATGTGTGTGTTGATTTTTTTATTTTTTTCTTCATAACTGAATGTCGACACCGCAAGTAATCACCCTGCACCAACGTCGTATTTCACCAATCCATTCTTTTAAAAAAGTCAGTCCTTTTGGAAATCCCCCTGACTTCTTAGAAACGCTGACGATGTTTCCATAGTAACAACCGTGCATGTGCCGATCTTTGAACCAGCTTTAGTCATTCGCTGTGAACGCGGAATATACTGTCTGATTACTGTGATTCCAGTACTTATCAGTATTATATACCTAACTAAATCATGTCCTTAAACCAGCAAATATCAGTGCTAATTTATTGTGCCTTTGAAACTATGATGGGAATGGCCCGCAAATGTGACCTGGTGACCCCGCGGATAACAGGCCAATCAAACTTATTGTAAACAAGCCCTGCCACATGTTTGTCAGATGGCCGGCGTAACCTGATATCGTGGATGGCAACATGTTATAAATACAGATTCTAGGGCCATTGTGGTAGCAAATTAAGGGGACATGTCAATATTAGCAATAGCCATTATGTTTTATCAACAATTCGTAAAACGCCAGTAAAAAACGTCACATTTCCAACATGGCATGCATATCTATTGACATCTCTGTTATCACTAACAACTATGGAATTATCCCTAATTTACTTTTTTAGAAAACTACAACACTTACTAAGCTGCAGTATGGATGCGTATGGATGCATCTTAAATGTAGACAGCGACTTTGAATTACGATTAATGAAGTGAAAAACCCAAGATTTTATTAATCTGGAATATTTTATAGTATTTCAAGTACAATCTGTGAAGAAATGGTTAATTTATCTTAAAAACTTCTAATGAAACTGCTCAATTCAAGACAAGCATATAATAGCCACCCCAGCTTCATTGGTAACATTTTGGCTGAATTAAAAAATTTTAGTGCAACAAGTTTTCTTGTTTTGGTTGATTTGAGATGGAATGCCCCGTTAACTTAATCTCATAATGACAGATTTATGAAACATCAATTGTCATTTCATATACACTGTATTGCTATATCTCATTTGTTCAGAAATATGTGAGCAGAATTACCATGTTTTATTGCGTATATGTCACCAAATTGGGCCAGCCAATTTCCACACATCAACGAAGGGATTCTCAGTGAGTCAAAACAATTACCCCATCTAGCCGCATGGTTGGAAGGTTTTGGAAGGGGACGATTAAAACTATGGTTTGAGCCCAGTTTAAACTCTCCAATCCAAAACAGGTTTTGGATGCATAAATGGTCAAAACCTGTCCAAAGCACAGTGATTAAATATTACAATATTGATATGAGTAGGTGTGGTTGTGATTACCAGGTTTTGACAACTTTTAGTTTGTTTAAACCATCCAAAGGCAGCCCAAAAAGGTTTTTGATGTTTGAAACTCAACCCAGCCTAGCAGGTCATGCAGAGACGAATAAACCCTTATGACGAGAGCAGCCCTTTTGCATTTTGGTTGTGCATAAAAAAAATTTACACACATTTACAGTATCATACACAAATCACTTTACATCATTAAGTCTAATTAAGTTAAACAAGTATGAGAAGTTTTAATATTCATTTTATTATTAATTCGTCACAATCAGGGCAATTCAGTTCATGTTTTTTCTATTCCAGCTCAAATCTTTCAATTCCAGTTCAGTTCAAATCTAATTCAATTCAAATTCCAAATTAATTCTATGGGAGTTTTTCCAATACAAACATGTGAAACGTAAAAACATGCAGAGGATTGAGGATTTAAAGTAATTACGTGAACATTATGAATGCAGTTAGTCTATGACCACAGACACAGACTCACACGGTGACATTTTATTTCACATTTTATTACAAACAAGAATACCAAACCAAAATCATTACACTACAGTTAACGTCCAGAGAAAATACTTTAATGTCCATAGAAAATGTCTAAACGTCCATAGAAAATGCCGTAACGTCCATAGGAAATACTTTGCTCAGCAAATAATCCTTTATATCAAATGGTGTTCAAACGTATTTTAGCTGCTACAAAGACTTTGAGTTCATATGCAATTCTAGGGTTGGATTGAGGATCATATATTGGAAATAAAATCAGATTGCAGCAGCACAAGAAAATGAGGTTCAATTCGTTTTCTTTCAATTCCAATTCAGGAATTTAATTGAATAATTCCAATTCATTTTTGAATTCTCCCCAGCCCTGATCACAATTTGTTTTAGCAGCCCATTAAATGTGCACTGTATGCTTGTTTCCATGCTGTGTACCCACCAGCTCCTGTAATGATGATCTGGTGTGTGGGAACCAGCTATATAGACGTGGACACCTTTTTATCATATTATTATAATAGTGTGAGGTAGCTTGCATGTTACGCTGCCATTACTTATACATGCGTCTGAGATGAAACAGAATGGATGAAACCACAATTGTTTTTGTTTTTAAAATCATCCATCACGTCTTTGTGCAGAGGTGTAGTTTTTCATGAGCTGGTGGTTTATGACTGGCTGTGAAAGCGTGTATCTCAACCAAATTGATGTCAAGTTAAGATTGTATTTCTTGTATGTGCCCTTTTTCATAATGCCTGTCACAGTGGGCCAATTTAGCATTTCACAGATGAAAAGGCAAGGCTGGAACACCTTTTGTGTTTTTGTCATGACATTTTGAATATTAGCTTTGATCATGCAACAGTGACAGTGGTTGAGACTCATGATCACATGACTTATAAAAGTACAGCCGTACTACTTTTGGCATTTTTTTCGCCGAATTTTCATCGGATATGGTCAAAGGTAATTTAACAGATTGCAATGATTTCACCAAACCTAAATAAAAAATTTGCACACCTTACCACCCTTGGTATCTGAAATTAATACACCGCCTGTGATTTCTACACTTTTTACACCTCACCTGTCATATTAAAGTAAAAGTTACATTCTTATAGTGCAGCATCCAGTGTTTGTTTTAACACCATATCAACTTCCCTGGGGGGCATTCAGCCACGCTACAATTACTGCACGTAAACTGTAGCCAGGTACTCATTTTTGCAGCTGAATGAACTGAGGCAATGTGTAGTGAAAGAAATTGCCTAAGGTTTGAAATGACAGCTAGAGGATTCGAATCCGGGTACTCGCGATTAAGAGTCGAATGTTTTAATCTCAATGCCACTGCGTCCCACTATTAAGTATTAATACCAAGAGTATTACTTGTTCTTCTCCAATGCAACATGTTGACAGGTTCCTGGACTGCTGTAGTGGGATATTACTGTGATAGAATTAGTTATGTGAACAAATAGCCTTCACGCGAACACTCCCCAAAAAGTTGAATTGGTGTTTGAATAAATAGAATAAACGGAGACTGTGAAGCACACTGACTGATCTTAAGGAGTGGAGACTGCACTATGTAAGAACACGCTTTTGCCTTTTTACTCAGTCTCCATAATTATGTGTGACTAATAACAGACAGGAATCAGATCGCATACATTGACTGAAGTAATGTTACCACCCCATATATGGTAATAGTGTATACAGAAGTGCATTTCTTGCAAGTAACATTGACGTGATGTGTATAAGTATATTTTGTTTAGAATATAAAACTAAAAGTTAGTCAGTATTTGTAATGAACCTTATTTATTTCTTTGTTAAACAAAGCAAGTGCCCATGCATGATTAGTGCACCAAATTTAGGAAATCTCCAGTCTGTGATTATTGACCAAAATTATGTCTGCTCCCTCAATCAGTCTGAACATTTAGTTGAGGCTATTTCTGGTAGAGTAGTTGTTAGTTCTGGCACATGATGTTTTATTTATAGCCCGTAGCACTGGTTGACAGTACCAGTAGGGTATTTGTGGCATTCGTTATTATATTATCAGCTAAGGTTAATTTTTTAATTTAAAGAAATGCAGTGTCACACACAAAATCTCAAGCCATATGGGCGTTCTGCTTCTAATATTCCTCATATTCATGACATGTGCAACATCTATCAGCTAAGAATAAAACCATTGTTGTGGGTCGAAGATATGGAGCAACTGGCTATGTTAAAAACAGCGACTTCATAATTGGAGCAAAACTGCCTGTTTTGTATTGTACGTAGTGCATTAGGAGATAAATTGGTAGTATCAGTAAGAACAATCATTGCTTGTGTTCGTGCTGTTATATACATTTTCTAGTGTCGGTTCATCTTGGCATTACTGGCCTCTCCCACAGGCACCTCATAATAATACTGAAAACATATTAAACTTGCAAAACATTATAATAATTATAAAAACCAGTGGTCGGTAAAGCAGCAAGCTGTTTCTGGCAACATTCCATTGATCGCTAAATATATAGCTCACTAAGTAAACGTTGGCGGACCACTTCACTGGAAAGTAACTTTTTTGGGGAGTTTATGTTAAATAATGTGATTGTGAGTATACTTTGGACTGAACTGGGGGATTTTAAAATAGTTTTTAGTCGATTGACAAGATGAAAGATTTACCTAAAATGCTGAATGCAAAACCCAACACATTGCCAGAATGGCCATTTTGCCTTTCGCCAATGAAATGTGCAGAATCTTTGAATAGGTCTTTTGAGAAAACTAAACTTTAGTGGCAGATCTATCCAATCCAACCTTTCCCATTAACATGACTCTACATTTGATTCTTGTGCCCACCATATGTTCATGTTTTAGGTGATCTGTGGCTTGCTATTGGCTGTATAACAGTGAAGTCTTGATATCAATCAACCTGTAGTATCCAGACTGTGTTCCTCTAGGTCACCATAAGACATTTCTGACAGTGAAGTCTTGATCTCAACTGGTAGTATCCAGACTGTGTTCCTCTGGGTCACTGTAAGACATTTCTGACAGTGAAGTCTTGATCTTAACCTGTAGTATCCAGACGGTGTTCCTCTAGTTCACTGTAAGACATTTCTGACAGTGAAGTCTTTATCTCAACCTGTAGTATCCAGACTGTGTTCCTCTAGGTCACTGTAAGACATTTCTGACAGTGAAGTCTTGATCTCAACCTGTAGTATCCAGCCTGTGTTCCTCTAGTTCACTGTAAGACATTTCTGACAGTGAAGTCTTCATCTCAACCTGTAGTATCCAGCCTGTGTTCCTCTAGGTCACTGTAAGACATTTCTGACAGTGAAGTCTTGATCTCAACCTGTAGTATCCAGACTGTGTTCCTCTAGGTCTCTGTAAGACATTTCTGACAGTGAAGTCTTGATCTCAACCTGTAGTATCCAGACTGTGTTCCTCTAGGTCACCATAAGACATTTCTGACAGTGAAGTCTTGATCTCAACTGGTAGTATCCAGACTGTGTTCCTCTGGGTCACTGTAAGACATTTCTGACAGTGAAGTCTTGATCTTAACCTGTAGTATCCAGACGGTGTTCCTCTAGTTCACTGTAAGACATTTCTGACAGTGAAGTCTTTATCTCAACCTGTAGTATCCAGACTGTGTTCCTCTAGGTCACTGTAAGACATTTCTGACAGTGAAGTCTTGATCTCAACCTGTAGTATCCAGCCTGTGTTCCTCTAGTTCACTGTAAGACATTTCTGACAGTGAAGTCTTCATCTCAACCTGTAGTATCCAGCCTGTGTTCCTCTAGGTCACTGTAAGACATTTCTGACAGTGAAGTCTTGATCTCAACCTGTAGTATCCAGACTGTGTTCCTCTAGGTCTCTGTAAGACATTTCTGACAGTGAAGTCTTGATCTCAACCTGTAGTATCCAGACTGTGTTCCTCTAGGTCACCATAAGACATTTCTGACAGTGAAGTCTTGATCTCAACTGGTAGTATCCAGACTGTGTTCCTCTAGGTCACTGTAAGACATTTCTGACAGTGAAGTCTTGATCTCAACCTGTAGTGTCCAGATTGTGTAGCGCTAGGTCTCTGTAAGACATTTCTGACAGTGAAGTCTTACAGCGCAGTTGGGATATATTGATTGGATCTTGAGAAATTTTGGTACTGCTGACTGCACCCAGCTAAGCTGTTAGCAAGAGTTGCTCTTCCGATGTGTTTGAAGCTTTTTTGTTATTCGCGTGCTATTTTAGTGGGCCATATCCAAAATAGCCTAGTGTAGAACACATAAAACTATGGATTGGTCTTCTAAGTGCTCAAATTTCATTAAAAACTGCAAGCGTTGCGAGTAAACAGTAAGAGTTGGCACTTATACTCCTAGCTGTCCTACTATGTTGCTCCTCTACTAATGGACAGATCACTTATACTCCTAGCTGTCCTACTATGTATCTCCTCTATCCATGGACAGATCACTTATACTCCTAGCTGTCCTACTATGTTGCTCCTCTACCCATGGACAGATCACTTATACTCCTAGCTGTCCTACTATGTATCTCCTCTACCCATGGACAGATCACTTATACTCCTAGCTGTCCTACTATGTTGCTCCTCTACCCATGGACAGATCACTTATACTCCTAGCTGTCCTACTATGTATCTCCTCTACCTATGGACAGATCACTTATACTCCTAGTTGTCCTACTATGTATCTCCTCTACCCATGGACAGATCACTTATACTCCTAATTGTCCTA
Source organism: Lamellibrachia satsuma (assembly GCA_033239005.1). Classification (NCBI taxonomy): domain Eukaryota; kingdom Metazoa; phylum Annelida; class Polychaeta; order Sabellida; family Siboglinidae; genus Lamellibrachia; species Lamellibrachia satsuma. The sequence goes on from BSQZ01000055.1 coordinate 123,766, forward strand.
CTATGTTGCTCCTCTACCCATGGACAGATCACTTATACTCCTAGCTGTCCTACTATGTATCTCCTCTACCTATGGACAGATCACTTATACTCCTAGTTGTCCTACTATGTATCTCCTCTACCCATGGACAGATCACTTATACTCCTAATTGTCCTACTATGTTGCTCCTCTACCCATGGACAGATCACTTATACTCCTAGCTGTCCTACTATGTATCTCCTCTACCCATGGACAGATCACTTATACTCCTAGCTGTCCTACTATGTTGCTCCTCTCCCCATGGACAGATCACTTATACTCCTAGTTGTCCTACTATGTATCTCCTCTACCCATGGACAGATCACTTATACTCCTAATTGTCCTATGTTGCTCCTCTACCCATGGACAGATCACTTATACTCCTAGCTGTCTTACTATGTTGCTCCTCTAACCATGGACAGATCACTTATACTCCTAGCTGTCTACTCTGTTGCTCCTCTCCCCATGGACAGATCACTTATACTCCTAGCTGTCTTACTATGTTGCTCCTCTACCCGTGGACAGATCACTTATACTCCTAGTTGTCCTACTATGTATCTCCTCTACCCATGGACATATCACTTATACTCCTAATTGTCCTACTATGTTGCTCCTCTACCCATGGACAGATCACTTATACTCCTAGCTGTCTTACTATGTTGCTCCTCTAACCATGGACAGATCACTTATACTCCTAGCTGTCTACTCTGTTGCTCCTCTTCCCGTGGACATATCACTTATACTCCTATTTGTCCTACTATGTATCTCCTCTACACATGGACAGATCACTTATACTCCTAATTGTCCTACTATGTTGCTCCTCTACCCATGGACATATCACTTATACTCCTAGCTGTCTTACTATGTTGCTCCTCTACCCATGGGCAGATCACTTATACTCCTAGCTGTCTTACTACGTTGCTCCTCTACCCATGGACATATAATTTATACTCCTAGCTGTCTTACTATGTTGCTCCTCTACCCATGGACAGATCACTTATACTCCTAGCTGTCTTACTATGTTGCTCCTCTACACATGGACAGATCACTTATACTCCTAGTTGTCCTACTATGTATCTCCTCTACCCGTGGACAGATCACTTATACTCCTAGCTGTCTTACTATGTTGCTCCTCTACCCATGGACAGATCACTTATACTCCTAGCTGTCTTACTATGTTGCTCCTCTACCCATGGACAGATCACTTATACTCCTAGCTGTCTACTCTGTTGCTCCTCTACCCATGGACAGATCACTTATACTCCTAGCTGTCTTACTATGTTGCTCCTCTACCCATGGACAGATCACTTATACTCCTAGTCTACATGTCCTACTCGTCTACTATGTTCTCCTCTACCCATGGAAGATCACTTATACTCCTAGTTGTCCTACTATGTTCTCCTTATCTCCTCTACCCATGGACAGATCACTTATACTCCTAGCTGTCTTACTATGTTGCTCATCTACCCATGGACAGATCACTTATACTCCTAGTTGTCCTACTATGTATCTCCTCTACCCATGGACAGATCACTTATACTCCTAGCTGTCTTACTATGTTGCTCCTCTACCCATGGACAGATCACTTATACTCCTAGCTGTCCTACTATGTTGCTCCTCTACCCATGGACAGATCACTTATACTCCTAGCTGTCCTACTATGTATCTCCTCTACCCATGGACAGATCACTTATACTCCTAGCTGTCTTACTATGTTGCTCCTCTACCCATGGACAGATCACTTATACTCCTAGCTGTCCTACTATGTATCCCCTCTACCCGTGGACAGATCACTTATACTCCTAGCTGTCTTACTATGTTGCTCCTCTACCCATGGACAGATCACTTGTACTCCTAGCTGTCTTACTATGTTGCTCCTCTACCCATGGACAGATCACTTATACTCCTAGCTGTCTTACTATGTTGCTCCTCTACCCATGGACAGATCACTTATACTCCTAGTTGTCCTACTATGTATCTCCTCTACCCATGGACAGATCACTTATACTCCTAGCTGTCTTACTATGTTGCTCCTCTACCCATGGACAGATCACTTATACTCCTAGCTGTCTTACTATGTTGCTCCTCTACCCATGGACAGATCACTTATACTCCTAGCTGTCCTACTATGTATCTCCTCTACCCATGGACAGATCACTTATACTCCTAGCTGTCTTACTATGTTGCTCCTCTACCCATGGACAGATCACTTATACTCCTAGCTGTCCTACTATGTATCTCCTCTACCCGTGGATAGATCACTTATACTCCTAGATTTCTTACTATGTTGCTCCTCTACCCTTGGACAGATCACTTATACTCCTAGTTGTCTTACTATGTTGCTCCTCTACCCATGGACAGATCACTTATACTCCTAGTTGTCCTACTGTGTATCTCCTCTACCCATGGACAGATCACTTATACTCCTAATTGTCCTACTATGGTGCTCCTCTACCCATGGACAGATCACTTATACTCCTAGCTGTCTTACTATGTTGCTCCTCTAACCATGGACAGATCACTTATACTCCTAGCTGTCTACTCTGTTGCTCCTCTACCCATGGATAGATCACTTATACTCCTAGCTGTCTTACTATGTTGCTCCTCTTCCCGTGGACAGATCACTTATACTCCTAGTTGTCCTACTATGTATCTCCTCTACCCATGGACAGATCACTTATACTCCTAATTGTCCTACTATGTTGCTCCTCTACCCATGGACAGATCACTTATACTCCTAGTTGTCCTACTATGTATCTCCTCTACCCATGGACAGATCACTTATACTCCTAGCTGTCTTACTATGTTGCTCCTCTACCCATGGACAGATCACTTATACTCCTAGCTGTCTTACTATGTTGCTCCTCTACCCATGGGCAGATCACTTATACTCCTAGCTGTCCTACTATGTATCTCCTCTACCCGTGGACAGATCACTTATACTCCTAGCTGTCTTACTATGTTGCTCCTCTATCCGTAGACATATCACTTATACTCCTAATTGTCCTACTATGTATCTCCTCTCCCCATGGACAGATAATTTATACTACTAATTGTCCTACTATGTTGCTCCTCTACCCATGGACAGATCACTTATACTCCTAGTTGTCTTACTATGTATCTCCTCTACCCATGGACAGATCACTTATACTCCTAGTTGTCTTACTATGTATCTCCTCTACCCATGGACAGATCACTTATACTCCTAGTTGTCCTACTCTGTTGCTCCTCTACCCATGGACAGATCACTTATACTCCTAGCTGTCTACTCTGTTGCTCCTCTACCCATGGACAGATCACTTATACTCCTAGCTGTCTACTCTGTTGCTCCTCTACCTATGGACAGATCTCTTATACTCCTAGCTGTCCTACTCTGTTGCTCCTCTACCTATGGACAGATCACTTATAGTTATACTCCTAGCTGTCCTACTCTGTTGCTCCTCAACCCATGGACAGACCACTTATACTCCTAGCTGTCTACTCTGTTGCTGCTCTACCTATGGACAGATCACTTATAGTTATACTCCTAGCTGTCCTACTCTGTTGCTGCTCTACCCATGGACAGATCACTTATAGTTATACTCCTAGCTGTCCTACTCTGTTGCTCCTTAACTCATGGACAGACCACTTATACTCCTAGCTGTTCTACTCTGTTGCTCTTCTACCTATGGACAGATCACTTATAGTTATACTCCTAGCTTTCCTACTCTGTTGCTGCTCTACCATGGACAGATCACTTATAGTTATACTCCTAGCTGTCCTACTCTGTTGCTCCTTAACTCATGGACAGACCACTTATTCTCCTAGCTGTCTACTCTGTTGCTCCTCTACCCATGGACAGACCACTTATACTCCTAGCTGTCCTACTCTGTTGCTCCTCTACCTATGGACAGATCACTTATAGTTATACTCCTAGCTGTCCTACTCTGTTGCTCCTCAACCCATGGACAGATCACTTATACTCCTAGCTGTCTACTCTGTTGCTCCTCTACCTATGGACAGACCACTTATACTCCTAGCTGTCCTACTCTGTTGCTGCTCTACCCATGGACAGATCACTTATAGTTATACACCTAGCTGTCCTGCTCTGTTGCTCCTCAACCCATGGACAGACCACTTATACTCCTAGCTGTCTACTCTGTTGCTCCTCTACCCATGGACAGACCACTTATACTCCTAGCTGTCCTACTCTGTTGCTCCTCTACCTATGGACAGATCACTTATACTCCTAGCTGTCCTACTCTGTTGCTCCTCAACCCATGGACAGACCACTTATACTCCTAGCTGTCCTACTCTGTTGCTCCTCTACCTATGGACAGACCACTTATACTCCTAGCTGTCTACTCTGTTGCTGCTCTACCTATTGACAGATCACTTATAGTTATACTCCTAGCTGTCCTACTCTGTTGCTGCTCTACCCATGGACAGATCACTTATAGTTATACTCCTAGCTGTCCTACTCTGTTGCTGCTCTACCCATGGACAGACCACTAATACTCCTAGCTGTCTACTCTGTTGCTCCTCAACCCATGGACAGACCACTAATACTCCTAGCTGTCTACTCTGTTGTTCCTCAACCTATGGACAGACCACTTATACTCCTAGCTGTCCTACTCTGTTGCTCCTCAACCCATGGACAGATCACTTATAGTTATACTCCTAGCTGTCCTACTCTGTTGCTCCTCAACCCATGGACAGACCACTAATACTCCTAGCTGTCTACTCTGTTGTTCCTCAACCTATGGACAGACCACTTATACTCCTAGCTGTCCTACTCTGTTGCTCCTCAACCCATGGACAGATCACTTATAGTTATACTCCTAGCTGTCCTACTCTGTTGCTCCTCAACCCATGGACAGACCACTAATACTCCTAGCTGTCTACTCTGTTGTTCCTCAACCTATGGACAGACCACTTATACTCCTAGCTGTCCTACTCTGTTGCTCCTCAACCCATGGACAGATCACTTATAGTTATACTCCTAGCTGTCTACTCTGTTGCTCCTCAACCCATGGACAGATCACTTATACTCCTAGCTGTCCTACTCTGTTGCTCCTCAACCCATGGACAGATCACTTATACTCCTAGCAGGGACAGACCACTTATAGTTATACTCCTAGTTCTACTCTGTTGCTCCTCTACCTATGGACAGATCATTATTTCAGTTCCGGTCATACGAATATAATGCCATTGATTTTGAGATGATAATTTGTCTCCTTTCAAGGATTTTTTCCACTTAAGGGAAAAAGCTATGTTCAAACAGGATGACAAGGTCATCCCTGCAGACTACGACACTTCTGCTGTGCACAGACTTAAATTTCTTATTGTTGGTTGGCAAAATATGCACAAGTCAGTGATGCAAGGATCCCTGGTAGCCGAAGATGTCATTTGTTTCATTTGAGCAACAGACGACAGGATAGGATTTTACAAAAACCAACACTGAAGACAAAAATCAAAGTGTGCCGTTTTTATTAAAAGCAAAGCTTAACTTTTCACACGTTGTGTAATTGCCCAACTGACTATTAGCTTTGGTTTCAATTGAAAACACAATAGTGGTCTGAAGCCACCTGTTCATGGTGTCATTTAGTATCCCCTCCTTGTTCTGTTTCAGAACCCTGTTGCCCACTGCTGGTCAGAACCCGGTCATTTTAAGCGGAAATTCTGCAATATATGTAGAAAGCGACTCGAAGACAGCTTAGCGATGCGCTGTGAAAGTAAGTGTTACGTTTCATACTTGTAACTGAATTTGTTGGTAAATAAATGCCAATTCAGGCAACATTTCTGAACGGGCAAAATTTCATGTTTGAAATCAGCAATAAATGATAAGATTTATGGTATGTCCAGATAAAATTACAAATTCAACATACAGTGTAATGTATTAAGTTGCTGCCCGTGTATATAAATATTATTGTACGTTTTAATGTTGTATTTGATAAACTGATTCAAAGAGTCAACTGCGTCTTCCTACATAAGGCAATAGACAATGTTCACAACATGTACGACACCTATTGGCTAAGAATAAAACTACAGTTGTGAGACATGTTTGTGACGTCATTGCAATACGTTTGTGATGTCAATGCGATATGTTTGTGACATCATTGAAACTGGTAGATTTAGAAATTGGTCACACAGATATTTTATGATTTTTAATTATAATATCCGATAATATGTAATCAGTTTTATTATCTGCTGTCATACAATATACATTATTCATAACATGTACGGCACCTGTTGGCTAAGAATGAAAAAAGATCATAGTGCTTAATGTGGACATCAAAAGATATAGTGCTAATGTGTGAATATTGTCTGTTATATTGTCCTTGAAATGATGCCGCTTGAGAGAATGCACGGTGCTCCCAGAAACCTAGTTCCATAGCATCAACAGTTCAACTGTGTGGTTCCTCTTGTCGTTAAAAAGCTACCTCCTTACATCTTCATTTAAACGAACATTTTGAGTACATTTTGTCGTTGTTGTTTCTGAGTGTATGTGGGGTGTGGTAGTCAACGGTTAGAACACCAGACTGTCAGTAGAGAGGATGGGGCTCAAGTGCACCTGCTGCTGTTGGGAAACTTGGACAATTTTGTTCACTTCATATTTCCTGTATCTATCATATGAGGCACTAATAAATCCCACACGGGGGTAAATGTGTAATCTGAAAGTGGGGTGGATGCTGCCTAAAAAATATCCTCTAACTAGCGATGGTGCTGAGAGCCTTGGCCGAGTATTAAAAAAATTACATATCAGGATCCATCAAGCGTGATGTTGGCGTGTTTCAGTTTGCGAGTACTACAGTCACATGGAGTGCATGGACTTTGTTGTTAGTGGCTGCAAGGAGTGTGCTACGTACGTCCCACGTAGTGACAAGGTCAGTTCTTTCTCAGTTACCACACTGTCTCTTACTCAATAGTTTTACTGGACATGACAACCAATTTGACTTACATAATTACAGACTGCAGGCTTCTGCATGTCAGGGCCCATATTCTTGAAAGACTTTGTAACTCAAGTTTTCCATTAAGCTGCACCCGGGTGGTCATGGAATATCTTATACCAAAATAGCATCGCAAGATTATAATGCAAGCCTGTTAGTCTTGGCCGAGATTCAACATGAATCATGTAATGCTTCAAAAGACCTGTTCAATATTTAGCACTGTAATATTTATCCACATATTCCATGAATGAAACCCCGGGGATAGTTTGCATCCTTATTTATGGAAATCTTGAGTTATGATGGATTTCGAGAATAAGGACTATTATCACTATATGGTGGCATAGTCTACAGGCCTTCATACACATGTGGCAGATATGTATTTAATTTGTTTTGTCACTCTGATGTTATCTGGTAGATTGTTATGAAGAAGGCCTCAATGGTGATAAAACATCACAAAAAGCATAGTCCAAACTGTATACCGAAAATGTTTGTCTAACCATTCTTTTGGAATCTGACAAGGAAGTTGTAGGTATCTAAAACCTTGTCATTCGACATGAACATGTTGTGGCTGTTTTGGTTCAGTGTCTACATCTTGTTTATTACGTATGCAGCCTTTGTTGAAGGGAATACTGTACATTTTAGGTAAAATAGATTTTTTCTTTACGAAAACAATCCAACAGATTGATATGTAAGTGTAAGACACTTCAGACACACCATGTCATGGGTATGGCTACAGCACCTATGTCCCAGTGGCTAAAGAACTGGACTGTCGAGTGTCCAGGCTTCATGTAGCTGTTTCCAAGCTTAGGCAACTTAGGCAACTTCATTTATCCCACTTTTCCCTAAACGTAAAATATGTTGGTTCTTCTGTCTGGTGTTCCTGAGGAAATAGAAGCAAACTGAACTGACTGAGCATGGTGCTGTTGCTTGCAGTCTGTTCCAGTGCAGTTGCACCACTGGAGGGAGGGCAACTTGCCAGGCAACTCTAAGTGTCTCCTCTGCAAGAAGACGTGCTGGTCATCCGAGTGTCTCGCTGGTATGCGGTGTGAATGGTGCGGCGTAACGGTAGGTCACATGACAACACATCACATAGGTGTGCACTTACACAGTACTGATCAACGGTGTCACTGTAACTTACATCATTTCAACCAGAGAATAGTGAATCTTTATAAGATAATTTAACCAAATAGATCTTTAAAAATAAAGGATTTGTCTTTCTGACCAAAATGTCAGTCAAATTTAAAACTAAAATATTTCAACATTTTGTAAGTTACCGTGTCCATCTTACGATCTCTTTCTCTTAAGTCTTGCTATGTTAAAGATGTGCCATGAGACAAATATACACTATAAGAAATTTCATGTCAATGAAATGTTTCATCATGTGAAAGAGAATGTGTAACAAGGACGCCATGCAGCTCACAATTCAACCATTTGCTGCCCACTCCACTCGCACACATTGTACAAGACACAATGACAAAATTATCTTTTTAATCTCGTATTTGGTTGAGATCAAGTCATATCCTTGCAAAGAAACAAGTTGTTGTCGCCATTTTCAGTACGTCTAGTTAATGTACATGCCTTTTGCCACCTGTCGCCAATGTGTTTGTTGTATTAGTTCCAGGCACATGCCTTATGCCACCTGTCGCCAATGTGTTTGTTGTATTGGTTCCAGGCACATGCCTTTTGCCACCTGTCGCCAATGTGTTTGTGGTATTAGTTCTAGGCACATGCCTTTTGTCACCTGTCGCCAATGTGTTTGTTGTTTTGGTTCCAGGCACATGCCTTTTGCCACCTGCAGTTACCAAGGGAGTGCAGCTTTGGCTGTCTCCGACAGATCATGCTGCCACCTGGCTGTCTTACCGTTCCCCGTGTTGATGTATCCATGGAAACCATGTATGGCTACCAGAAAAAACAAGGTTGTTCGATTGTTATGTCATCATTTGTGATTTAGTTTTCAATTGGCTGAACATTTAATATGATAACAGCTTTACACTGTCTGTTTGGCCCCCCCAAATCTGTAGATAATTGTACTCGCCAGATCTTTACCTTAATTATTTGTCCTAATTTCGTAGTTGGAGAATTGCCACACATGTTGTAGACCTAAATTAAAAAAAAATTGCTCTGTCCCACATATGTGCTTGAAGTTTAACATAATAAATTAAATATAGATAATGTTGTACATAACAGTTGTTTTCATTTTGCAGTTAGCAAAAAATTGTACAGTGGACTCTGCTCAACAGAATTACGGATAATAAATTCAGCTGCTTAGTAGAATCGGATATATTGGCTGGGACCGAATCATTTACTATTCGCGCTGTATACAAGGGTGTTACTTAGAGAATCAACCGCTTAACATAAGCAAATTGCTTTTGGCCCAAAGTTATTCTGTTAAGTGGAGTCCACTGTATATAATAATGGAAGTGAATTATTCACGTGTAACCGATGAAAGAGTTTCTGATTCTGAGTATTTCTGCTTTCAGCGTTGCAAGGTAAGCTGGGTTGAGTCTTCTTAATAAGTAGATTCACAGTAGTCTGAGTGTGCGGGGCAGAGGTAATGTACATAGGGTGAATACAAAAAAACGGTGCCCATACAACTTAGTATAACTTCTTTATTTTGACTGCAAATTGTATGTTCTTTTGTTCAGATCTGCTTCACATGATGCTTGATCATTGTGGCAAGTTTCGGAGGGATATCTTTAATGTTCTTGATTTCGTCGAGGTTTGTGCACACGCTCTATGTGTCGGTCACAGCCCTGCAGATACACTTGAATTCGATGCGGTTTTGTGTTCACCTGATCTGTTAATGCCAAACTTCTGTCGTTAGGTTATCTTAAAAGAGTACTGATCAATGGTGTCACTGTAACTTACATCATTTCAGCCACAGAATAGTGAATCTTTATAAGATAATTTAACCAAATAGATCTTGAAAAATAATGGATTTGTCTTTAGGTTATCTTAAAAACAATGTCTACCAATGAAAGCCACAATCCATAGTTGATCGCAAAACTGAAATTATTAACGAAATCCATTTGTGTCGGAGCAGTAAAAAAATTTTCGGTGTCGAGACCAACATCTGGAGCACCTGCCTATACCTCAACCAAGCACATTAAACATATCCATCCAAAAATGTCCACACGGATCACGCATCATATAAAACAAACGTGTACCAAAGAACGTGTAATTTAAAATAAAAATTGTAGTTGTATCAGGGTTGTTTGATTTAAATCATTTGATTTAAATCATGATTTAAATGACTCATTGATTTATGATTTTTTTACTTCCGGTGTTTTTAATCACTGATTTATATGAATTTAACACAAATAATTGTTTACGAGCATCAAGATCAACAGAGCTTTGTATGTTTTTAATACAAAACTTTAATACAAAATTGTTTAATACTGTACCAGTTTGTATTCTGGTTAGATACCCTTGGAGTACACAGAGACCTGGACAGGTGCTAATCCTCCCTCTCAGCAAACAATAATTAGCTACAGCCACAGACACACAGCTTGCTTTCATTTCCAAGACAGATTATGCATCTACACAGAGTGAGACCTTGTGGACATTGTCTAATATCTTTATATAAGCAAAAATCACGTACCCTCTGTTAAGACAAGAACCCAAATTGATTTGAATAGAACATGTTTGAAAGAGTTTACAAATATAAACATGTATATAAATGTCTATGTACCAGATTTAAAAAAAATCAAATAAATTATAAAAAATGTGATTTAAATTAAAAAAAATCCTGTTTTTATTTTATTTTATAAATCATGATTTTATTCAACCCTGAGTTGTATGGGTATCACATTTTTGTGGTCACGCTGTAAAAACTACATACCACGACCAACAAAATATGTTTTAATTGATGTAGCACAACGATGGTTAAATAACAACTTCTTAATTGGATTTGTCTAAGTTATATTTCCAATTTTGTAGAATATGCTGGTGCACATTCCTTTGGTAATGCTAATTTATATATTCTTTGTAATTGTTTCAAAAGTAAATAGTGAAAAGATTATTTTTGTTCACCTGGATGCGCTTTAGTTTCAGAAGAGTTCTCGTCCAGTGGTGATTCGAAGACGGAAGAAGAAGATAAGCGCTCTCCTAAAGAAAAGGAAGTAAAAGACAAGGATAAAGATCGTGATGAAGGTAAACAATGCTTACTTTGGGAGATTGAGTGCACTACCTTGTGGATTTCTAGAGGGTTGGAGTCGGATACAGCTAATGAAGATTGTGATCATTCATTTCAGCTCATTCATTTCGACTTGCACATACACAGTGCCATTGATTGATCCAATTACCTACTGTATTCGACCCAATAAGCGTACAATACGCTTGGAAAAAAATGGGCCATGGAAAAATGTCAGGGAATCTGTTATTCTCAGCGAACACCAAATTTTTTTCTCTAGACAGTAACTGTTTAACACTAGTGGTGTCATTTGGTGACCAACAACTGAAAAGTGGTGCAGACTGTTTACTGAATACGATAATTGTATTTGTAATTGATTACAAGCAAATGGAGCATTCATAATTGATTTCTGTTTTGAAATTATGCCATAATTCCAATTGGTTTCTTTCATGTAATTGCAACAGTTAATAAATTATGATAAAATAAATTTTTTTCATGTATTTATCAATTATATACAAAATATCCCCATTCAGGAACACACCTACCATATAATTAACAAATAATGAGTATTTGTTTTGCATAAACACAGTTGGTCTTGCATAATGCAACTGTAATTGTATTTGTTACTGAAATAGTGTATCGTAAGTTTCTGTGTATAATATGCTCCCATGTATAATACGCACCCTGACTTTTGCTACATTCTGATAGAATTTCTATACAGTCGCGCCTCGTTATAACGCGCCCCGTTATTACGCGGATTCGGATATAACGCGGTCGGTCGTGGACCCCGAATTTCTGCCGCCAGGGAAAAATGTCAAATGGGCCCGCTTAAACCTACCTAGAATAGCTTTGACAATTCTCAAGAAACATTAGGTGAACAATGTCAGTGAATGAGTATCAACGTGTTGTTTGTTTTGCGCTGCCGCCGACATCAATCGCTGTCGCTGGCTTCGTTTCGACGGTTTGTAAATTGCAATCGAGATTCACAAATATGCCTCGCGTAAGAATCAGATCAACCGTTTTAAATGCATTTAACAAGCAGTACCAATATAACACTTGGGTGAAATTACATGCTTCCATTACATCGTAAATTTAATCGTTATCGCGACGCGAAACCAACATGCCAAATTCCTAACTCAAGGCGCTACCGGTGGTGAAAATACGAATTCGTCATCCGCATATGAAATGATGAATCGATGTTAAGTGGTGCGTAATAAATTTATGCTTCGGTCGATATCGGTTGAAAGACGAAGTGAAACAATTATTAATTCTACCTATTGCCTTTTTCTGTGTTTTATCAGCTTGCATACTACGTTTGTCAAATCATATACGTTTTCGGCTGCTCAGGTCCAGGTTATTATTTTCGATTCGTAGGCCTGTTGGTCCATGTGTTTTATTCAGTTCAAGAGTCAAGAGGGTGTGACATTTAAAAATAATACACGTTGATGCTAGTATACGCGTTTAATAAGTTCCATAAACTGCATATTGCTGTATAAGACAATGATGCAAGCACACGGGGCTTCGACAGGGTTCATGGACTTGGTGCAGCGGGCGGCGGTCGCCGTTGTTTAGTAGCTCCCTGGTGGCAGATATGAGAACACCTAACGCGCCTCGCTTACAACGCGGTCCGAAGTCGTGGACCCCGACTACCGCGTTATAACGAGGCGCGACTGTATTACCATGTATAATACGCACCCCAACTTTTGGCATTGACCCCTGATTTCCCCGCTTCTGATAGTTTGCTTGAAGCGCAACTCACGGTTGGCCACTGTCATTTCATCAAAGTTCTTTTGTGTGATGATCCTTGAATCCATCTAAGAATCGTAAACATGTCACGCAAGTTATGGCATTGCCACCAGCTCGTCGCACGTGACTATATATCGCCTCGTCAGTCGTGTAAACCCTACGTAACTTGCATTTTAGCTTGACCATTGTGCAACTGATTAAATCTGTGCTTGTTAGAACTTACTTTATGTTGTTCTGCTCTCAATTTTAAATTGATACCAAGCTCTATTCTGATATGTTACACGCACATTTTCTACTACAAAACAGACACACGGTACAATCGTCTTTACCAGTATTTGCATTCACAACTTTAACCATGGAGTCACACTGGCTGATCAGGTTATTCACGTGATTCAAGATCACCAATCATGATGCTTGGGCGCTCAGGGAGCAACACATATTTGAGCGTATTAATTCGACCCGCTTCCCGCTCATTGACGTCATAGTACTAGTGCTCTCCAATAGAGTTATCCATATCCGGTCGGAGAAAAGTTTTTTAGCCCTATCACCATGTATAATACGCACCCGGACTTTTAAGTCAAAATCAAAGGGGAAAAATGCATATTATACATGGAAACACGGTAAATCTAATTGATTAAAAAATCTTAGAAGTGTAACTGAAAAATAAAAGTAATTGTAATTAATTTGATTTCATGTAATTGGTTTGATTTTGCGTGGTTGCACCCTGGCCTTCCTATTGGCAACTGATCTCACCAGCTGGAAGTGATGTTCAGTTTTGTATTCTTGATATTAGTTCTGGACTCTTATATTAAGAAGCACCAGAAAGTTCTTAACTTCTCTTGGTGCCACCTTTTAAAGTTGGAACATCTTTTTGCAATAATATTTACAATAATCTCTGGGAGTTATTTTATCTTATTAATAACATGAAATGAAAATATAGTGAAAAATACATAATAACGTAAGTTTCTTAGTTCAACATCCCTAGATCACTGTGATATCTTGCTATAATAGGAATCTTGTTTATGTGTGTATGAAAAATTTAGATTTTCCTATCTTCGCAATACTTAAATTTGAAGTTTATTACATGAAACCTTGTTTAATGATCACCTCTCCCTCATCTGCTTGCTCATCTTTGCCTCCTCGCGTCTGGACTGAGAAACATTCTTGTACCGCAACAAACCTGTGATGCTTGATATGTTTGCAGAAATTGTCCGAATATTTGACGGCGACAGTGCTGTTAAAAAGCGGAGCTATCGGACTGTGGTCGTTCCGAAGAGTGCCCCCGCGCAAGTGCTGCTAGTAGGTGTCACGCGAAATAGTCTACCATGTTCTCTACCCAGGGAGCATGGCCTAAGTTAGCAAAATAAACTGTAGGCCAGATGATGTGCTTTTCATAGCATCCATCTTACATGCCTAGGGATCTTTCTTCAGTTAGAAATTGCCTACAACCTTGGCTGATAGTGTCATCTATCTTGACTTTCTGAATCTGCAGTAATGTTAGTTTTTTTATACTTGTATCCAAGGTGAATACTACATTACTGTGTAGACTTGGGAATATGTGAAATTTGCTGAATAATTGAAGAACAGGCTTTAAATATTGACCATGTAGACATGTTTGTGTAAAATTACAATTGAATCATAGGCAGTGTATACATGTTTATGTGTAAAATTACCATTGAATCACAGGTAGTGTAGACATGTCTATGTGTAAAATTACAATTGAATCATAGGCAGTGTAGACATGTTTATGTGTAAAATTACAATTGAATCATAGGCTGTGTGGACAGAATTGTGAGAAATGAACAATGAGTGAACAGATTTTATTTTATGAATTTTCTAAAAGTTGGAAGTTCACATTTTTCATAAAGATTTTCTTTTAACCGCAGCTGTTCAGTTTGACTTGCTCAGTGTTTCGGCTAACTTCAGTGGCATTCTTCATCAACTAGCTTATGACACGACTTAGTTTATCTGCTCGCTTAATGGTATGTATGACAAGCAAGCCGTCCCATACGTGGTTGAGTTGGGACATGGCCTCCATAATCCATCTCACACTTCCGCTGCTTTCTGTGCCTGTCACGTTGATTGAATAAATTCGAACAGGTTTGGTTTAATGAAAATCTTGACTAAGTTATTTTCTACCAACTTAATGAACATTTGCACCAACAGAAAAGTGTACATGTTTGAAACTTTAAAGCGAAACAAAAATCATATTTTTAGGGTATGCACCTAAGTGAGTGAATAGAAACTAACCATGTGCAACTAAGATCAAGAATGAGTGGTATACTCAAAATGTGTTCTAAAATATATGCAATAGGTTAAGTTTATAAGCGAACATCATGCCCACATTCAGATTTTCAGTGAATATTTCCAGTCTACCGCACCCATGACTAGCCGTGTAACAACACGTAACTATCAATGCATCGTGATAGTCGATGTGACGATGCAATAGTATCGATAGTAAATTGAACTATCGATAGTTATCATCGATAGGACACTGAATTATCGATAGTAACGATAGTTGGCAAAACAATTCAGCAGGATTAGTTGTGTCAATGTTTTTCTGTATTATATACTATTATTTATTTATTGAACTAACATCAAGAATTGTCGATTAGAGCAGCATCATTCACGTATTCAGCTATTTTAATTAACTACCTCCATGGCAACGCAATACCGCCACCCGTCAATTACGGTTTGATATTGTTTTCCTGGCTATGCGCTATTCCGTGATACTATCACTATACTATCACCATACTATAGCAATAGTTATGAAACTATTGTGATAGTATTGCAATAGTCTTACAGCTATCGCGATACTATCACAAAAGTAAAACTACCCTCGAAAGTCACGTCCATGATGTAGGGTTATTGAAATTAAGATGCTATGTATTCAACAATGTTTTCCTTGTAAACCACTGGCGTGATATTCTTGATTTTAGTTATAAACGGTTATGGTTTAGTAACTGTTGTAGGTGCATAGGCCCAAAACCATGATGTTGTTTCACTTTAAACAAGAGTATAGCAGCTTGCAGGGAAATGACAAAGAACCAACCGGCAGACCATCATGAACTCTGTGAGGTCACACTTTATGGAATGTACCAGGATAACACCTTTGTTGTTGTTTTTTTCGCTCACAGGAGGTGGCACTGCGAACATTCCACATCTCCGACAACCCGAAGAACTACTACATTACTGAGACTACGAGCCAAGGTAAGTCTTTGACTGGTCATTTGGTGATCATTCAGTGATAACACTGTCAATGTCGCAGTAAAAGTATTTTAATGCGACAGTAAGAACACGCTACACCCTGCTCGGGATATGGCTGCTGTATTCCTCAAATCAATTTATCTTTTACTCTCATTTCAAATTCATTTTGCGAGATATCAAACCTACCTTGTATCTCCTGCAACATGCTAGCTCGTTTGTGCAACTTTTATGTGTAGTTTGTGTGAAATCATCAGACAAACTATTTAATTACTTAAAGTGAACTGAAGTGACAATGGACACACAGAACACTCAATTTCACCCTTAGTGAAATTTTTTAGCTTTGTCACGTGATCGATGAGAGGATGGAAGTCACGTCCATGATTGGCATTACCCACAAAGTGTTTACCATTTTGGTTATCCAATATTTTGAGCCTTACCAGATCTATTGAAAAAAAATCCTTTCGATGATTTGGAAAAAATAAGCATTTTTATTAAATTGACTGCGGACGTTACTTAAGCTGTTCATACACTACATATTTGGACATCAACGAACCGGATTCGAGATAAGCTAAATCAGTTGAGGATGGAGTTTAACCGCGCACACGATTCTAGTTGATGACGGGTAGTTGACCAGATCAGTTGCATTGTAATATGAATTGAGACATCAATGGAATTGGAATTGTTTTTTTTAGTAATTGGTGTTTTTTAAAGTAATTGGTGAAAATGTAAATGGTATTATCAGTTACTTTTTAAGTACATCACGTAACTTTTTTACTCAAATTATTCGCTACAAGTAATCAATAAAATATAATATTTTGCGTATGTCATATTTGTATGCCATTATGTATTATAATATGCAGAAATTACAGCTGCTCTAAAATAAATGTTTAGTATGTCTACAGTTACTGTGTTCACATACTGTTATTTCAATTTGGAATTGGTATAATTGGTGTGTAATTGAAATTTGAATTAATGTAATTGACCCCAAGTCAGATCCAGACATGTACCCCGTATGATTGTCTCGGTCAAAGGTTGAGTCGGAGTGAGTGATTCTAGTCACGACACTTGGCATGAAGTACCTGTTTCTACATTGTTTTCATTTTATTGAAGACGTAATCGAAGCTGGTAATAAGAAGTATCTTCCTCATTCCAAAGTGTTCGTTTGCAGAGGATGGCACAGAGCGTGAGATTGACTGCAGTCAGCCAATTAGAGGGCAGATCACATCACGTGACGGCAAGATACCGTCCGTCTTTCTGCGATACAGTGCGACCAATCAGAACCGGGGCCACATCCGAGTATACCCAGGCGGCTTGAGGTATGTTACCCTTCTATATATAGCATCATGGCAACTTTTCATTCAGGATACAAAAGTATTTTCTCATAATTTTTATTATTATTTTACCATTATTTAGCAGGGTAAAGTGATACTAGGTATAAGTAATGGTAGTACCCAAAGTTATAATACTAGTTTATGAACATTTAAACGTCCCTTCTCACTTCAATTTCATTTGCTCGTCTTGTTTCATACACATTTTGCCAAAAAATTTAACTATTTAGTATCCACTCGGTTTTACACGGTTTGGTTCCAGTGAAATCATTGGACAAACTATTAAATTATATTTGACTGGATCCACTGAAAATTTTGTGAAGAAAAAGCAAAAGGGGTCTGGCCCCATGTACTAATAGCATAAGGCTGTTCACATTTTAGCAAGTTACCCAACTCAAAGATCAAAGTTTCTTGGTGATTTTAGCAAAAGTATGCATGATTCGTAATGGGCTAAATGAACTGAGGGGGGAGTTTTAACAGTTCTGGCACGTGGTTGTTGTTGTGTTGCAGGAAGACAAATCAGGATGACGTGGCCGACTTCAAGAACATTCCTGTCGACAAAGACACGACCGCTGATGAGGTCCTCCAGAGGGTGCTGTGTAAGCTCGGCGACGAGGTAAACATCAGAAACTCTACAGAAGGCATTCTGCCTTATGGACAGACTTTAGTCATTTTAAAAATTAAATGTGTTGGTGTTTATCATAAAGTTGACAGTTGAAAATAATATAGTGTATGGTTCACTTACCTCGAAGCAACAATATACTAATTAATTACGTTTTTAAGACATCAATGCCAGAAACATGCATAAAATCTGGAAAGCATTATCGTAAGACATGAAATTTTAACATCGTGAAAAACAATCATTTACATAGTTGTGATATACGCCTAACATTTCTTCCTTAAACATCCCCATGTGGGCTACATGGGCAGTCCATGTGGTGGGTCTCTTGACACTGCCTAAATATGCTTGACCTGTTGATGAAAATATTGATATTGTAAATACTTAGGCATACTATTCGTTGATTCTGTTTTATCAAACACCAACTTTTAGTTATTGTTGGTTATATTATAGAATACTGCTTGGTAATTAGATAAAAACAGTTTAACTAGCACACAAGGTTCAAAGAAATTTATATAACTAAGTCTGGGAGTCCTGCGATTTGAAATGTCAAATTGTGCATGAACCTGTACAGTAAATTTGTAAATGTTTTATCACTAGTTTGACAAGTAATGACTTATTCTAGCGACCCACCCCATCCCCAACCAGGCATGGTAGTAGTAGTACTACACTACCCCTGGCAGATCGACCTATAGAAATGTGGATTTATCCCAGGCCAAATGTGGATGCTGAATCATTACTTTTATACTTAGTCCCACTTCCTGCCTTGGTCGACGTGTTTCTGGGAGCTAGACGCGCCTGTGTCCCCAAACTTCAAAGTGCGTTCCCATGAAATGCTAAGCATTACCCGTCTGACCATCAATGACGGGTCCACTGCCAACTAAAGTTAAGTTCCAGTGTGTGAGCCCTGTAAATCTGAACGAGCAATATTATTGTTTAACACAGCAACTGAAAATTCCACACAACAGGTCGATCTGCCAGTGGTACTGATGTAGTCAGAAGCCCTGGTGGCGAGGGTGAGCCACTCTCAATTTCACTCTGTATTGATTGTACTTGTATTTGGGTGAATAAAATATTATTGTATTATAACAGAAGGCGGACTCAAAGAACTACTCGCTGGTGGAGCTGTGTCTTGACAAGGGTGTCTCTGAGTGTGAGATCAGTCGCTGTGAGAAACCCTGGCAGATCATACAACAGAGTCGCAGGGTAAGTGTTACTGTGGACAAGGGTGTCTTTGAGTGAGAGAAACCCTGGCAAATCATACGGCAGAGTCGCAGGGTAAGTGTTACTGTGGACAAGGGTGTCTTTGAGTGAGAGAAACCCTGGCAGATCATACGGCAGAGTCGCAGGGTAAGTGTTACTGTGGACAAGGGTGTCTTTGAGTGAGAGAAACCCTGGCAGATCATACGACAGAGTCGCAGGGGAAGTGTTACTGTGGACAAGGGTGTCTTTGAGTGAGAGAAACCCTGGCATCTCATACAGTGAGTAGCAGGGTAAATGTCCACCTCGGACTGACCACAACTGAAATTGTAATGTACAGTCACGCCTCGTTATTACACGCCCCGTTATTACGCGGATTCGGATATACCACGGTCGGTCGTGGACCTTGATTTTCTGCCACCAGGGGAAAATGCCAAATGGGCCTGCTTAAACCTACTTAGAATTGCTTTGACATTTCTCAAGAAACATTAGGCGAACAATGTCAATGAACGAGTATCAACGTGTTGTTTGTTTTGCGCTGCCGCCGACATCAATCGCTGTCGCTAGCTTCGCTTCGACGGTTTGTAAATTGCAATCGAGATTCACAAATACGCGTCAAGTAAAAATCAGATAAATAGTTTTAAATGCATTTAGTATGCAATACTAACATAACACTTGGGTGAAATGACATGCTTCCATTACATCGTAAATTTAATCGTTTTCGCGATGCGAAACCAACATGCCAAATTCCTAACCCAAGGCTCTACCGGTGCGCGAAAATATGAATTCGTCATCCGCATATGAAACGATGAATCGATGTTAAGTGGTGCGTAATAAATTTATGCTTCGGTCGAGATTGGTTGAAAGACGAAGTGAAACAATTATTAATTCTACTTATTGTAATTTTCTGTGTTATCAGCTTACATACTACGTTTGTCAAATTATATACATTTTCGGCTGCAAAATAATAAAATAATTGTTATAGTTCCATAAAATTTAACGTAAAACTGCTTTGGTAGTTAATTAACTTACTTTGAGACATTAAAAAATATTTGTGCTGTTTCAGGAGTCACTACGACGAACAAGAATGACCCGCTTCTACCTGAAAGAATTGAAGGACCCGCATGGCACCCACATCGCTCTCTACGTGGGCAACCTGCCTACGGGGCTCTCGCAACGACAGTATGAGAAGATTCTATTGGACATCATAGGCAAAGGTGGGTGGCGAGGCATTGACAGTGATTGAGATGAAATCAAATTTATTCAAATCAAATCAAATTTATTACTCTACGACCCCTTACAGAGTGTGAGAGTACATACATAACTAAATGTATAATTCAGTGATAGTTCCACATGGTTATATTCATGTGCACATATATACACAGGGTTTTTTACACACAGACAGAATTTACACACAGTTATATATATATTCTGTTTGCATGCAAACGTTTGGATACAAATGTTAACTATGTTCAGTACAGTACTAATGTTAGGATTCAGTTTCGACGTAATAAAAAATACGAACAAAATTAAATCATACATGAGTGATTCGTGATCGTTTTTGTTTTTCATGTTGTGTGTTTGCGCTCTAGTTGTTGGTGAGATAATTGTCACTTTGTATGAATATGTAACTGTTTAACTTGCATGGGTGACACCTCTCTGATAGATGGTTACCACATTATGCAGATGTTAGCATCCTTGCAGACACACTGGTAATTTAAAGGGGATGTATAACAACTGTCATTTGTTAGCTGAACAACTGTTTTACAGAAATTGCAACACTGAATTTATTAATATTTATAACATTTCAGTCGCCTAAAAATAATATCAGTACAAAACGTGTTACTGCCTTGATCTGTCATGTCTTAGAAAACACAATTTGGCAGTGAATAAAGTAGGCCAGTTTTACTACATAGTAAATATAATATTTTTATCTTTTAAAATACGACAGTAATACAGATTAATACGTAGAGTGTAACATTGTTAATTTAGATGAACTTTGAGATCGAAAAATTAAGAGCATTGGGGCATTATAATTATATGAAGCCCCAAACTGGCTCCATGTCAGTTGATCAAGGAAATTTTTTTTGTATATTTATAAAAGAATTGTATATGTCTGACTTGGGATTAAATTTGTTATCTGCCATAAGATCAGAATTGTGTCTGCATTTGAATATGCTAAACAGTCTGTGTTGCTTTGGGGGTTTTCGTGTTGTTATTTATTGAATTATTTGACTTTAAAGTGTATTTATGTTATGATGCTGTTGCAGAGAATAAGTGGTATGGCTTTGATGTGATATACTACGAGTACGGCTCCCTCGTACTTCTCTACAGCAACCCAGACACTGCGATACGTGCTTACAACATCCTCAATAAGGCGAACTTTGACGACAAACAGCTGCTGATTCTGCTCCTGCCCAACATACAGGTGAGGTCTACATCTGAGGCTTACAGACACACATCTCCATGCAGAATGGTCGGCGGCATGTTTCTGTGGTGGCACCTGTGGAACGATTTAACTGACTGTCTCCATGTCATAGACTCATTCGAACCCAACACCGCCTCGCAGTCAGAACCCCCCGAATCAACCCGTTAGCAGGGCTCTGTTTAAAACAGGTAGTACAAAAAGTCTCACCAAATAGCTACAATTCCTTCCAGTAGCTGGCAGATAATATAGTGAAGTTTGACTAGCAAGTGTCAAAAGTTAGAAACACTGGCGATTCCTGGGACTGAATTATAATAAATCCGTCCTGGTTTGACGTTCAGTGGCGCTGTCATCAACCGGATCACGGAGCCTCTTGCAAACTAGGCCACCCATGGAGTAAAAGTTATTTCATCCGATAAGATTAAACGTCATAATTTTTTGCGGGGTTGCAACATGGCTGATTCATGGCAACTTTAAAAACATGCACACTTTGGTGAAGTCTATGATTAAATGGTAATTTTTTATTTTGGCTACGATCAGGAACAAATATGAGAAATTTTGGTTTTGTTTATTCTATGCAACTAATTCTTTTTGCATTCTACAGCATGTTAATTTATAAACATTTCATACACAGCATGTATGTACTAATTTTTTGTGGAAAATATTTTAATTACTGAATTAACATTAATCATTTCAGTAATTTTTTTTTCAAACATTACCAAAGCATATTTGTTTGTAAAGTCACATAACTATGTCTTTTTTTGCAAGTTATTTCAGGAATTAGTTCTTCAAATACAGTGCAAGTTTCATTTGACTTGGATAAAAAGTAAAATATTTATTTGTATTCATGCAACCAGAGTTAATTGCAGGATTTGTTCATAATTATCATTTCATAATTTAATAGGATTCATTAGTGGCATTACTTTCATGGAAGGGTTAAAATGCATCTATTTAAGGCTGCATTCGCCGATTATCTGTAGAATTACTTATTAATTTCTTATCGCTAATTTTGCCACTTTTCATGTTTGCATCTTATTGTATTTTACCTGTTATACAATTTATCTTGAATCCCTTGCCAACGTTTGAATGAATTAATGTATGAATGAATGTTGCAGCCCCAGATGATCCCGGAGTACGTGATGCCGTTGCTGGTGCTGGTGAACGTGAAGAGTGGGGGTCAACAGGGCATGGAACTCATCCACTCCTTCAGAAAGCTGCTCAATCCACATCAAGTGTACAACCTCATGAAAGGTGGACCACTTCCTGGGTGAGTAGTAATAATAATAGACAGTGTTTGCTAGCACCCCGATCTCAACTCCCTTCCCGATCTCACGACGTCATCGATACTTGTGTCGGGGCCATGTCGATGGTTTAAATTAAGGTTGAATAAAAATAAAAAATTCTTCAGAATTGTTCGTTCAACTTTTTTTTACTGATTAGCCAACCTATTTTACTTGCTATGGAAACTGAGTTTTAAGTTAGCATTTTCCATGCTGTGGTAAGAAAAATAAACGAAGCCATCTTAGTCAGATATCACGTTGTAAAATAATCGGCAGTTGAAGACCTATCTTTTCTGGCAGGTGTATAGGTGTATACCTGAGAGAACATCACGTTTACTGGCATTACTTTCATGTAATTAATGTATTACTATTATTTCAATCCATGCATACTTTAATTTAATTAATTGTTTTAATTACTTAATTCCACATATACCCTTAGTTGTTTTGTCCTTAATTGAATTTATTATTTAAATTATTTAATTTCATGTACACTTTTTAATTGTATTGCCCTTAATTTAATTGTATTTATTATATTAACCGTTTGCTCAATGTATACTTTTAGATGAATTGCCTTTAATATAATTTATTATTTTAGCTATTTAATTGTATGTATACTTTTTGTTGGAATATTATGTATATATAATTAATAAAATACGATATTTATATAGCACCATAATCACCTAGAGGCTCTGTGGCGCTAAACAAATTTTTTTTTAATTATAAATGTATATACAGTGCAACACGCTTATAACAAACTACTTTGTGGGTAGCTATTAGCTAACAAGTTCGTTATATCCGTGAATTCGTTATATGCATGTACGCGTTTATCTGCTAGGTGGCAGTGTTGTATGTGACAGTTTTTAAATTATTCGCCAGGTTTCTATCAAATGCAAAGATATTTTGCTGTATTTTATGACACATAAAACAGTTACAAATGTTACTATTAAGTGTAGTTATAGTATAACATCGCAGTCTACCGTCTGTGAAAAAGTAATGAAATATGATGTAAACACATGGTGAGCACGCCTTGAAGTTTGTTTGCTGTTGGCTAGAGCCCCAGACAAATGGAAATCCTCAAACCAGTCGCAGTGTGCTGCAGTGTCATCTGACTGCGTAGCCCTGTTACAAATGAACTGTCATATATCGCACAGCCTGTCAAAACACTCGGTGATGTTCTTTATCTGTTCAGCAGGAGATGGGCCAGATTCGCACCAATGTTTATTTAGACATAGCTTAGTGGGCAGCTAACAATCACCTTTGATGATTTCCCTCATTGACCTAATTACTTTATCACTGGCACTCCGCCTGGCCACGGCATGCCTTCCAGATCACGGACGGGAAGTATTTGCGAACAACTGGGCGATTTTCAGTTGGACAGAACTTCGTTATATGGCGAAATTTGTCCTGGAAAACGTTTTCGTAATAATCATGAATTCGTTATACCCATGTTCGAAATATGCGTGAATGCTTATAATGGAAAAGATAGGGGGGAAATCGGTACATAAAAAATCTCCTGGAATAGCAACAAACCAGAAAGAGAAACCACACCTCTCTAGGTTAGGCATGGTTACAGCCTCGTGAAGGGTAGGCCAATTTGTGGATCCCTGACAGACCGTGGGGGAGTGCCTACTATTCATGCTACGTTGTTGGTTGATGTGTTTTTTCAGCCTAACACCGAGGGCCACAGTCGTGGTAATTCTGGTGAAATCATGGTGAAAACATGAGTGTTTGTTCGTTACAGCCTGTATGTTTTCCGGAACGTTCCGTACTTCAAGATCCTGGTGTGCGGTGGGGACGGCACTGTAGGCTGGGCGCTGTCGTGTCTTGACAATGTTGGGCAGGACGCCCAATGCCAGTCACCTCCCATGGCAATTGTACCACTCGGCACAGGTAGGGACTCTGCCAGGTCAATACTGTTCCCTTAATTTTGAAGAAATTCATTAGTTTTGTCCCATCCCTTACAATTCCTTTATTTCTGCAAAATATTCCTTTAAATTCCTTATTTTTTGCAAAAAAAAATCATTTTAATGGCAGGATAATACTCCTAAAATGTGCAGAATTCCAATACTTCAGGATAATACCCCTAAAATGTGCTGGATTCCAATATTTCAACCCAACAAATTGCAGTTTTCTTAAATTTTCACCAAGGAAGTGCTAAATCACGAATCTTGCACATTGTCTCACGGTTGAATGATCTATTGCTTTCTCCTGATTCCGTGTGAACATGTGTTTTCCAAATTTGATCAGCTGAAAAATTTAGTGCACTTACTAGGCAATATATCATATCCTCAAATCCTTTAAAAATCTTTACAAGTTTCCTTTAAATGCCATGATTTTTTTCCAATGACTGCTTAGCTTATTTTCCATTTGCATATCCTGTTCAGGACATCACTGTCCAAATCTATTTACAAAACCAACATCTGTCTCCAGCTACTCGACCAACCGCTGTCACCATTCCATACACATGTGATGTCCTTCCGTCTTAGTCCTGGCTTTCCTCACTTTTCCCTAACTTTATTCCCTCTGGTATCATCTTTTCCAACCCATTGTGCCTCGTAATGTGACCAAAACATTTTTTTTTGGCATTAATTACACAACCAGTTCTACAATATATGTAGTTTGTTCAGTACCAATACATCCTCTCGGAAGGTCAGCTAGCATGGGTCGCCACTCACATCTGCTCTGTGTCGTTCAGATCAGATCTTCATACTTCCTTTTCTCCGCGCACACCTTAGTGTTGTCTGCCCATGGGGCTCTAGACCTCCCCATGCCTCTTTTACCCTCCTCCATTCCCTCCAATATTCCCCGTTGAAGTCCTTCCTCTCTTATGATGTGCCTAAAAATGGTAGTCTGTTTCTGTATTTTGTTGAAGAGTTGCTATTTTTATTCCGGCCTGATTTAGAACTTCTATGTTCTTGAAATGCTCAGTTCAGCTGATGCATCGTATTATTAGCCACCACGTCTTGGATGCTTTCAGTTTGTAGTGGCATCTTTAGGAAATTGTTCAAAAATAACATTTTATAAGGCTTATCTTTAGTAGAAAGTTCAATTTAGCTGTAAGCACTTTTGACATGTCGCTGAAAGTTGTCCTTGCTATTTCTACCCTTCTTTTAATCTCTTCATCCCATTTTCCGTCATACGTTGAGATATTTATGAGATGTCCAAGACTTAAATGTCTCCACATATATAGGTCATACAATGCATTTTTATGTATAGCTAAGGTAGAGATCGAAAGAGTAACCACAATAAAAAAAGCACAACAAATGTCAGGACTAATACATACATAAATATGTTGTAATGGGCTTGAAAACAAATGTCCTGTTTCTGAAATTACACAGGAATTATGTTGATGAGTTTGCTTGCGACCTGTACAGGAAATGACCTGGCCCGAGTGTTGCGGTGGGGCCCAGGATGCACTGGGGCAGAGGAGCCAATTAACCTGCTCAGGGACGTCATCGATGCGGAGGAGATAAAGCTAGACAGGTTGTTGTCCTACTACCTGGTGGTGGTTTATTGCAAACATTTAGCAACGTGAACATCTACCAACCAATCTCAAGAACATTAATAACATTGCTGCTTTCAAGTGATGTTTTAAGGCATTTTTATACAAACAAGAACATGCAGTGAATGTTGAAAGGTTTTATTTAATTTTGTGTGATGGGTACCGTTGTTTTATTATGTTTTATATACCACATTGAACAATTTATATGGTGTCTTACATTTACTGTTTTGTTTAGAAATATATCCCTTTTGAGGGTAGGCCTACTTTGAATATTAGCATGATGTAAAGAGCCTTAGAGCATTCGGTGCAAATGGCGCTACATACATTTTTTATGTTATTATTACCTGAGCCAATATAATCTTTTTACTTTTTTCCAAAATTTGCATTTGTGGAAATATCTGTACAGAACTGTCATCTAGCGCTTTGAAAACCTAACAAAGTTATGAACTGTTTTTAAGTACAGTATGTTCATCACTTGATTTTGATATCATAAATACCTGTTGACTTTAATATCATAAATACCAATTAGCTTTAATATCATAAATACCAGGGTTCTGTCATTGATTGTGAGCCTAAATCAGAAACTTTCTAGTTGTTGAATTCAGGAAAAAAAGAGTACTCCAGATGACTTCTCTGCTGAGAATGCAACTGTAGATAAATCTTTCCATGCAGATGGACAGTAATCTTTCATCCAAACGAGAAAGAGACGGACGAAATGAAGCTCGCTCTTGCCAATGACACAAACGCTGCAAACACGAACGAGGACACAACATCAATATTCCTGATGAACAACTACTTTGGTATAGGTATCGATGCTGATCTGTGTCTAGACTTCCACATGGCTCGTGAAGAGAATCCAGACAAGTTCAACAGCAGGTAAGGTCTTGACTCTAGGTTTCGCCTAGGTTTCGACGAGCTCAACATCGCTGTTATGGTAAACATACGTGACTCTTATTGATGTTATGTTCTTTTTCATTTGGCATATCCTGTTCAGGATGTCACTGTTCAAATGGTTTTGCGCACTTGCTGTCTTTCTCCAGCTATTCATCCATTCATCATTCCGAAGACATCTGTGGTGTCCTTTTTTTATCGTGGCTTGCCTCTCATTCTTTTCCCTGCCCCAAAAAATATTTCTGTTCTGGGCACAAAATTAAACCAGTTTTGTGGTATATCATATACCATATATGAAGTTCGCTCAATACAAAAACATACATGGCTTTTATGAAGTGGAAATGATTTGAAATATTTTAAAAGTGCTGCCATGTATGCAAAAATGACTGCAGTTGTTGTTGTAACTAGTATGTGGGTGGTGCACTGCATGGAACAGAATTTGCAAACACCGATTGCAAATCAACTCCAGAAAGATAATGGTTATTTGGGAAAAGGAGGGAGCCATTTTGGCCCAAAAAATTTTCTAGGGGTCTGTCCACACACGTATTAGTACCTATGCAACAAACACGCACACACAAATGCAAATAAACACACGCACATGCACGCACACAGCAGTGCACAGAACCACCATAAATGCACGCACACACGCAGTGCATGTAACAAGAGAATCTACAGCCTGAGTCTGTTGCAGATTGCACAACAAGAGTGTATATCTGAAGATGGGTCTGCGCAAGATGATGAACCGGAGATCATGCAAGGATCTGCAGCGAAGCATCCGCATCGAGATTGATGGCAGGCCGATTGAACTGCCCCCTTGTGAGGGAATTGTCATCCTCAACATCCTAAGGTACGGCTGTAAACACGGCTTATCCCGTGAAACAATGCCTAAAACAACAGGGCGTAACGCATGTGAGTCCACCTGTCGTTAGATACAGTAATCATCTAAAGGATGACTGCTTAGCACAGTTAGTTGAACTGATTTTCATTGGTTAACTGATACAGAGCTAGTTGGGTTTCGTATAAATTAAATTACGCAATTCTCTTAATTGTTCCATAGTTATATGTCATGTTTTAATCTTTATTGCTGCAGTTTATTTACTGTCAGAAATTGTATAAAGCAGTATCATGTGACAGAACAATACGGTGTATGATGAAAAAACGTTATCTTCGACCTTCAAAATGAAGATTTATTGGTGCGCCTGTTATCGCCGTTGAGCATTCTCTAATTCTCTATATACATGTCGTAAAACTGGGATATTTTAATTCATCACAAAATCGTGTATTTTCTCAAATGTGAAGAGGAAAGCTCATGGTAGTAGAATGTTTTTATGGATATTATTATTATCAACGAACCGAGACATTATAAATACTAATAAATTCAGTGTCACAGTCGTTCACTGAAAATTGCCTCTAAACATGTCATTTATACACTGCTCATAAAGCTTTACCTGGGTATACGCAGTTACCCCAGCAATCACAGGTAATCCTGCCTCTAGTAACAGTTGTGTTTGACAGCTGGGCATCGGGGGCGAACCCCTGGGGTCAGGAGAAAGAGGACCAGTTCAGTAAGCCGACCCACTATGATGGCATGCTGGAGATCATCGCGGTCACTGGCGTTGTCCACCTTGGTCAGATCCAGAGTGGGCTACGAGGAGCCATTCGCATAGCCCAGGGAGGACACGTGAGTAATAATAATAATATGAGAATAATAAGAACTTTTATTCCCATCATCAATACAAATCATGTCAATTTTA
Organism: Lamellibrachia satsuma; assembly: GCA_033239005.1. Taxonomy (NCBI): domain Eukaryota; kingdom Metazoa; phylum Annelida; class Polychaeta; order Sabellida; family Siboglinidae; genus Lamellibrachia; species Lamellibrachia satsuma. The sequence continues at coordinate 152,797 of BSQZ01000055.1, forward strand.
TGTTTAGTTCTTTCAACGTGCCAGAAAATGGGAAATCAGACTTTAAAACTTATGTGAAATTTCCCTGGGCATTCGCTAAGTACATGAATAATGTAAGCTAATACTGAAAACAAAATGCTAAAAACAAAGTATCTTAATGTCCTAATCGTTACACAATGCGTAATATCTAACTAGAGTACAATCAAATTAATGGTGAATTGTTCCATATACCAAGAAGAAAATTTCATTTCAGTAAAGCGTCTTATTGTGCACCTTTACTTGTGTGTAAAAGATAGGACTCCCTGGTAGTTCTATTGTAGGTAGATGTCTTCATGAGATAAATGTTTGGTTTGGACATAGAGACAATTAACACAATAAAATAAACATACATAGCACAACTCAATATGGAACAGCAGTGAGTGTGTTTTGTCTATTTTCCTCAGATCTTGTACTCGCACTAATTCACAGATATTTAAATCTTGTTAAATATTTTGTTGCTGCTTATGTGAGCGGTGTGTGTCGAATGCTGTAGATGCGGATCCATCTACTGACGGATCTGCCCGTACAAGTTGATGGAGAGCCGTGGATACAGCCAGCTGGACAAGTTGTTGTGTTACGGTCTGCCCTCAAGGTTTGCTCCTCCGTTGGTCTCATCGTAATTCTTCACCAATTTCACATCGTCCTGTTTCGCACTGGAGCAGATAGTTGGGCCCGTATTCTTGAAAAACTTTCGAATTCATAACTGAAGTTTTCCATAAATATGATGGCAAAACTGCCCCTGGGGGAGGGGGGGTCACTCACGGAATATGTATATAAATATTTGATGTGCTAAATACTGATTAGGCCCACTGAAGTATTACATAATCCATGTTGAATCCCAGCTGAGACAAGCAGGATTGCATTATAATATAAAAATATGCCATGTTGTTTTGTTATTATATATTCTGTGAGTGACTGCCCTAGAGGAAGCTTTGCTGCCATATTTGTGGAAAACTTGAGTTACAAATTCGTAAATCTTTCCAGAATACGGGCCCTCGGGTGTTGAATTGATTATGATAACCAACCTCAGACCGACCACACTTCTTAAAAATCCAGAATCTTTTACTTAAAATTCTGTATGAAGCGTATAAATTCCCGTAAAATTTTTCATTGGTTAATCAGCCTATAGCATTCCTATTCCGGTTGAGTGTCGCCATCTACCAGGCTACTAATTATGCCTACATCAAACGACATGTTTCTTGGAATATCAGCCTGGCATCAAAAGTATTTGTGCATCGACCGCTATAAGTTGAAGTTTGTCACTCAGTTTTATACAAGAAAATATTTGACCTAAAAGCAGACACCCCCTTTTTTAATCAGCAGTATTCATAATTGTAATTTTACTAGTGTGGAACAACTGAAAAGTATCGCCATCTGGTGTTGAATAGTCTGCACCACTTATATTAGTCACCAGATGACACCACTAGTGTTAAACAGTTACCTTATTGTCTAGAGAAAATGTTGGTGTTTGTTTGCTTGTAAGAACAGATTCCTTGACATTTTTTCATGGCCCAATTTTTTTCAAGTGTACTGTAGGCTTATTAGGTCGAATACGGTGCTTAATCACTTTTTTTCATTTGAAACATCTGTACAAAAATGAGATCTGGCCATATGCCTTCCCAAATTCTGTATTGTGTATGGGAAATTCATAAATGATGTGACTGGTGTGAATACTGATGCGCAGTTTGTCGCGGCATGACAACACAAACCACGCAACTTGCTGATGTTTCACAGACAGGAGGAATACAAAGGAGCTTCGTGGTTGGCACACACCCTATGTGTGTATCTGTATGTGTAATTGAGGAAGGATATATGGCAAAATATAAATCACAGTGATGTAGGAGTTCCCTCAACTGTGTTTTGATGTGTCATGCAGTCGTAATATATTATATAGACTTAATAATTTATAAGTATGAAAAACGATGCTCAGCCTGGACGTTGAACATCACTGTTACAGTGAAGATAGGCAGGATGTTATTTCTACGATGTTGTGTGTTATATCCAGGCAACCATGCTCAAGAAGTCCAAGAACAAGATAAAGCGACGTAACACGGAGCCAAACATCTACTTCCCTAATGAAGCCAGTCTCCAGCCACAGTCGCCTTGTGCAGATGGAGTCAGTGGACCATTATAGACAGGGTGAGTGGAGTCAGTGGACCATTATAGACAGGGTGAGTGGAGTCAGTGGACCATTATAGACAGGGTGAGTGGAGTCAGTGGACCATTATAGACAGGGTGAGTGGAGTCAGTGGACCATTATAGACAGGATGAGTGGTATCAGTGGACTATTATAGACAGTATGAGTGGAGTCAGTGGACTATTATAGTCAGGGTGAATGGAGTCGGTGGACCATTGTAGACAGGATGAGTGGTATCAGTGGACCATTATAGACAAGGTGAATTGAGTCAATGGACCATTATAAGCAGGGTGATTGGAGTCAGTGGATCATTATAGACAGGGTGAGTGGAGTAAGTGGACCATTACAAATGGGGTGAGTGGACCATTATAGACAGGGTGAGTGGAGTAAGTGGACCATTACAGACAGGGTGAGTGGACCATTATAGACAGGGTGAGAATACATAGGTTATATAACATGATTTTACAATAAAAACATTCATGTTTTTTTGCAGATGAATACCCTTCTGTAGCGTACTTTGCAAATGATTCCCTCTCTGCCACCAGGTAGCAGCACCGCGACATGACTGGGGTTGCAACGGGCGTTGTTCAGTGCATCCTGCTTCCTCGGTTACTTGCAGAGAGACAACGAGTGGATGATGTCGGCGCTGCCTAGTGCATGATGACCGAACTAAAGTACACTGCTGACTGTCCAGTGCGCATTGGTTGGACATCTTGCTATTTGTCACCTGCAGATCTGCCTGTCTGGCATCCAAGTCACTTCTGTCATCTGTCGCCACTGACCGACTGGACGTTGATGCATTCGGACGTGACATTGCCAGGCAAGAATGACGTCATCAGCAGTGACAGACTTTGTGTCGCTATCGTCACTTCGATGTGTACATTTCGTGTATAGTTTCTGGCGGCTGGAACAAATGTCCAGCGGCTGGCACATACCCAGACTACTAGAGACGTTAATGCAGTTGTGAATATACTAATGATTATGATGACAATGCCAATAATGTTGTATAGTACTGTGTGTGTTTTTGCGCGGCAGACATGGCGTTGTCTGCGTGTGCTCCTTCGTCTGTTAGAACCAGTCAGCAGAACCAGTTCCAACTAGTATTATCCAGTGTTACTAGTCTCATGTTGATGCTGTTGTAGGCTCCAGCACTGGTTCTGTTCCAGACGGTCTCACAGGGATAACCGTGTTGTCATTGGGTTCTTCTTTCTAGAGTAAGGACAAAGACAGTAAACCCACCTCCACTAGTGGGGAAATTAAGTGGAGCCAGGCCGCCATTGGTATTCTGTTTGAATCGACTGAAGGTTGGCTCCATCCAACATTGTCTAATATGCTTCTGTTGGTTCAAAGTTCATTTTGCAGGTCATAGGGTACTAGAGACGGTAGGATGGCGGCAAGTAAACTGTGCGATGTGGCGTTACAATGAATAGATGTGCATGGAATTCTGGGGGCTACAGTGACAAAGTAACATGTCCAGAGATTTATGGCATTATAAAGAATAAGTTGTGCTTGGAATTCTGGAATGACAATGAGTAATTTGTGCTGAGGATTATGGGATCGCAATGAGTAAGTTGCACATGGAATTCTGGGAATGCAGCGAATAATGTACATGGAATTCTGGGACTACAATGACTAATGTATGTGGAATTCTGGGATACAATAACTAAGTTGTGCATCAAATTCTGGGATTATGATAATGCCGGGCATGCAATTCTGGGATTATGATTGTAATGCTGTGCGTGAAATTCTGGGACTAAAGCAATTAACCTGTGCATGGAATTATCTTACGATGAGTAGGCTGTATGTAGAATTATGGGATTACAATGAGTCAACTTCTCATTGAGTTCTGGGAGCACATCTAGTAACATGTGCACTGAATTCTGGGAACATAAGAAGTGGCCTGTGCATGGAATTCTGGGAATCTGAAAGTGACCTCTGCATGGAATTCTGGGAAACAGAAAGTAGCCTGTACGTCTGCAACAACTGCTATAGTTCTGCCCAGTTCCGCGGATGACTGTCGTAGAACGACAGCAGTATAGAACTGCATGAAAGTTCTTTTGTGTATAGTGAGAATCCAATAGTCTTTGTGTGGCTAGCAACCTTTGCCAGAGCACAGAATGTGTAAGCCAATTGATGAGCCTTTCATTTGTGGGATAAATCATGAATTTGGTAAATAAGAGATATATTATTTGAATAGTGCTGATAGAAATGCTGTAGAACATTTTGAAGAGAAACTGCTGTATCTTGTGAACTTCTGGGGTTAGTGGGTGCGATTGCTGCTATCAATAACCAATGTTCTTTTATTAATTTAAACACCTGCCTTTACACTCCAACCTTTCTGCCCCTAAAAAATCCTTCAAATATCCCGTCAATTCAACATATTCCTTCAAAGGCTTTGCTATGAGTTAGTCAATCTGCTATGAATTCAATCAATTCAAGAGAATCCTTCAAGGCTTTGCGATAAGTTAAGTCAATCTGCAGAGTCCAGTCAGTTCAAGAGAGTCCTAAGGCTTTGCTATAATTTAAGTCAATATGCTGAATCCAGTAAATTCAAGAGAGTCCCTCTAAGGCTTTACTATTAGTTAAGTCAATCTGCTGAGTCCATTCAATTAAAGAAAGTCATTCTAAGGCTTTGCTATTAGTTAAGTCAATCTGCTGAGTCCAGTCAATTCAAGAGTCTTTCTAAGGCTTTGCTATTAGTTAAGTCAATCTGCTGAGTCCATTCAATTCAAGAAAGTCATTCTAAGGCTTTGCTATTAGTTAAGTCAATCTGCTGAGTCCAGTCAATTCAAGAGTCTTTCTAAGGCTTTGCTATTAGTTAAGTCAATCTGCTGAGTCCATTCAATTCAAGAAAGTCTTTCGAAAGCTTTGCTATTAGTTAAGTCAATCTGCTGAGTCCAGTGAATTCAAGAGAATCTTTCTAAGACTTTGCTATTAGTTAAGTCAATCTGCTGAGTCCATTCAATTCAAGAGAGTCTTTCTAAGGCTTTGCTATAAGTTATTTATTTTGTGTACGTGTAGCCATGTTCCCACCTCATTGATGCCTAAATCCGGCATGGTGGTAGACTGGCAGTCTGAATGTAGGGGGTATTAAACAGTTGTTGAAAGCCTTGCAGGGTGAGTGGATATAATACATCTCATGACTCCAGTTTGAGCATGCGTTTGTTATCATGTCTTGGTCAGTTGTTTCAGTAACAGTGTGATTTCTGGGCGTGGTATGCCCTTTCAAAGGAAGTTGTTTTCATTGGTCCATTGTAGACACTTTTCATCAGAGGTCTCAATTAAGTTGATCCATGAATCATCGAGCAAAGGTGTTGTATATCTAAATCGTATAACCCACTATATAAATTATGTAAATATGTGTATGCATACAGTACATCTTCATTAATTGTAACTTTGATAACTTGAATACCCATTGTAGCTAAACACGTGGTGACTTGACGTGTTTCTCCTATCCCAATTTTAGTAAATGAAATCTTACTATATATATATATATATATATATATATTATATATATATAAAATACCATATTCAACCAAATAAACATACAGTACAATTGGGCCATTGTAACATTTCAAGGAATTTGTTCTTATAAGCGTATACCAACAAAAAATTATCTAGACAATAAAGTAACTGTTTAACACTAATGGTGTCAGTTGGTGACTAGTGTAGAACAACTGAAAAGTGGTGCTAACTGTTTAACACCAGATGGCGACACTTTTCCATTGTTCCACACTAGTGAAATTACGATAAGTATGGATCCTACTGATTAAAAAAGGGGTGTACGCTAATTAGGGCACGTACACTTAATAGGTCGAATACAGCATTTATGCTGGACATGGGTACGAGGATAGGTGACCAACAGTGCAGGGCAGAACGAAGACAGAGTTGTTCCATTTGACAGGTTGTTCCTTACATCAGGAGTCTGTATTGTGAGAGGACACTGTATAGATCCTGTGAAATACTATTCTGTCCATTATTAACCAGTCACACGTAGGGAGACAAGGGTTGCTACAAGTGGCTGTTGGCCTCTGCTTCAGACCCTCAAACTACTGTCAGACCCTCATTGGATGAAACGTTACACTTAAATCTTGGACTGCTCCAAATTTTCATTTAGACGTGTGACAATATTTCACATGCACACAGCAGTGGGACCAAACAGGAACGAGGGAGGGAAGTGAAAAACTGAGGGACAGGTGGAATTGCTGGGGCAGTCTGGCTGGGTAATTCTTGGGTGGGAGGGGGGGTGGGTGGGAGAACTGCATATGGGGTTCTGTATTGATGCATAAATGGTAGGTTTCATTGGCTTGATATTTCGTACAAACAGTAAGGTTGGCACTCCACCAACCGTTGACGCTCAACAAGGACGTTTAGTGGGGTTAGCACCGCGGGCGGACAAATGCCACCACCAATGGTGTCGTTTTTGCCCTGCGGGAGGTACAGTTGTAAAATAGGTTGCTGTTTGGAAATCACGGTTAAATTTCAGTAGGCAATTTGTGGTAATTGTTTGGCATGTTTTGCGGCGACTGTTGAGATCCAAAAACTGGGCCCTCGTATTGGAAATTTGACCCGGGTTGGGAGGTGACAGTTACTGTCAGTCTTATGAATGACGCGTCACCTTTCTGCCAGTAATGTTGTGTAGAACACAGCTGGCGTCTTGTGTTTTTAAATAATAATTATTATTCAGCAGACAAGTACAGTAGGAAATGGTTCAGATTTCACCACAAATTATTTATTGCATTTAAATCTATACTGAACTACGATATATGTATATGTGAAATAAAGACGATAGAGAATGAGAAATACTTAACTAGTGCTTGGTTGAGTTTGTCTAACACATGCATTTATTATTTGGAAAAACCATTGAACAAGTAATTTCCCTTAATGTGCTATGTATGTTAATGTTGTAAATAAAATTTACCCTGATTTCCATTTATCACAAATTGAAACCCTGGTGATGTAATCGGGGACAAACACAGAATGTGTCTTGTTGTAGTATAGTGTCAGTGAGCAACTGATACACTACAGTGACGGCACTAGTCCGTCAGTCGTGTGCACTTCTTTGTAAACTGTAACACTGCTATAATAGATGAACTTTAGATATTGCTGTAAGCCGTTTTTACAGGCAGATTTGTGTGGCTTTTGACATTTCCTGCGAGTTCTGCTGAAACTTATCGTATGGATAGCTGGTTATGTAAACCCCTTACAAGTGTTCAAACACCAATGTAGGCACCCTGTGCTCAAACACTGGCTATGTAGGCACCCTATGCTCAAACACCTGACTATGCAGGCTCCAATTCAATTCAACTTTATTCTCAAAAACCTTATTAGGTTACACAAGAATCACAATGTTGCATACTGTTACAATGTGAAATGGCTATAAGTGTATGTAATCCAGGCTTCAATAATACTTATAAATTACATTGGTAAATGGTTTTACCAAAATACAAAAGTATCACAGGAAGATCAACTTACAACTTAAAACTATTTAAAATCTCCTGTACGAATTTACATAATTGAATTAGCTTTGCATGGCTTGTCAAATTAAACAACTGATCCATTTTTAAAGTGTTTGGCCTCACAAAATAATACCTAGAAATAAACTTAAGTCTAGCTTCTTGAAAAAAGTACATTTAAATGAATTAATGAAACTCATCCCCAATATCATTACAATCACACAGAGCACAAAATCTCTCTTGCCTATCGATTCCACTATACCTGCTTTGCTGAATCGGCAACCGATGATTATAAGTACAAAATTTATACAGAGGTCTAGATAGATTTGGTGGTAAAACTAGCAAATATTTCTCCATTTTAAAATCACATTTAATTATTCTGTAGGTTGTACACCCATCGCTATTGCAAATATTACTACCCCACTGCTGATGATACTGGTCAGTAAGTTTTAATTTGACAACCGCTTTAAACCATTTAAGATTCACTATTTCTTGATTCAGCTACAAGTTAGATAGGCCAATGCTATTTAAAGTGTATTTAAAATGAGTAATCCAGGGGGATTCAAAGATAAATTTAACAGATGACTGATATAATAATTTATACATAATGCAAGACAGTTTAGATTCCTTTCCCATCAATAGTTTCCCCCCAAAATTTCACAATCTACTGTTTATTTTAATGTTTAGTGAAAATTGCCCAAGTTCCCCATAAACCATGGACGTATGTGTTCTATTGTTTACCCCAAGTAAAATTATAAAAAAATTTCCTATGTAGCTTTTCAATTAACATAATATTTTCACATCCCCATACTTCACATCCATATAACAATATTAGGAATATAAGGGAATCAAATAGTTCTAACTGGATATCAATAGGAAGTTTTAAGCTTCCTAGCTTTAGAAATTAAACATAACATTGCTCGATTTGCCTGTTCATATATATATATATGTCTGATTGCTTTAGAAAATCTACCATTATAGTTAAAATGAATTCCTAGATAGTTATACTTTCTGTAGTCTACAAAGGCACAGTATAAGCACTTCCTTTTGTTTAAGTATAAATCAATTACATTTTTCAAGACAAATACATGATCCATTGTGGAATAATCATGCCGAAATCCAGTTTGTTCTTCCCCCATTATTCCCAATTCATCAATATATTCACTTAATCTATTATTTAAAACATACGTGAATAATTTGCAAAAGCAACTGTGATCCATCTGTAGTCTGGGTTAGTTACAGGACCCTTATTTTTATAAATGGGCAAAATAATACCCATGGCCCAATCTTTGGGAATATGGCCAGATTTTAATATGACATTAAACAATTTAACATATACAGAGATCATAAAATCCCCAGAATGTTTTAGGAACTCATTTAGAATTAGGTCCAACCCACACACTTTATTGTTTTTTAACTTATGCATATCATTTCTTACTTCCTCAGCTGTAAACATACTATTTTTAAAAATATTATTATTGTTTGCAAATTTTTCATAATCATAGTCATTCTGATCCTCCTCCTCACTAAAACTTAACTTCTTAAAGTGTAAAAAAAGTGTTGGTATTAACTGCATTGACTTCTTTACCATTGTCACCTTTCGACTCATTAATAATTTTCAAGTAGTCCTTTCGATTCTTACTCTTGATATTTCTGAATTTATTTGCAAAATCTTTAAAGCTCCCTGTGCTCAAACATATGATGATGTAGGCACCCTGTGCTCAAACACGTGGCTATGTGGGCACCATGTGCTCAAACACGTGGCTGTGTGGGCACCCTAGGCAACCTGTGCTCAAACATGTGGCGATGTAGGCACCCACTGTCCTAACACGTGGGGATGTAGGCACCCCGTGTTCAAACACCTGGTGATGTAGGCACCCTGTTCTCAAAAATGTGGTGATGTAGGCATCCGATGCTCTAACACGTGGCGAAGTAGGCATCCTGTGCTCAAAAACCTGGCAATGTAGGCACCCTGTGTTCAAACACGTGGTGATGTAGGCACCCTGTTCTCAAAAATGTGGTGATGTAGGCATCCGATGCTCTAACACGTGGCGAAGTAGGCATCCTGTGCTCAAAAACCTGGCAATGTAGGCACCCTGTGTTCAAACACCTGGTGATGTAGGCACCCTGTTCTCAAAAATGTGGTGATGTAGGCATCCGATGCTCTAACACGTGGCGAAGTAGGCATCCTGTGCTCAAAAACCTGGCAATGTAGGCACCCTGTGTTCAAACACGTGGTGATGTAGGCACCCTGTTCTCAAAAATGTGGTGATGTAGGCATCCGATGCTCTAACACGTGGCGAAGTAGGCATCCTGTGCTCAAAAACCTGGCAATGTAGGCACCCTGTGTTCAAACACGTGGTGATGTAGGCACCCTGTTCTCAAAAATGTGGTGATGTAGGCATCCGATGCTCTAACACGTGGCGAAGTAGGCATCCTGTGCTCAAAAACCTGGCAATGTAGGCACCCTGTGTTCAAACACGTGGTGATGTAGGCACCCTATACTCAAACACCTGACTATGTAGGCTCCTTGTGCTCAAACACATGATAATGTAGGCATCCTGTGCTCAAACATGTGGCTATGTGGGCACCCTGTGCTCAAAAACATGGTGACGTAGGCACCCTGTGCTCAAATACGTGGCAATGTAGGCACCCCGTGCTCAACCATTTGGAGATGTAGGCACCCCATGCTCAATTACGTGGCGATGTAGGCACCCCGTGTTCAAACACGTGGTGATGTAGGCATCCTGTGCAAAACATGTGGCGATATAGGCACCCTGTGCTCAAACACGTGGTTCATGTGCTCGTACACGTGGGTGAGTTCAGACTTGGCTCATCACAACCACTGTGTAGGCAGTCTCGTGTCATCATTGATACAGTGTTATGCCAGAAGCCTTGTACTTTTACATCACACAATTAAGATGCATTGCACTGGGTACTCTTGCACTGAGAGCGCAGGAATTCGTTGTCCTAGGTGCTAATCAATACAGAACCTGAAAAGGATGCCACTGAACAAACTCGTGTGGCTGCGAAGTGACCTCAAAGAAGTAGGACAATGTTCACTCAAATCAAGGAAAACGTGAAGGAGCTGAGGACACTGGCTGAGGACAAGACTCGGCGGTCAAACATTGATTGCAGTCGTATAATGTAATCTTACTACTACAGCCGCAGACTACTGCAGCAGAGATACGGTGATAGGCGTCAACAGCTGAAACACTGGTGCTGTGGTTGGCCATGTGTATTATAGGATGAGTGTTGATAGGTGGAGTATGCATCAACCTCTGTCTCTGTCTCTGTCTCTCTGTCTCTCTGTCTCTCTGTCTCTCTCTCTCTCTCTCTCTCTCTCTCTCTCATTCATATAATTGGCAGGATCCATTTGTCAGGATATTTACACCAATGGTAGTTTAGATATTGAGATCACCAGCTCTGTGAGTCCACAACAGGTTTTTTCAATTCCCTGTGTGGGGTCTTTTACTTCCTCTGGCATAGACACCAGACAGAATGGACCAATGGCTTATACTGTCTCTTCCAAAAGACACAGGCAAAGTGGGATGAACGAAGTTGCCCAAGCTTCGAAACCATATGACTTAGTGTATCAACCGAGAGGTGGTAGGCAGGGAAAAACCCTAAAGTTGTCCATAGACAATGTACACATGAACACAACACAACACACAACGTACACATGAACACAACACAACACACAACGTACATATGAACACAACATAAAAACAGCCGAGCCTAACAAAACCTGGTACGTTTACGAAGCATGAAATTAAACAAAGACAAACACCGTTTTCCTTCTTATCCTTGCTTCTTTATTAGTTTCTGTTCTGCAAGTAATGGCGACTCGTGGCACAAAATGCTTATCTCCAAGTGGCATTTGTCAGACAGTGGAGGCGCGAGACAACAGCACTGGTCGCCAAGTGCATTTCTGTGTGTCATCGAACGGGCAACGACCATCAACGAGAATCAACATCACTGTCTATTGCGAAAATATCTTCTGTGTATTTTTTCTAGAAGAAATAAAATATTTTTTGTTGACTATGCCAGATGCATGAAATGACTACATGATCGCACAAGTCTTTGACCTGACCGGGTGTACTTCGGCAAAAGACGAAAGGCGTTCAGTCGGCGCCTTCGTTGATCGCTTCCGCCGGACCAAGGCTGTTCCCTGCGGTATCTTCAACCCTTCAACATTGCCTATGCCAAACATTTTCTTATTACTGACGGATGACTGGGATTGTGAACTCTCCCCTCTGGACGGGGTGCTTTCGAGTGGGTTCGACCTGTGGGATTTTATTACGGCTGATATCCGGGACACGATGGAGGCTGCGCGAGACTTGGGTGCTGGCGGCGTCGACTCTGTCTTGTTGGTGCCGACTGAGGTCGTCGGGGCATTGTTGACGGGCGTCGATGTCGCTACGGTGTGTCTGATGGCGTTGTTGTCAGCCGGTTTGGTTTCGATGTCCCCCGCATGTATGCTCCATTTATCTGTCGCACTGAAGATGTCCTCTTCAATTTTGGCGCTGATTCTGAGTATGTCGTCTTCGGCTTTGGTACTGGTGATATCATCGTCGAACTGGATGTAGTGTTTAGGGTCGGCGCGGCGCAACTGTTGCTTCAAAATGCGTGCCGACTTGCGCTGGGTCTGCAAGGAGCAACAGACAGTGCTAATTAAAGTGAACGTCTGGGCTCGCATGACACAGATAGTAAAAGCCGGTTTACACAGGCGATTTGGGCCCAATTGGTCGGGCGACGCTGTGTTCAATGTGAAGCTAAATTGTGTACGTTCAGACGAGCGACGTGTATAGACACTGCCACTTAGAGATTGACTCGTGCCAATCCCCATTTGAGCTTTGAAGAAAGGTCACGACAGGTGCACCTGTTGTCGGTCGTTGATTGGTCACTGCTTCAAAATCATCGCCAACTGTTGGTCAAATTGAGACCAGTCCCAATTCCACCTACACAATCGTAGCCACACATTTCTCGAGGATGTTTACACAACCGATTCTTACACCGTGACAATTCATTGCTCATGTAACCCGGCCTTCACGCCAACAGACAGCAGAACACATTAATACAACAGACCGCGTTGTTCAATACATTACTCGTTACGATCAGTATTTCTTCCTGACTGTTTGAAGATAACACATGTCAAGTACGGTGTTGTACGATAGTCAAAGATCATACACGTCGATCAATAGAACTCGATACTAATTCGTATCCCTGTGTAGCAAACATTTTTGTTTTAATAAGATTACCTATTGGTAGCTTACCTGAAGTTCACGCGTCAGAACCAGTGTCATTCGCCGCTGTTTCTCCATCTACAGACAACGTCACATGGTCTGTATGTGTGTCATGTGAATCATGTGTATCATGTGTATGTGGATGAATCCTAGAAAGGGTCACGTCTAATCCCAATCGTGTCCAAACCACAGCAACTGGCACATGGTGCAATACACAGAATGACCACACAAACCACAGCAACAGGCACATGGAGCAATACACAGAATGACCACACAAACCACAGCAACAGGCACATGGAGCAATACACAGAATGACCACACAAACCACAGCAACTGGCACATGGAGCAATACACAGAATGACCACACAAACCACAGCAACTGGCACATGGAGCAATACACAGAATGACCACACAAACCACAGCAACTGGCACATGGAGCAATACACAGAATGACCACACAAACCACAGCAACTGGCACATGGAGCAATACACAGAATGTGGTCACTCTGTATATTGCTCCATGTGCCAGTTGCTGTGGTTTGTGTGGTCACTCTGTATATTGCTCCATGTGCCAGTTGCTGTGGTTTGTGTGGTCACTCTGTGTATGACCACACAAACTGAATGACCACACAAACCACAGCACATATACAACTTAATGTATCTTCCTCATACTTTTTGATACACATTTGTTCCACATGATGGACAATTATAGTGGACAGTCTCAGAGGGGTATCTTTAATGTAGGCCGACTGCGTCGTGTTCACCATTTGCGCGTTTAACTCAAGTGTACCTGGAGACCGGAGGTCGACATCTCGAACAAGTGCTCAAACCATAACCAAACTAAGGACATTAAGGACACTGGACACCCACCTCTATTTCCATGCGTCGGTCTTTCCGATGCATGGCTCCAAGTGCCACCTCCCTCTCTTCGAATTCCCTCCGCATCATCTGCGTAAACATCACACTTAGCTATCATCACAACATCGAATTGCGTGTAGAAATACACATCATGTAAGATGTGTCATATTTAAAGGAAACATCGCCAACAGAATACCACAATCCCACACACTCGCTTATCAAACTGTTCAACGTGCTTACTGTTTCATTGTTGCCCTATCTACTAGAGGCATTTGTGAAACAAAGGGGGCGTTATTTTTATGTTGGGTGAAAGATGTACCAATGACACGTGAGACGGTGTGGTGTGAGTGGGAGCGGGAGGATGTGTGGTGTGGGCGGGAGGATGTGCAGTGTGGGCGGGAGGATGTGCGGTGTGAGCAGGACGATGTGACGTGTGAGCGGGAGGATGTGCCGTGTGGGCGGGAGGATGTGCAGTGTGGGCGGGAGGATGTGACGTGTGGGTGGGAGGATGTGCTGTGTGAGCGGGAGGATGTGCCGTGTGGGCAGGAGGATGTGCCGTGTGGGCGGGAGGATGTGACGTGTGGGTGGGAGGGTGTGCCGTGTGGGCGGGACGATGTGCAGTGTGGTTGGGAGGATGTGACGTGTGGGCGGGAGGATGTGTTGTGTGGGTGGGAGGATGTGACGTGTGGGTGGGAGGATGTGTTGTGTGGGTGGGAGGATGTGCCGTGTGGGCGGGACGATGTGCAGTGTGAGCGGGAGGATGTGAGGTGTGGGTGGGAGGATGTGACGTGTGGGCGGGAGGATGTGTTGTGTGGGTGGGAGGATGTGTTGTGTGGGTGGGAGGATGTGCCGTGTGGGCGGGACGATGTGCAGTGTGAGCGGGAGGATGTGAGGTGTGAGCTAGATAGGCAACGTGACGCGAGACCCAAGTGAATACGGGAAGAGAGCAACTGAAACAAGAACCGACCACGCGTGTCCACTCCTGGATGTCATTGGCCTTCAGTGGGCCCTGCACGCTGCCGTCACGCCTAATGAACACATGGCCCTGGTGAGTCTGATACAGGGTGGCGGTGCAACTGTTCCGTTTCACCGTGATCTCTAGGATCTTGCGGTTATCTGAAATGCAATGAGAAGACTGAGGATGTTAGCGGCTTTATTTAAACCAACATGCTACAAAGCAATTTAAGCTAAACGAGTACATTTGCTGGAGTTTCTGCGAGACCCCGCAAGAATTCTTCACGGCGGCCGGCTGTCGTCATGGTACATCCTTGTTTCTTTTGCCGTTCGCAAACACTTTATGTTTAATGCTGCTTCCTCCTGAACGAACACTTTGCGGTGAGTCTGGCATTGCCTCCTATGGGCTGACACAACACCGTGAAGCAGCCTAAATGGCTAAATACCGTTGCAATTGTGTAACAGCCAGGGCAATAGACATCCATGAAGAATTTGGATTCTGTAACAGACGTTTCAGCGTGCACCTCCTCCTGTCAGTGGACTGTTGATACGGGTACTGAGATTGTGACAGGACACCGACATGACGACCCAGTGTCTCACCTATGGGCATGCCAGAGATGTCGCAGACGGGCAGGAAGTCGATTGTGTACATGTGTGGAAAGACCTGGGGCGCGATCTCCTTGATTGTGGCGTCCATTTTCTGTCGGAGCAAGTCCTCGATGCGCTGGGTGCACTGAATCCCCAGCACTTCGCCTGCAACATGGGTTGAACACATCGTCGGTCACGCGTGGCCGAACACATTGTTGGACATGCGTGGCCGAACACCATTTTTTCATCATATGAAACAAGCGGTCACGTGATTGGTCATGTGACATTTTACATAGGGTCACGCCACCGGTCTCATCAACTGGTCAACTGCTGGGAACTATTATCACTTGGTACAAACACAATTGAATTCCTGAAAATTGTGGAAAAAATGCCGTTTCCTGTTATTCGAGGACATGTTTTCGTAGAATGAAGAAATAACTGGAACAGTTCCTTGTAGAACAGCTAAGTCTTTGGGTGTTTCTTGCAAATCCAAATCGCCAGTACCTGCATCGTTGACACCGACAAGGAGGATGCCACCTTCGCTGTTGAGGAAGGCACACATGTACTTCGCCACGTGGTCTTTCAGTTGTTTCTGTAGGTATGACCCCTGCCCGGCCTTGAACTCTATGTGCCTACTCTCGTTACCCAAATTCTGTCCAAGCACGTAGAATTTCACGTTTGTCTGTCGGGTGAAAATCACAATTATATCTACCTGCGATAAATGGTTGCGACGATAGTGTTCAGCTGCGTAAACCGTTTCGGTCTGGAAAATCTTTTGTAGAAATGTATGCAATTTGTGATGTATGTGGAAAGAATTGCGGATAGAAATAAAACATTACAATTTATATGTTGCGTTTTGTGCATGGCATTTTAACAAAGAAACTACTTAAAGATTGTGTCACTTGCATATAATCAAATCAAATTTATTTAGACGCAGCATCTTAAAAAAAAAGATTCAGGGATGTTTACATTACGTATAACCTTTACATAATCTGTAATTAAAAAAATTCTATTGCGCTAAAATCCTCGGGAAACCGGTTTAAATCTAGTCGTAAACAGTGGGATAGGTACAATGAATGGCTATGGTTAGGACCTTCTGTGGAGAGAATTTCAATGACGCCATTTGCAATTGTAATCAACGATGAATTTTGTGTACCTTGCTCAGGTGAAGCGCCTCTTTGATCGTCTGAGTCTGCATCTCGGTACTGTTGCTCCGGTTAGATCTGGGTGTGTGCGCCGGCGCGTCATTGTCGTTCGTGGAATGGTCGCTGCCTTTCGTTGGCGTCTTTGCCTTGGCTAGGGAACGCGATGCTATTTCGATCGGGGCAAGCTCTACCTGCGGCGCAGGGACAGCTAGATAAAGATGTGTTCAGTCATCAGCATACATGCACACATTCTCTATTTCGATCGGGGCAAGCTCTACCTGCGGCGCAGGGACAGCTAGATAAACATGTGTTCAGTCATCAGCATACATGCACACATTCTCTATTTCGATCGGGGCAAGCTCTACCTGCGGCGCAGGGACAGCTAGATAAAGATGTGTTCAGTCATCAGCATACATGCACACATTCTCTATTTCGATTGGGGCAAGCTCTACCTGCGGTGCAGGGACAGTTAGATGAAGATGTGTTCAGTCATCAGCATACATGCACACATTCTCTATTTAAACATCCACACTTAGACTTAGACAATTCTGTTCCTTTTTTGTTACTTCCAGTACTTTTAATTTAATTTATTATCGTATGAATGTAATTTTGTTGGACAACTGATTTAGTTTAATTTAAATTTATAACATGGCTCGTCCACGAGAGCGACCATGTCTTAGAGAAGTCTCCTGACACAGTAAAATTAAAATGCACCATGGATGTATATCTTATCATAATTTGGGTAAAATAAAAACATTCTTCTTTATCATCATCAGCGAATGAAACATAATTTACAAATGCATATTTGTTGTACGACAGGTCGCTATTTCGAAGCAGTGGCCAAATGGCGACCGTTGCGACCGATAACAACTGCACCCATTCACCAAAGCTCAAGCTGGGATTGTCGCCCGACCAACTGAGGCACTCATTGCTCGTGTAGACCAGCCTTTGTGTGTGTCATGTGGCAGTGAAACACAGAGAGATATGTGTAGCACCCACGTGCCTGAAATTGCTAACCTCTCCCATCTAGTCACTACAGGCTCGAAAATAAGAATTTCGAGATGCGGCCACATATCATCATGATCATCTAGTTGCAGTATACAGTCGTTCACATTGAAATTCTAAATAAAAATATAGAGGAATTGTTCTTACCAAAGTGGGACTATGCACTGTAGCCACGGGAAACTGATATAAAAAAGTGAATGCATACACTAGGCTAACACGATTACAGTAGTGGTGTAAATGCTTCGGTTGCAGGCACATGAGAACAACTTTCAAATAAAATTATAAAATGCAAATGCCCACCCCCTATGTGCTTTGCCCAGCTCCTAATAAGGTAAATCGGTCCCAAATCTGGTACCTACCCGGAATTAATTACAATTCTTTTATTTTATGAACCAATCAACTCAATAGTTGTACGATACATGCCCAGTATAGTTGCCAACACATACATGTGTATTTATATACACACTGCAGAATCAGTCGGCGTGGCATCTGCTACCCTCAAGTCTCAAGTAGTTATACTCCAAACAGCCCAATCTTGAGCTAATGCAGGAGTTTGGACCAACGGCTTTTAGTGTCTCTTCCGAAAGTGGGGTGAACGAAATTGCCCAAGCTTCGAAACGGCAGAGGTGGAATCGAACCACCGTCCTCTCAATCAACAGGTGGGTGCTCTAACCATTAGACCACCGCTCCCCCCTGAGTGCTATGCCCCATCCTACTCTAACATCGACGCGTAAATGAAATAGTATTGACCTTCCCTTGCATCAGCTTGTGTGTGGTCGCAAGTGCCGCCTGTTGAGGGTGTATTGGGTGAAGTTCGTCCTCCTTGGGCGCGTCGCTCTCGTCGCTGTTGTCTTCATCTATAGCTCGCATGCCACTGGCAGCCTGGCCAGCCGCATCGACGATGGCGCCCTGGATATGCGGGACACACTGACCACAATGCACCTTAGTAATAACCTCATCATCTAGTCGTCCAGAGGACGAGTCCCGTAAAAGTTGTTCATGATATTTCTCCATTGGTGTCTGTCCTGCATACCATTTTTCAAGTTACCCCGAGTTCAGACGCCATACTACTTGTCGAGTATGGGAAAATATGTGCTTCCTGATTCACCGCCAGAGTTTGGGGTTCAATGTCTTGTTCCGGAGTAATGATCTAACCATGTAGTTCTAAATAAATACGTTTTAATACATCACACCACTACTGTAACATAACAGTGTAATAATAACAACAATTATTCACTGATGCTGTTATATCATACAAATTTACGATTAGGGCACAACGTGTAAGATAATATAATTATGTTTACAAGATTAAGCAAGACGTCAAAAATATGTTCAGGTCCCGAAAGATGATGATGTGATTTGTGTATAGACCCTAAGGGGTTTACAGTAAAGAAGGCTTACCGAGATCGACCCGGAGCTCTCGATGGAGGACCGTTCTGTGAGCGATGACATCTGCATGGAGGAGTGTTCCGGACGGCGATAGCGCACGGCACCGAAGCTCTTACTGCGCACCTTCAACTTCTTGCCAGGGATGGTGATATTCGACAAGTCGAGCTGCGAGCCGAGGCCTTTCAGAATCTACAGCATAGACACCAGGTCTGCTGGATGTGTCGCTGGATATGGGGTTGGGTCGCAGTTTTGAAGCAGTCGCCAATCAGCAACCACTGGAACTGACAGCAGGTGCACCCCCGTCGTGATGTTTCATCAAAACTCAAGTCGGGATTGGCGCGAGTCAATGGGTCGCACTCGCAGTGTCTAGGAATGTCAGTTATCTAAACGCGCACACAATTAAGCTGCGCATTGTCATGCGACATGGTGTCGCCTGACCAATTGGGGCACAAATTGCTTGCGTAAACCAGCCTCACTCAGCATCTCAATATGCACGACTGATCTGATTTCGCTGAAATGGAAGTCTAAATGCCCTAAATGCGGTCATCATAATAAGGTTTGTTTCTATGTTTGAAATTACATCTGGTCCCAACAACAGTTATAACAACAACTAGGGGCCATTCCAAATCAGACAGCAGTGCTAATCTGCAAGAATAACACAATAAGCCTGGGTCGACGACACGTCTGATGCGCTGAGAATGACCCGATAAGCATTGGTCGACGACACGTCTGATGCGCCGAGAATGACCCGATGAGCATGGGTCGACGACACGTCTGATGCGCCGAGAATGACCCGATAAGCATGGGTTGACGGCACGTCTGATGCGCCAAGAATGACCCGATATGCATGGGTTGACGGCACGTCTGATGCGCCAAGAATGACCCGATAAGCATGGGTTGACGGCACGTCTGATGCGCCGAGAATGACCCGATAAGCATGGGTCGACGACACGTCTGATGCGCCGAGAATGACCCGATAAGCATGGGTCGACGACACGTCTGATGCGCCGAGAATGACCCGATAAGCATGGGTTGACGGCACGTCTGATGCGCCGAGAATGACCCGATAAGCATTGGTCGACGACACGTCTGATGCGCCGAGAATGACCCGATAAGCATGGGTCGACGACACGTCTGATGCGCCGAGAATGACCCGATAAGCATGGGTTGACGGCACGTCTGATGCGCCGAGAATGACCCGATAAGCATTGGTTGACGGCACGTCTGATGCGCCGAGAATGACCCGATAAGCATTGGTTGACGGCACGTCTGATGCGCCGAGAATGACCCGATAAGCATTGGTTGACGGCACGTCTGATGCGCCGAGAATGACCCGATAAGCATGGGTCGACGACACGTCTGATGCGCCGAGAATGACCCGATGAGCATGGGTCGACGACACGTCTGATGCGCCGAGAATGACCCGATAAGCATGGGTTGACGGCACGTCTGATGCGCCAAGAATGACCCGATATGCATGGGTTGACGGCACGTCTGATGCGCCAAGAATGACCCGATAAGCATGGGTTGACGGCACGTCTGATGCGCCAAGAATGACCCAATATGCATGGGTTGACGGCACGTCTGATGCGCCAAGAATGACCCGATAAGCCTGGGTTGACGGCACGTCTGATGCGCCGAGAATGACCCAATAAGCCTGGGTCGACGGCACGTCTGATGCGCCAAGAATGACCCGATAAGCCTGGGTTGACGACACGTCTGATGCGCCAAGAATGACCCGATATGCATGGGTCGACGGCACGTCTGATGTGCCAATAATGACCCGATAAGCATTGGTTGACGGCACGTCTGATGCGCCAAGAATGACCCGATAAGCATGGGTCGACGGCACGTCTGATGCGCCAAGAATGACCCAATAAGCATGGGTTGACGGCACGTCTGATGCGCCAAGAATGACCCAATAAGCATGGGTTGACGGCACGTCTGATGCGCCAAGAATGACCCAATAAGCATGGGTTGACGGCACGTCTGATGCGCCAAGAATGACCCAATAAGCATGGGTTGACGGCACGTCTGATGCGCCAAGAATGACCCAATAAGCATGGGTCGACGACGCGTCTGATGCGCCAAGAATGACCCAATAAGCATGGGTTGACGGCACGTCTGATGCGCCAAGAATGACCCAATAAGCATGGGTCGACGGCACGTCTGATGCGCCAAGAATGACCCAATAAGCATGGGTTGACGGCACGTCTGATGCGCCAAGAATGACCCAATAAGCATGGGTTGACGGCACGTCTGATGCGCCAAGAATGACCCGATAAGCATTGGTTGACGGCACGTCTGATGCGCCAAGAATGACCCGATAAGCCTGGGTTGACGGCATGTCTGATGCGCCGAGAATGACCCAATAAGCATGGGTTGACGGCACGTCTGATGCGCCAAGAATGACCCAATAAGCATGGGTTGACGGCACGTCTGATGCGCCAAGAACGACCCAATAAGCATGGGTTGACGGCACGTCTGATGCGCCAAGAATTACCCAATAAGCATGGGTTGACGGCACGTCTGATGCGCCAAGAACGACCCAATAAGCATGGGTTGACGACACGTCTGATGCGCCAAGAATGACCCGATAAGCATGGGTTGACGGCACGTCTGATGCGCCAAGAATGACCCGATAAGCATGGGTTGACGGCACGTCTGATGCGCCAAGAATGACCCGATAAGCATGGGTTGACGGCACGTCTGATGCGCCAAGAATGACCCGATAAGCATGGGTTGACGGCACGTCTGATGCGCCGAGAATGACCCAATAAGCATGGGTTGACGGCACGTCTGATGCGCCGAGAATGACCCGATAAGCATGGGTTGACGGCACGTCTGATGCGCCAAGAATGACCCGATAAGCATGGGTTGACGGCACGTCTGATGCGCCAAGAATGACCCGATAAGCATGGGTTGACGACACGTCTGATGCGCCAAGAATGACCCGATAAGCATGGGTCGACGACACGTCTGATGCGCCAAGAATGACCCGATAAGCATGGGTCGACGAAGCGTCTGAGGCACCGAGGAAACCCAAACACTACACAACATGCAGGCCGTTCCGCTGTTTGTGTTTCGAAAGAGCACTGTTAATACGGAGTTTACCGAATATAAAATGTTACCTGGTCAGCTGATGGAATATCTTCCGATTATGGGACCCATCTGAGATGCAGAGGTGCCAAGTCTGCTACTTTGAAAAAAGAGATATTTGTTTAATAACCTCCTTCTTTTTTGAACCATTTTGTATATTTTTATAACGCATAAAGTGGCTCATATGAGACTGTTTTCTAATATTTCTGTATTGTGAGGTGGGAGTTCACCCACAATTCCCTACTCTGATCTAATCTGAGGTGATGCGACCAAGAGAAGAGCCACGCACCCAGATCTTTTCTTCCATGCTGGTGAGGTAGATGAACGCGTGCGTGGCGAAGGCCTTGTGAACGAAGACCACCTGGACAGCGGTGATGTGGACACCGGCAACAGCGAACACTGCCATTATGTTCTCCCTCAACGTCGCGTCGTCGACGTCGGTCCGCAGATTGCCGACGAACACCGCCAACTCGTCCTGTGGGATGGCGACCAGGCCGATCACAACACAACAACACCGACCATAACAACGACACCACTGACCGTAACAACGACACCACCGAACATAACACCACAACACCGACCGTAACAAAGACAACATCGAACGCAACACGACAACACCGAACGTAACGCCACAACACCGACCGTAACAACGATAACACCGAACGTAACACCACAACACCAACCAGTGGCGTAACTAGGATCTCGAAAAGGGGAGGTCAAAAGGGAGGCCAAATGGGAGGCCAAACGGGAGGTCAAAGGGGAGGCCCAAGGGCAATGCCAAAGGGGAGGCCAAATGGGGAGGCTAGAGGGGAGGTTAAAGAGGAAGCCAAAGGGGGAGGCCAAGGGAACGTCAAAGGGGAGGCGAAAGGAGAGACCAAAGGAGAGGCCAAAGGGAGAGGTCAATGGGGAGACAAAAGGGGGAGGCCAAAGGGGGAGGCTAAAGGGGAGGTCAAAGAGGAGGCCAAAGGGGGAGGCAAAGGGAGAGGTCAAAGGGGGAGGCCAGAGGTGAGGCTAAAGGGGAGGTCAAAGAGGAGGCCAAAGGGGGAGGCAAAGGGGGAGGTCAAAGGGGGAGGCCAAAGGTGAGGCTAAAGGGGAGGTCAAAGAGGAGGCCAAAGGGGGAGGCAAAGGGAGAGGTCAAACGGGAGGCGAAAGGGGAGGCGAAAGGTGAGGCCAAAGGGGAGGCCAAAGGGGCAGGCAAAGGGAGAGGTCAATGGGGAGACCAAAGGGGGGCCAAAGGGGAGGTCAAAGGGGGAGGTCAAAGGGGGAGACCAAAGGTGAGGCCAAAGTGGGAGGCCAAATGGGAGGCCAAAGGGAGACCAAATGGGAGGCCAAAGGGGGAGGCCAAACGGGAGGCCAAACGGGAGACCAAATGGGAGGCCAAAGGGGAGACCAAAGGGAGGCCAAACAAGAGGCCCAGGGGAGTTCAAAAGGGAGACCAAACAGAAGCCCAAAGGGGGAGGCCAATGGGGAGGTCAAAGGGGAGGCAAAAGGGAGGGAGGCGAAAGAGGAGGCCGAAGGGAGGCAAGCTTAGGCACTCGTTAGTATACCATGCCATCATGCAATGGCGCAACATGTTACATACGAAAAAATCAAAACATTAAGGAAAAGTGGAATGGCCCAATGTGCCCCCCCCCAATACGCCACTGCCACCGACCGTAACTCGACAACACCGAACTAACATGATTCACACAGTGGATCGATGTACTGTTACACCCATTGTGGTCGACCATGATGGCCAACACTTGAGTTAACACAAGTTAACGATTTTGCCACCCGCCTACAATTACACTATAAGAATCAGTGCACAAAACATGAAAGTCATACGAATTATACAGGATCGGTAACACGACAACACCGACCATACCAAGACACCACCGACCGCAACACGACAACACCGAACGTCTCAACGACAACACTTATCGTGATGATGGCGATAACATGATTGTATTGATATTATTGAATGATGCTGACATTGACGACAGCTAGTTGTTGATGATAATGATAACATTATGTTGATGAAACGTCAGCGATGGGAGTTGTGGCGGCGACTGCAGTGATAATGATGATCATCGTTGCGCCAATGTAACCTGGGCCTTCATCTCAGTCTCTTCCCAGTCATCGTCACACGCTGTGCCGCATTTATGACAGAATGATCTTCTTTTATCACCACTACAAGACCATACAATCTGAATTTATTCGTTTTGATCACTTCTACAGTTGGGATGATCTTGCTTTCCCTGAAGAGATGTTCATTTCACCATCTGTCCCATTTGGCGACATTGTGTATCATTCGTAGGAATTTCACGTTTTCTGCAGCGATTGTCATAGTGTGCCATGCATACGTTTCCATCAAATGCACCACTGGCGAGTGCCGCAACGTTAATGTGGATACTAAAGTAACTCAATACTATCAATAGTGAAATGAACTATCGATAGTGCGCTGAACTATTGGTAGTAACGATAGTTGGCCAAACAAATCAACAGGGATAGTGGTGTCAGTGTAATACTTTTCACAAATAAGCATATTAATTTTAAACTTTATTTTGTAACTTTACTTACTGATCGACCTATCACCGAGAATCGTCGATAGAGCAGCATATTTCACGGATTCACCCTTTTGAATGAACTCCCTCCATGGTCATGCGATTGCACCACCCACGAATATTGGTCTGAGACTGCTTTCCTGGCTACTATTCCATTATACTGTGGCAATACTATCGCAACAGTTACTAAACTATCGTAACAGCTTTACAATAGTAATACAACTATCGCATCGCAATAATAAAACTATACCCAATAGTCACACCTAGTGGTTACACATTATATTAAACATAAGATATGTTCGAGGTTTGTGCTTGTCAGAAACAACTGCAGGTAGGCCTAATAGATGGTACAAAAATTAATGCGAACTGTAATAGCAAATGTTGTCTGCCATCCCCATTTAGTCGACGCTAACACGCTCCGGCTAAATCCTCGCTTAGCCCTTGGAAATCAAGATACTCATACAGACTGTCTTTACTAGTCAAAAGTTACACAGAATGGAATCGTTGTGGCAAACCTTGCGATCAGCACTGCCGCCGATTTCTTGACCATCAAGACCATGCTCCTTGGCAGGGCTTTCCTCGTCTGAATCCTGTGATGCCTGCCTGTGTACAGAGGGAACACGAACAGTGGATTGACTTATTAGAAAACTGTACACGATGCACTGACGATAAATGAATAACTGCTAAACTACTAGAGTACAGTGCAGGCGGAACATGCAGACTGAATGTCGACGGGCGCTGAGTACAGTGCAGGTGGAGCATGTAGGCTGAATGTTGACTGGAGCTAAGTGCAATGCAGGTGGGGCATGTAGGCTGAATGTTGACTGGGGTAAGTGCAATGCAGGTGGGGCATGTAGGCTGAATGTTGACTGGAGCTAAGTGCAATGCAGGTGGAGCATGTAGGCTGAATGTTGACTGGGGCTAAGTGCAATGCAAGTGGAGCATGTAGGCTGAATGTTGACTGGAGCTAAGTGCAATGCAGGTGGGGCATGTAGGCTGAATGTTGACTGGAGCTAAGTGCAATGCAGGTGGGGCATGTAGGCTGAATGTTGACTGGAGCTAAGTGCAATGCAGGTGGGGCATGTAGGCTGAATGTTGACTGGAGCTAAGTGCAATGCAGGTGGGGCATGTAGGCTGAATGTTGACTGGGGCTAAGTGCAATGCAAGTGGAGCATGTAGGCTGAATGTTGACTGGAGCTAAGTGCAATGCAGGTGGGGCATGTAGGCTGAATGTTGACTGGGGTAAGTGCAATGCAGGTGGGGCATGTAGGCTGAATGTTGACTGGGGCTAAGTGCAATGCAGGTGGGGCATGTAGGCTGAATGTTGACTGGGGTAAGTGCAATGCAGGTGGAGCATGTAGGCTGAATGTTGACTGGGGCTAAGTGCAATGCAGGTGGAGCATGTAGGCTGAATGTTGACTGGGGCTAAGTGCAATGCAGGTGGAACATGCAGGCTGAATGTTGCTGGGGCTAAGTACAATGCTGGTGGAACATGCAGGCTGAATGTTGACTGGGGCTAGGTGCAGTGTATGTGGAACATGCAGGCTGAATGTTGCTGGGGCTAAGTACAATGCAGGTGGAACATGCAGGCTGAATGTTGCTGGGGCTAAGTACAATGCTGGTGGAACATGCAGGCTGAATGTTGACTGGGGCTAGGTGCAGTGTATGTGGAACATGCAGGCTGAATGTTGACTGGGGCTAAGTACAATGCAGGTGGAACATGCAGGCTGAATGTTGACTGGGGCTAGGTGCAGTGTATGTGGAACATGCAGGCTGAATGTTGCTGGGGCTAAGTACAATGCAGGTGGAACATGCAGGCTGAATGTTGCTGGGGCTAAGTACAATGCTGGTGGAACATGCAGGCTGAATGTTAACTGGGGCTAGGTGCAGTGTATGTGGAACATGCAGGCTGAATGTTGACTGGGGCTAATTGCAATGCAGGTGGAACATGCAGGCTGAATGTTAACTGGGGCTAGGTGCAGTGTATGTGGAACATGCAGGCTGAATGTTGCTGGGGCTAAGTACAATGCAGGTGGAACATGCAGGCTGAATGTTAACTGGGGCTAGGTGCAGTGTATGTGGAACATGCAGGCTGAATGTTGACTGGCACTGAGCGCAGTGCAGGTGGAACATGTAGGCTGAATGTTGATGGTGACTGAGTGCAGTTAATGCACACTGTGGTTAATCTCTGTCATTTAAGTCGCGTATAAACAAACCGTTGACTGGGATTGCCACCTGTCACGAAACTGTTGGGCGATCCAATGTGGCCTCTCCTGTTTTTCACGGAACTGCTGCGGGCAGTGGCGCTGTTTTTCACGGCGCTACTGTGGGCAGGGACGTTACCTTTAGAGTCCATGTTACCTCGTCGACGGGACCTGCGGCAGACGTTCATTTCAAAATGCACACAACACGAAGTGTGTATTCGTATATGTAAATACGAAAGTGAAAGGTCATATAAGTTAATTAGTACTGTACACATTGTATCACACTGAAAATAAGCAGCACATCAGTAATCAATATGTGGGTCATTCCATAATTGCGGTCCACATAAAACATCTATACCAGTTCTTTGGGTGTATCTCAACACACGTTCAAATATTCCTGTGACGAATGGTGCATGCCCTATTTCCTGGAATGATGTAAAGTATTACCTGCACAGCTACGCAGTTTGTACGTGTACATAACACGCCCTATATGTAAAATGTTACAGTTTTAGCAAGGGGTAGGTTCAGAAATAGCCATGACCCAAGGGTACATTTGGCCAGTAGATGTGAACGCATACCATACTCCTGGCGTAACTGTCACGATATTCTACTGCATGTGTAAACCTATCAGATGGGTCAACAACATGACGACTGTTTGAACAAACTGCTATTACGAAATATATTGTATTGTTTGTGTGGAATATGGTGTCCCAAAATTTGTTGTCCAAGCGTGAAGCCTGTGAAGTGAGTGCGCGACAGGTTACACATTTATCCATGTGTGGGATACTTCCCCTGGCATGTGTGGGATACTTCCCCTGGCATGTGTGGGATCTCATACTTCCCCTGGCATGTGTGGGATCTCATACTTCCCCTGGCATGCTTTCCTCTCGAACACATTACGGGAGCACGTATTTGTGGCGTTGCATGCCATATGACCTTATACAAATGTGCAAGGCATGTGACCGTACATGTAGGCCATACATGTAAGCCGTACATGTAGGCCATACATGTAGGCTGTACATGTAGGCCGTACATGTAGGCCGTACATGTAAGCCGTACATGTAAGCCATACATGTAGGCCATACACCCGCATGTCTTTGATCGCTGAAACGTGTACTCCGTCACAGTGTCCTCCGTCACCGTGTACTCCGTCACTGTGTACTCCATCACAGTGTCCTCCGTCACCGTGTACTCCGTCACTGTGTACTCCATCACCGTGTCCTCCGTCACCGTGTCCTCCGTCACCATGTACTCCATCACCATGTACTCCGTCACCGTATACTCCGTCACTGTGTCCTCCGTCACTGTGTCTTCCGTCACCATGTACTCCATCACCGTGTCCTCCCGATTCAGCAGTTTATAATAGCGCCCTTAATGTCTTGTTTTTCTTTCAATATAGGACTGGGCTCTTTTGCGGGTGTATTTATAATTTTTTAGACAATCCACGACAGGTTACACGTATATCACCTGTGTGTGATCTTCTACTTCCCCATTATAGACACCAGGTAGAAGGGACAGACGACTTTTATGGTCTCTGTCACGGACAGACGACTTCTAGGGTCTCTGTCACGGTCGAGTGAGCAAAGCTTCTGGTAGCCCACAGACAAACAGGTTCAGCGATTCAAATGCTTACTTTTCCATTACTGTCCCAAATGATTCGAGTATTGATGCACCAGGAGTTTATGTGTACATATGTACAGTTTCCGTCAACAAGCAATGGCAATAATCCGCAAAATTCACACTAATTCTTCCGGAGGACACATGCAATGTGGGGTGAATGAAATTGCCCAAGTTTCAAAAAGGTACGAGGTAGACTTGAACCCATGTCCCCTCAATCGAGTCCGGCGTTCTACCACTGAGCCACCGACCCATTTCTACATCCCAATAATGTACTATTTATTTATTTCCAAGTATCCTATTATACGTATCTTATGCATTCCCGAATGTGTACGGTTGATATCCAAACATGATGTAATGAAACCTTATGCATCAGTGACTTTTTAACATTGCAACAACCCGAGAATATGGCTTTTTTAACATTACAACAACTGGAGAATATGGTTTTTTTTAACATTGCAACAACTGGAGAATATGGCTTTTTAACATTGCAACAACTGGAGAATATGGCTTTTTAACATTGCAACAACTGAAGAATATGGCTTTTTAACATTGCAACAACTGGAGAATATGGCTTTTTATCATTGCAACAACTGGAGAATATGGCTTTTTTAACATTGCAACAACTGGAGAATATGGCTTTTTAACATTGCAACAACTGGAGAATATGGCTTTTTAACATTGCAACAACTGGAGAATATGGCTTTTAACATTCCAACTACTGGAGAATATGGCTTTTTTAACATTACAACAACTGGAAAATATGGCTTTTTTAACATTGTAACTACTGGAGAATGGCTTTTTCAACATTACAACAACTGGAGAATATGGCTTTTTAACATTGCAACAACTGGAGAATATGGCTTTTTTAACATTACAACAACTGGAGAATATGGCTTTTTTAACATTGCAACAACTGGAGAATATGGCTTTTTAACATTGCAACAATTGGAGAATATGGTTTTTTAACATTGCAACTACTGGAGAATATGGCTTTTTTAACATTACAACAACTGGAGAATATGGCTTTTTAACATTGCAACAACTGGAGAATATGGCTTTTTAACATTGCAACAACTGGAGAATATGGCTTTTTTAACATTACAAAAACTGGAGAATATGGCTTTTCTCAACATTGCAACAACTGGAGAATATGGCTTTTTAACATTGCAACAACTGGAGAATATGGTTTTTTAACATTACAACAACTGGAGAATATGGCTTTTTTAACATTACAACTGGAGAATATGGCTTTTTAACATTGCAACAACTGGAGAATATGTTTTTTTAACATTGCAACAACTGGAGAATATGGCTTTTTTAACATTGCAACAACTGGAGAATATGGTTTTTTTAACATTGCAACAACTGGAGAATATGGCTTTTTTAACATTACAACAACTGGAGAATATGGCTTTTACCATTACAACAACTGGAGAATTTGGCTTTTTTAACATTGCAACAACTGGAGAATATGGCTTTTTAACATTGCAACAACTGAAGAATATGGCTTTTTAACGTTGCAACAACTGGAGAATATGGCTTTTTAACATTGCAACACCTGGAGAATATGGCTTTTTAACATTGCAACAACTAGAGAATATGTTTTTTTAACATGGCAACAACTGGAGAATATGGCTTTTTTAACATTGCAACAACTGGAGAATATGGCTTTTTTAACATTGCAACAACTGGAGAATATGGCTTTTTTAACATTACAACAACTGGAGAATATGGCTTTTTTAACATTGCAACAACTGGAGAATATGGTTTTTTTAACATTGCAACAACTGGAGAATATGGCTTTTTTAACATTGCAACAACTGGAGAATATGGCTTTTTTAACATTACAACAACTGGAGAATTTGGCTTTTTTAACATTGCAACAACTGGAGAATATGGCTTTTTAACATTGCAACAACTGAAGAATATGGCTTTTTTAACATTGCAACAACTGGAGAATATGGCTTTTTTAACATTGCAACAACTGGAGAATATGGCTTTTTTAACATTACAACAACTGGAGAATATGGCTTTTTTAACATTGCAACAACTGGAGAATATGGCTTTTTTAACATTGCAACAACTGGAGAATATGGCTTTTTTAAC
Organism: Lamellibrachia satsuma; assembly: GCA_033239005.1. Taxonomy (NCBI): domain Eukaryota; kingdom Metazoa; phylum Annelida; class Polychaeta; order Sabellida; family Siboglinidae; genus Lamellibrachia; species Lamellibrachia satsuma. The sequence continues at coordinate 183,165 of BSQZ01000055.1, forward strand.
ATTACAACAACTGGAGAATATGGCTTTTACCATTACAACAACTGGAGAATTTGGCTTTTTTAACATTGCAACAACTGGAGAATATGGCTTTTTAACATTGCAACAACTGAAGAATATGGCTTTTTTAACATTGCAACAACTGGAGAATATGGCTTTTTTAACATTGCAACAACTGGAGAATATGGCTTTTTTAACATTACAACAACTGGAGAATATGGTTTTTTAACATTACAACAACTGGAGAATATGGCTTTTTTAACATTACAACTGGAGAATATGGCTTTTTAACATTGCAACAACTGGAGAATATGTTTTTTTAACATTGCAACAACTGGAGAATATGGCTTTTTTAACATTGCAACAACTGGAGAATATGGTTTTTTTAACATTGCAACAACTGGAGAATATGGTTTTTTTAACATTGCAACAACTGGAGAATATGGCTTTTTTAACATTACAACAACTGGAGAATTTGGCTTTTTTAACATTGCAACAACTGGAGAATATGGCATTTTAACATTGCAACAACTGAAGAATATGGCTTTTTTAACATTGCAACAACTGGAGAATATGGCTTTTTTAACATTGCAACAACTGGAGAATATGGCTTTTTTAACATTACAACAACTGGAGAATATGGCTTTTTTAACATTGCAACAACTGAAGAATATGGCTTAAAATGCATTTCACGGCTCATGATTTAAACACAGTCCTCTATGGATGTGTGTAAACATTTCCTATGTGTGACTGACATGTACAACATTGCGGCCATGTGTAATACCTTATATTTGTCTGAACATTTATATATTTTTTTATTTCTAAACATTGAAAACTGTTGGAAAACACTTAGCTTAATTGCTTTGAGCCCATTATTCTTTATATTTTGCATTATCATAATCTATGCCCATGTAAAAGTTACAAATTTTCAGATTTAATTGTGTTTTTAGTGGGTAAAAAGTTAGCATTTTTTCAGAAGATCTGTGACCATTTACTTTACAACTCTATAAACAAAACAAGATTAACTCACATGTATATAATACTAGTCCTAAAATGAGACAAAACCAATCTCACTCAGTTATAACCACCATGTTATACCTCGATAAATCGCAGCACTATTACACAGATAATAGAACTCTCTAAAAAGCATGTTAATATGTGTGGTTCTGTATACCCCCAAAAATAATTTTTTTTAGTTATTCTGACTAATTAGACGAAGCATTTAGACGAAGACGTATAGACAGTGTAGGTAATGGGCAGAACCTTCTAACTTAGGCCAAGTTAGGCCAATACATTACTGGGGTACCAGCACCCGACACACGTTTTGTTTTGAGAACATAAGTAAACAAATGGCATGTTTTGTATAATTTTATTTAATTTTCACAAAATGTTCATTGTACACGTAAATAGCACATTTCTGCCTAATCAGCAATAGTCTGGCAACACACAAGAAGGCCATGCGCGCAGAGACTAAGAAGACTGACTTCGCTGCCAAGAAAGAAGACCAGAGCAGGCGTCAGGTGCACAGTCAGCGGCCCTCAACAACAAGAAGCTGGTGAAGATGAACGAGCTGAGGCCGGTGGATGGCCAGCCTCCGATTACCATCGAGGAGTTTACAGTGATGATCTCATACAGTCCGAGAACCGTTTCCATCTTCGCCTTCAGCTCCACCTGCAGTTCCATAGCCGGGGAGACGGTCCAAGAGAGGTAGGCTTGATGTCTCTTCGGTCACCGACACCATCGCGAAGCTGATCGCGTGAGGCTGTTACGCCACGCCATCGTGTCAACCTGGCCTTCCACGAGAAGGCCATGTAGAAAAAAGAAAAGAAACAGCAGAAGGCGACGCATGAGCGTCATCAGATGCGTGCAGCAGAAATTAAGCCTCAGGTTCCTGCACCACAAGCAACTGCAGGGCACAACCGTGTCCAGTGTGTGCTGCAGGAAGGTGAGAAGATCATCACCGCCTACCACAAGTTTCTTAAGAAAAAAATAAGTAATGCATTGGCTATATGTGGTTACCTTAAATAGTCATGGACGTTAAAATTCTGATCGTTATTGGGTCTCAACTTTGAAAAACCTGAAACTTTCTCCAATGATCCAATTTTTTAAATGTTTGTTGTTGGTGTCAGAACATCTACATATTAACTGAAGACTACAAAAAGTGTGTGTTTTCCCCAATTGTTGCAGTGTGAAAAAAGTCACTGATATAATAAGCATAAAATGCTATATACCTGTATTCGCTTGATGCGGTGGTCTGGAACCAGCGGTCGTGGCCTGGTAGTAAACTTCGGAATAAAGGGTAGTTTTTTACATCAGGCTTGCGGAAATACAAGAATATTTGACTGTACACGTGGCGTTTCGGTACTGTATGTTCAGCTAGTTTAGCAGCGCGATGGGTAAGTGTGTATGGTTTGTACGAACGAAGAAACCGCGTCAGAAGAATGCCATATGCGCCAAATATAAACTTATTAATGTCCATGGTAACACCGTGTCAAAGACTGGATCATAGTTTCAGAGTTGCCGAGGTGAATGGTGCGACCATATTTTCATATTATTAAGCGACACCCTTCGATTTCGTAACCTAGTCAGGCCGCATGTCTAGCTGGCAGGAGTAGTAATCGCGTCTGCTTTCCGCGGCCTTTCTACCATGCGGTTTGCGTACCAGTGACAGCATTGCTCAATGAAATGAATTTCAGGTTGCTGCTTTGATTCGACACCGTCAGGATAGATAAGCCAAATCAGAGCTATCACGATCCGGTCGATAACGTAGTTTTACTTCTCCGATTCGCCCATGCACACGAAGCGGCGAACATAGGCGTTTTACGCCGCTGGCATTGTCGTTGTTTTTGTTTACAAGGAAGTTGACGAGAAAGTTAATTCTGCAGAAATAAAACTCAGCCTTTAAATAAAGCTAAAACGTTATTTGTATCGCAATGCATGTACTGTATAACGGTGAGAAGATGCTATTTTAATTTCAGTGGCTATCCAAAAACAGCTTGTTATGCAGTTGCTATAATTATTGACCAGTTTCCTCCGGTTGCTGTCGAATGAATCAGTGAACTTCCGGTTGTTATGAGGACCTTTGGATTGAAAAGCGACACGTATGTCAGGCTACGTATTTATTGCAACGTCTAAGATATTTTTGGTTTTACAGTATTAAGTGTTTGACAACACCAATGTATGATCACTCGTAAACAATTAATCGCACCGTATAAACAATTTTTTTGGCGCAGCGCAACATGGAAACGCTATATCACCAGACGCACAAAATGGTGCAAGAAGTTCAGAATGGATTTGGTCGGTTGGAAGGTGCACCACATGATGGTGTGCATTTAGTTGAGAACGAGCTTCAGGCACAGATAGATCAGGTTGTAAGCAACTGCGAACGACTAGAAATGCTCGTCAACAAAGAGCCGCCGACGAGACGAGCCAACGCCAAACTACGGGTGGACCAGCTAAAAAGGGATTGTCAACATTTGCAGTTTTCGATCAGAAACGTACAACACAGAAGGTAGAATTCAATGCCAATTGTTTTGTTGACCAGACATGTCGTTATGGCTAACAAAGCAGTATAGCATGTATTTTGTTAATTTAAACGAAACAACGCTGCAGCCAACATATGTTTGGACCTGGTGCTTGCTTGAACTTGATGTGACAATAATAATAGTTATATTTTGATACCCTCATATCCATAGCTGGGCTAGCTCTGATGTTGTAAACTGTTTAGCCATTTTGGCTAAAGTTTCAATTTTTTTTAGCCAAATACAAATTGCATTAGCCAGTTTTTCTTAATTTGCAAGAACACATCACATTCCCATGTATGCTGTATGCTTTTTTTTTAAATGCTGGTGGCCAAATTGGCTCAGATGGGTAAGTTTTGTTTAGCCAAACCCAATTTCATGTGGCCACCAAATGGCCACCAGCAGCACTAGCCTAGCATAGTAAGACACTGTCCGAGTACAGGTCAGAACAGCAGCAGATCCAAAACGATGACAACCAAAGTGGAAACAGATCCAAAACGGTAACAATCTTGGTCAACACGGGGACAGTTATAGGTCATTTTCAAAAAATTTCACGGTTTTGACCAAGGTACTGGTCAGAACGGAGACTGATCCAATACAGCGACGAAAACTTATAATTAACATTGTGTATAAACAGGATGTAAATTCTTTCATCTATATGTTTTACTATGGATATGCAGTGGATAAAATCTGTTTCAATTGACTGGGCCCAGGAGAAACTCCCCCTGATTTTTGGGAGGTTGACGCATGGAAAATACATAAAAATGCGGAAGTTGGTTAACATAAAACAACATTCCAACATGATACCGACATGATTTAATTCTTTTTGTCACATAATATAGAAACAAGAATTCATGTTTTTTTAGTTGAGTTATACACTTGTATATAATATTATTTGAGTTATACTTTGAACTGATTAAACAAATAAGTTCTTGCCATATTTAATAGTAAATGGATACTTGAGAGGAAGCCTATAAAAGCAGTAACAAAGTAACGGTTTATTTATTTTATTATTTAAAAAAATACGTTGTTGCTATTTTGACCATGGTTGTCATCGTTTTGGATCTGTATCCCCCGTGCTAATTTTTTGTACGTCCCACAACCATGGTTTCATTCTTAGCCAACAGGTGTTGTACATTCTTTCTCACAGAGGGTGATAAATGAATGGAACAGACTGCCAAATGATTGTGTTAATGCTACTAGTGTGAATATGTTTAAAAATAGAATTGACAGATATTTGATAAGGGCAGGCAACACATAGATGAGAAAATTGTTGGACTCTCGACAAGCCAATGGCTTCCTTGTCCACTTGTCATCTGGAACTTGTTGATTGGGATGGCAATCTTGTTAAATCTACATGTATATTTTGTACGACAGCAGATAATAAAACTGGTTACATGCACATTTACCTAAGTAAAATAATGGCCTTTCAAAATTATAATAAAAAATATAAAGTATTTGTACGACCAAATTTGAAATTTTCTAGTTTCAGGGGTTGCAGTCACATCACAATGATATTGCATTGACATCACAAACGTAATACTGCATTGACATCACAAACATAATACTGCATTGACATCACAAACATAATATTGCATTGACATCACAAACATATCGCAGTGACATCACAAACATAATATTGCATTGACATCACAAACATATCGCAATGACGTCACAAACATGTTGCAATGATGTCACAAATATATCACTGTGACATCACAAACATGTCGCAATGACGTCACAAACATGTTGCAATTACGTCACAAACATATCACAGTGACATCACAAACATGTCCCACAACAGTAAGTTTGTTATAGCTGATTGGTGTTATACGTGTTATTAATGGAATAATAAATGTTTTCCGTATATGGTTTTTCAGTAAGATTACTTTCATTGTCCCGTCCGCAACTATAATTTGTAGAGCTCTTTCTTCAGAGGTGCATACATTTTCTGACCATCAGTTGAAATTGCTAACAATGATTCAATAATGGTTTGATTTCCTTTTTTCCCATATGTATGCATTTCCTACAACCTAAGTCACCCTAAAATAATATTCACAACAAGTTAATAACCCTAAAATTCCATGTTATGGATATGAAGGGGCAATTGTCTGAAATGGCAAGTGTCTGAGGTGTGGTTCGGTAACTACAGTAGTTGTCACATACCCATGTTTATAATATGAAATGCAACCCTAACCATGTATATTTGTACCCACTGATACTTGAATTAGTTGATACAGGATTAGTAAAACTATGTCTTGTAATCTTAACTTGTGCATATTTGTGTGCATTCTTTAGCAACTTGTACATAAGTGTGTGCATTCTTTAACAACTTGTACATAAGTGTGTGCATTCTTTAGCAACTTGTACATAAGTTTGTGCATTCTTTAACAACTTGTACATAAGTGTGTGCATTCCATATCAATTCATGTATATTCCAATGAGGGTTGGGGGTCAAGTGCCCAGTAATCCAGAACAATATATTGTTAAAGTAGTCAGAAAAGTGCAGTATATTTAGGCATCTAAACAATAATTACATAATAGAATTTCATTAAACTGCAGTTGTTCTTCACTTGCTAATGTTTTTGCTGAATCCTTCAAGGGAAAAGGCCAAGTAATCAATGCCCCTCATAAGATGCTTTCTGCATTACCAGGTACCAGCGTGAGCAGGAATTACGGGAACGAGAAGCGTTGATGTCGGTAAACTTTACTCCAAACGATGCAAACACAACGATCATGATGGATGCAGCACTGCAGCACAACTCACGACTGACGAATGTGAATCGCGATATGGATGAGATGCTCACCACAGGATCATACATGATGAGCAACTTACGTGAACAGCACTCGGCGCTGAAAGGGGCACAGAGAAAGATACTGGATGTCGCAAACACACTCGGTCTCTCAAACACTGTCCTGCGTCTGATAGAACGACGTGCATATCAGGACAAATATGTTCTTTTTGGTGGCATGATCTTGTCTTGTGTCATCATGTGGCTCGTGTGGAAATATCTGACGTGATATTAAATATTGCAGTTGCAAAATGTCAATTGTTTTTATCTCGTGATGCAAACAAATTTGAATTCATATAATATCTGCAAATTTCCAGCGTTCAGCAGTCAAGTTCGGTGGTTAGTGAATATGCACGAGTCTCACAGTTGTGTAACAAACAAATTTGGGTAAGGGTATGTCCGAATAAACATTGAAATTTAAATTTAGACTAAAATATAATTTTTCAGTAGCCACAGACACGATAAAAAAAGTAAACATATATTACAGTTAAGAATATATTCGTCCTGAGAGAAACGTTTTCTGTTATGCCTTTCAGCATTTGTTGTGTTTTGTACTAGTTTGGTAACCATCTAGATGTTACCATTACAATTACAGACACTCCATATTCTTCTTTATGTATTGTTCTTTATCTAAATACTGTGACAAGGTGTAATTCTGCAAGAGCCTGCAATTAACGCTACCTTCAATATGTTCATCAATGTAAGTTGTGTGATGTCACTACCATAAGACCTGTAAGTCTGATAACATAAAACCCACAAAGGAACCCATATGATTATCTCCATTAGCTGGACTGTGCACATGTAAAATATTTGTGAGAGTCGCAGCTCTACAGATGTTTTTGAACGGAACTTGCACAGAATTTGACAAATATGGACTATATTCTATAATACAAAAGCCATATGTTTCATATGCCTGTAAGACCTTCATATTTAAGAAAACCCATAAGAATTTAATTGTAGGTACACCAGAAGTCTAGAACTGTTCGACTGTAAACATATTTCTTTAAAAAAAAAATGTCTTAGGTGCAGAAAACTTATGATGGAAGTTATGCTCATAATTTGTTATTGTTACTGATTAATAATAAAATCCTTAAAACAATTACAGGATATACAGTACCACTTTGTTAACTCAAAGTTGGAGGAACCAGTGAAACTCTTCAATATATGTCCATACATTTGAGTTCAGTTGTGTGTTTACAAAAGTGCATCCTGGCGTTAACAAAGTTGTAGTGTATAATAGTAAAATTTATGATATTGTGATGAAATAAAGTGATGTGCTTGTTATCTTGGTGACTGGGAGTCTGACAAGGAAATACGGTAGGTGATGTGCATTAGTTTTGTACTTGTATACAAACAACATACAGTGCTATCAGCATTGTATAGAAACAATTATAAACACAAAATGCAGAGAAACGTGCATGTTTATGGCTTCAACGCAATTCACAGGACCTGGAGCAATTAAGTTTCTCCATCTCTAAATGTTGCCATGAGGAAACTAGTCAACTTTGTATAAACAACGAGTTGGTTTGTAATCAAGTCATTATCATACTTGTTTGGGATCACTGACAACGTTGGGTTTTTTATATATGGAGTTTATTGACAATGTTAAGAAAAATAAATTATAAATGAAATAAAGACATTTTGGTTGTGTTGTTATCTATTGGCTTAAAACTCCCTATCCCCTCGTTATGGTTAAACAAAACAGCTGCTAATGCCCCTCAGCCCATTGTGTAGCATCACATCTATGTGTTAAGATCATCCCTCACAGAAACAAAACAACGGGGGATGGGTCACCATTTATTTTCCTATTGGCAACAATGTTTTAATGATATTTACAAATTTATATCTTTAATATACTGAAAATCGACTATGTTAATATTTATTATTTCATCAACCTGTTGGACAAAATTCGTCAACTTTGTAATTTTTTCTCCAGAAATGCACAGCATAAATGTTGCAGTATTCAAATATGGCCTTATCCCTGTTCACAAATAATTTTACAGGCAGCAAAAAATTGCCAAAAGGAGGGACTGTCTCAAAATCACTGGCACTATGTTTGTATACCGTGAAACCACGATCTGGCCCCAACAAGATATACTGTTTAAGGTAATCACATTGTAGGGTTAATTAGGAGAACTATCACATATAAGGAGAAATAGCTAACTGTACCCCTGTACAAAGCGATAGTTAGGCCGCATTTGGAATATTGTATACAAGCATGAAGGCCATATTATCATAAGAAGGACATAGACAAGCAAGACAGAATACAACGAAGAGCAACTAATATGATTCCAGAATTGTGAGACCTTAATTGTAAAACCTGCTTATTAGAATGTGGTTTGACAACACTAGATGCCAGGAGTCTAAGAGGAGGCCACATAGAAGTGTTTATAATAGTGAATGGTTAGGATATTAATAGGTATGTTCTTCAAACTTAAAGAAGGCAGTAGAACCAGAGGAAGAGCCAGAGGACACAAAGCATGAATGGAACAAACTGCCAAATGATTGTGTTAATGCTAGTAGTGTGAATATGTTTACAAATAAAATTGACAGATATCTGATAAGTGCGGAGTATGCATAAATGATAAAACTGTTGGAATCCGAATAAGCCAATGGTTTCCTTGTCCACTTGCTATCGGGAACTTGTAATTTTGGATGGCCAATCTTGTTAAATCTACTGATATAGTTGAAACGGGTTTGCCACAACTCAGTGTACTCGTATGAATATTTTACCAAAACATCGTCCGGTACGAACTGTTAATTTTGTATTTAGAAAGTGAAGTCTAAAGTGATTTACTCCAAACAGCCCAATCTTGGGCTAACGCAGGAGTTTGCGGTGGTCTGTGCGCATGCGCTGTGAGTGGTACATACAACAAGTTAAATACAACTTTTTTTATAGTACCATATATTGTTTGCGCGTGATTCGCGGCTCCCATTCACTGACTAAGTCTAAGATAATGCGCACATGCGCTATTTCGGGCTTATTGTCACACACGCTTTTACGACTGCCGGTGACACGGGCCAAAAGTATCACATGTGGCTGGAGTAGGCGCCGCATTGCCATTGGCCGCATTGCCATTGCATTGGCCATTGCGTAGGCGCCTGACAATGTCACTGTTTTATTCAGTTATAAAGTTAGCATTGTGCCAAGTTTTAACGGTATCTATCGTAGGGGAAGGCAGTGTTAGTTCAGCACAAATCATATTCCTATGTCAAAATTGTTTTTACTCAAACTATGTCATGATTATTAGATCATTTTATACCAAGATAATATATATATATATATATATATATATATATATATATATATATATATATATATATATATATATATATATATATATATTTATATATAGTATGCATAGATAATTATATGTAGTTGATTCATATAGGGTTGGTAAGCTGGCTCAACTAACACTTGGTGTGCGGTAAGTTGAGTCACAGTGTAATATAAGGTGGGTAAATGCTTTATTTGTATAATTTACATAGGCCTTGTACTAAAATTTCATAACTCGGGCAACACATCTACCCAATGGGTACAACATATCTCTGACAAGTCTACACGCTTAATTAATAAGCCGGTACGCTTAACTAATATAGACATGCATATAGGCCAATCACAACCAGTGATTGGCCTAACTGCTAATATGTTGCCTTGTAGCTATCTGATGTCCCAATTTGTTCGAAAAAATGAATTCCTTGATGTATTTTGGGGTAAAGAACACTCATCTTCGGGGGTAAAGAACACTCATCTTCGTTCTTTAACTGCTGCTCAACTAATCCTCTCTATATAATATTTAATACGTATTTGTTTACTCCAGGGTGAAGTTTCTATATACTAGTATCAATACTAGGCAGCGGACATCAATCACTGCAAAAAAGTGTCCGGTGGCACCACCATGGACAGCGAGCTAACCAGGGAGGGCCGATTGATGGATCTGGTCGATGATGCATGGAAAAACGACCAGCTTCCGTGTGATGACATTGCTGTACCCCAGATGGAGTTGCCTGAACTCGAGGCAGACAATGGGAACTCAACCGAGACACTACATGAACAGGAACAGAAGTGGCTTGACATGACTACAGTGCATGAAGCAACAGTTAACCAAGGCAACACTCAGTAGTTAATGGCAATAATTAGACCCGTAAAGGTGGTTGACGATGCCATATCCAAGTTATGCCCATGAATCGTGATATGTAGCAACACAACTGTTCTTTAGGATTTCCATACAACCATTGGTGGTATTGTTGTCACCCCTGGTGGACCCCCTCCTCTACAAACGTTGATTTGTACTTTGTCCCACTTGCAGTATTAACCTATCAGATATAAAAACTCTCGGTTCAGCAAATGTTGCTCTCTTCGATGTTTTGAATGACAAGTGTACAGAATGTCATCAACCAAAGTAATATTTCATATCCATGCTACTTTGAACTTGTGTATAATTTGATTGTGTATCTACAAAATATAGTTTATTTTATGTAAAATGATCAACTAGTTATCATTCTCCACTGATAAACCTTCATGTTTTTATTAAACTTTTAAAGACTGCTGACAGTACCATTTGTGTTAATAGTTATCATTCTCCACTGGTAAACCTTCTTGTTTTTATTAAACTTTCCAAGACAATGCTGACAGTATCATTTGTGCTAATACCTGACAGTAATCAACAAAATCTTTTCCTAAGACAACAGATATCTCATATTCCTTTTTGCCTGGACAGTCACTGAAATAACACTTCCTGATGGATGTGCCAACAATGTCCTCCACTTTGTTTACTTAGGGGTGATCTTAATATCGATGTATGACACTACAACAAATTTATGTAATTTAACCTCAGATACCATGAAAACTGCATGAAAATGTCATACCATTCATATTCAGCCGTCAACTTAACACTACTGCATGAAAATGTCACATACCATTCATATTCAGCCATCAACTTAACACTACTGCATGAGAATGTCACCATTTATATTCAGCTGCCAACTTAACACCGCTGCGTGTGATCGGAAGTCAGCACATTAATGAACGGTGATGGAAAATAAACAGTTTTGGGGAAAATACATCAATGTACGAGACGTTAAGCAAAACAGCTGCTAACGCCCCTCACCCCATGAAACCAATTTTGTGTAGTGTCATCTGTGTTGTGATCATCCCTCACAGAAACAGCACTTTTGTTGTAATCTAAGTGTTGCGCACCCTTGTTGTAATCTAAGTGTCTCACATCCATGTTGTGATCTAAGTGTCTCGCACCCTTGTTGTGATCGAAGTGTCTTGCATGCTTGTTGTGATCTAAGTGTCTCACACCTTTGTTGTTGTGATCAAAGTGTCCCGCCACAGCCACTCACACTTAAGTTCATACAAGATTTATGCTCTCAGGGATGAGGGTGCCGTTTCATTAAAACTGGAAATGTGCCATCTCAACAATTATGCTTACAAAACTTGTTAGACACCAAAAATTATTAGAATTTGCACATAGAATGGCATATTATCCAATGACAAGCAATTTTCCATAATAAAAACTGAAACCACACTTAAAACCTTAAATTTTAACTCTTGTCATGCAGATATAGCAAAACTGTAAGATCCGACAGGCAGACTAGGAACTTCGTTGGTAAAGTTTTATTCCACTATGTGCCACCATTGACAACTTATGACATTATAAAAGAGGTGACCTTTATAAATTATCAGGGCACTAGAAATATCCATATAGCTTTGCCAAATACAGAATAAAAGGATCCGCAAATTTCATTCACACGTTTGTCTTCCTGCTGAAGAAAAAGTGGTAATTGGGCAGGTTTGATTTTAAAAAAGTTAAACCTATGACCCAGCATATGCCCCCTAGCATAGATATATGGTACCATAGATGCCCCCTAGAAAGATCTAAACAGTGTGCATTGACTGATCTAATAATGTACAAAACCATATGCTCAATCACAAATTAATGTTTTATTATAATAAAGGCTTACAGCACTGCTATAATCCAAACAAGTCTATGCAGACACATGGAAACTTGCCTGAGCTGCTGATGTTAAAAACAAGTAGCGATTCACATTATACTTGGCACATGAACATATAATATGAAGACATAATATGTAAAACGTTTATCACAAATCACCATCAGTGAAGCCTTTTACACACTTTCCAGTCTACCTCGGCAACGCTAACTCTTGATAGAGTTAAGTGAGCCTGTGTGGTTTTCTATGAAGCTGGGGATAGAAATAAAATTGGTCACTGACCATCCTACCATACTGTACTTGAGTTATGAAAGGAGTTTAGCACAGTTTTACAAATATTCTGCAAAATTGTTTGGTTATTACCCCAGACTTTCAACAGTAAAATCCTGGTATGTAATATATCGAGTAAATACTGTAGTATATCAGTGTCTACTAGTAACTAAACACCATACAGCACACCGTATACATTTCCAAACATCTGTCTCTCGAATGTTTTTGCTTTGTTAAATACATGTACGAAAATGTGGAATCTGCTGTTCAAGAAAGTTTTTCATGTGAAACATCTATTCATCCTCGCAGCGTAAATAAGTTTAAAAGCAAAATTTACAAATATCTTGGCGCATATAAAAAATCCTCGATAAGCTAATGACTTCCTTGTCCACTTGCCATCAGGAACTCGTGGCTTTGGATGGCAACCTAGTTAAATCATTTATATTAAATCACGTAAGAACAGGACTGTTAACATTTGAAGAGAGGTCATGCAAGCATTGAAGTAGGTTTTATGTGGAATTTTGGCAGGAATTCATCATTTGCATAGGATTATCAGATAGCATACGTAAAAATGTGTAGAGTTGGTAACAAGAGATTTGCATGGCTGTAACCCTACGATTAGAGGGTTAAATACGCCCTGTGCATACATAGGTATGTTATCTGACAATCCTATGCATGTCGCGATTTCCTGCCAAAACTTGTGTTGCTGACCAGATCAACAAGGAAAGGAAAGACAAAACTACTATTTTAATTGATGCACCAACTTAATATCTTAGTCAACCAATGAGACCACAAAACAAAACAGAACAAAAAGACACTAGTGGCAAAACAAACCTCCAATCAACGTCCAGATATGGTCAACTGCGCCAACGTATAACCATTTTATACAGTGCTATAAAGTATAACCAGTAGTGTTGCAGTATAAACATAAAAAATGTCCAACCTTAACACAGTAAGGTCTATTTCCATCCTGTCTTTCTCTCTGATAACTCGAGTCACACTATCTTATACAAGTAGAACTTGTCACAATAAGCTGGGTACAAGTCTACAAGACATTTCAATACGTCATCTATTGTATTCCTTGGGTTTCTTGGGGGATTTTATAGGTACAGCTGTATATAAAAACTTAAAGCATCCATAAAAGTTTTTGTACTGTTTAACCCAAACTGCAGTAAAAAATTGCCACTTTGCACTAATAAATCACACTTTTTGTTGCATACTTATAACTGAAAGCATCATAAGTATCAACCTACAGTATTTAATGATTTAGCAATTGTTTTTTTATGGATGAAAATTCAACATTACTGTACACACTTTCTAGACATTACTGCGTTTAAAAATAACAGTTTTTATACATTTACAAATTCACCCGACAGAAGGCCTAATTGGCTCATCACCTTGTTCACAAGGCAAATAACCCTTAAGTTATAAGATCTAAACAAACAGCAGTGGTCACAGGCATGCTTTGAGCAAGTTGCCATTACCACACGCTGTTCTTGGAGAAAGTTGTCACAGGTTATCAGAACGACATTGGTCACCAGCCAGTGGAGGCCATCATCAACTCTGTTAATTGTTGCTTGGACGTCGCTAGCACTGGACGCTGCAAACAGAGACATCTGTGGGTCAAGGCGGCCTCGCAGTCATTCCATGATGTTTTGAATTTCCAGCAAATTATTTCAATGATCAGTTAAAAAATGTCCCCAAAATGATAATGTTTTGTGTTTTATTATAATAATAATAACATTTTTACCCCATCTAAACCCTTGGAAATACGAGCTCAGAGGCACATGAAAACAAGGCAATCTTAAATTTGATAGGCAATGCTAAAGGGGTTAACTGAGGGATAAAAATGCTAGGGAGCTAAAGTCTTCAGATAACAGTAAAATGTAACTATGGTACCCAACAATTAGTCTCAAGGAAACTGAATACATATGAAGCAATTAGAAAAAGGACAGAATATTGAACTTACCCAAGCATTGCCAGCTGCTCTATGACAGTGTTCTTGAGTGACATCTTCCCTATCTGGAAGGTAAACAACTGATTTAGATACACGCAAAGTAAAACATGGAAACTTACAGGAGTGGTTCCCTTAACAGTCCAAAACAACCAAATCAAAACAGACAATTTCCAGGGAGTAACTAGTATTTCTGCACACAAATACATGAAATGTTGCGATGGCAAACACACTAAAAAAATTCCAATTAACTTTACAGCAATGTGTGGTTTATTTCATCATCCAGTGGTGACTATAGTTAGGCAGGAATTATCAACCAGATACTAATAAGGTTCAAACAGAATGGAAGGGAAGTCCTATAGAGAGTACGGTTGTATAGGAACAAGCTGATGGCTAATCATGACTTCTACAAAGTCTACCCAGTAAGAGGTGGCTAACTTCTGTAAGAGTTCACAAGAGCGATTTATTCCCAAACAGGCGGGCGATACTTATATCGCACGACAATGCACAGCTAAATCATGTGTCTGCTTAGACGGGCAAAGAGTCTAGACAACGGGATCTAGATTTTGACTCATGTCATTCCCAATTGGAGCTTTGGTGAAAAGCTACCTGCTGTCGGTCAATGATTGGCCACTGTTTCAAAATTGTCATCAACTGGCAGCCCCAATTGGACTGAGACAATCGTAGCTACAAATTAGCCTTGTTAATCAGTCTTGTGAGCATGTTTACAAGACCAATTCTTGTACCTCGATATCAAGTGATACTGTGTTGGCCGACTAGTTGAACAATTAATCACTCATGTTAACCGTTAATTAATTAATCACTCATGTCCACCATGGACATATACACTAATTCTTTGGCTTACTGCGGGGGGCATCCGTGGCCTAGTGGTTGGACTCTAAATTCGAGGGTTGTGAGTTCAAGACCCACACTGGGCACGGTTCGTTTTCGAAACTTAGGCAATTTCGTTTACCCTACTTTGCCTCAGTCTACTCAGCTGCAAATGAGTACAAACACTGTTTGGAAGGTACCTGCGATGGACTAGTGTCCCGTCCAGGAGAGTCAGTATAACTGCACTCTAAGTTGCTTCGCACTACAGAAACCAGGTTTAAGCACTGGCCATATAAGCCTTCATGGCTTCCTAAGGCGTAATGCCTGGGGGATGACTTTACCTTACCTTACCTACCTTTGGCTTACTAACTCTGGAATATTTCTTGGCCAAAGATGCTAGGTATTCATTGCTGCAGCACTAGGTGAGTATCCTTTTCAAAGTGCCTAGAAAGCTGTTTCGAGGTGAACACTCTGGCCTAACTTAAGTACATAATTTGTTGTATCTGAAAAAAGTATAGTAGGTTAAGCCAGAATGTTCACCTCAAAACAGCTTTCTAGGCACTTTGAAAAGATACTCGCATAGTGCTGACACTGTAGCAATGGGTACATTGGCAAAGAAATATTCATTAACTCAAAGTTTGAAGAACTGGGGTTACATCAAGTTATTAATGTGTTCAAAAGTCATGTTTATATATATATATATACATATATATATATATATATATATATATATATATATATATATATATATATATATATATATATATATATATATATATATGTAGATATTTATTAATGGAAAGATATCTGGAGTAAACTTGGACATTGAATCCTGTATTAGCAACGAACAAACCTGGTCCCTGTCAAGTAGTTGTCCCTCTTGCTGTTTCTCTTCCAGCTGTTCAATCTGAAAGCAAACACAATTTTATGTACAGAACAGTCAGTTTAACAACGCTGATCTGGGTCAAACGTTACACTTTCCTGTCTTCAACCATCGAAAAGCACTAAATGTCTTATGCTAATACGAATATGAATACTGTGATTTCAGGCAAAAACCCATATACATACAATAAGTTAAACATACGAGCTAAAAATATAAATACATTAAAAATATAACTTATATAATTTTTTTTTATATATAAATGGGGCATAACGTCGTCAATGTACACAATAAAGTGATCATGCTGAATATCATAACGTGAACCTTATTGCAGCATTGGGACATATTTTCACCGACAAAGTTTGTTGATACACCACTGCCTGACAGTCATTCTTACCTTTCTCAGTCTCTTCTGTAGTTTTCTCACTTCTCTCTTGTGAGCCAGCTGCACAACACAAAGCAACCATCGCTGCAATCCTCCGTTTCCTTCTTAAACTGTACAATCGTAAGCGGAAATCTAAAAGGTGTGTTTCTTCAATTCTAGAATAAAGCCTCCAGTCCAGCATGCTGACTGTAGGATCACTGACTATCACAGTTCTACAGCTGTCTAATATGGAGATTCAACTTCTAAATGTGGAATGTATTTTAAGAGGGATATAATGCAATGTGGAAACATAAAATATTTCAAAATGGTTCAAATGTATTAGTTACATTAGCAATTGGCCACAGGTTGTTATATTACTTGAAATGTGCCTGGTAGACATGAACAGACACGACACGCCTACCTGCTCCTCAGTCAAGTCTTCAGTGCCATCTTCATTACCCAAATTATTACTGCTCAAATCTGCAACAAAAACCTGAGATATGTATGATGCGGTATCCAGGGTTTCACATGGGTTTGATATAGTTTGTGCTGCTGCTGCTTGAAGCCAAGGCATTTTATTTCACTTCTAATTAATTTGTTCAGTTCTAAAAATATCCAGTTGTTGATACGACACAGCTTGGATTTCATTTTCTTTATAATCAAATAAAGCACCAGTTCTTAAACAATACTGTCACAAGAACATAGCTGTCTTAAAATCATCGGAAGAATTAACTGTGATTGACTGATTGTTAGGCTGGGTAACTAGTGAAAGTATGAATACATTATGTTCATAGTATATAGACCCAGACAACTTTTGACTTTTTTCATAGAATTCTGACAAGGCCTGATTAAAACTAATTTAAAGGTGCCCCCTCTATTCGATTTTTTTCCTAGTCTCATTTCAAATGACTTTTTGAAAAACCAAACCTACCTAGTATTCACTGCAACATGCTAGCAACTTTCATGTGTATTTTTTTGTGAAATCATCAAAGAAACTATTAAATTACTTAATGGCTAGCGTGTCAAAAAACAATGACTTCTTAGAAACGCTGACGATGTTTCCATTGTAACGACCGCATGTGCTTCAATCTTTGAACCAGCTTTATTCATTCACCATGAACATGGAACATATCGTCTGGTTACTGTGATTCCAGTACACATCAGTACTATATCTACCTAACTAAATCATGTCTTTAAACCAGCAAATACCAGCGGTAACATAGTTTATTGTGCCTTTGAAGCTATAACGAAAACTGGCAAATAGATGTGACCTGTTGACCCCATGGATAACGGGCCAATCAAAATGATCGTAAACACACCCTGCCACAGGTTTGTCAGATGGCTGACGTAACCTGATATCGTAGATGACAACAAATACAGATTCAAGGGCCATTGTGGCAGCAAATTAACGGGACATGTCAATATTAGTAATGGCCATTACGTTTTGTCAACAATACATAAAACGCCTGTGTAAAAACATAAATTTCGCCAAAAAAACAAGCAATTATTGAGATTGTGATTTCATTAATAACCAGGAAATGCTTTACTTTTTTTAGAAAAACAACAACACTTACTAAGCTGTAATTTGGCTTATGGATGCATTTTAAATGTAGACAAAAATACACAAATTTTAATTACGATTGGTGAAGGGTTTGTGTCGAAAATGCACTGCCACTTATGGCTGTCATTCCACTTTTTGTGAACTTATTCATGGTGGTGTACTACAGTAGCACACATAATTAATTTATGTGAACCAACATTTTCTGTAAAATTATCAGTGACACTGTCATACTTATATGTATGTCATTTATTTATTTGGGGATTTTCTCAAAACGATATAATTTTGCAGTTATTTTTTCACATTTACAAAAATGTTTTTAAAATCTTGTAACACAAACAAATAAAGCAAATAAATGAAAAACTCAATCTGGAATAGTATTTCAACTACAATCTGTGAAGAAATGGTTAATTTACCTTAAAAACTTCTACTGAAACTACTCAATTCAAGACAAGCATATAATAGCCGCCCCAGCTACCTTAAGTGAAGTGTAATTCGAAATACTGAAAAATCACGATTATCACCCTTGGTGAAATTTCGTAACTTTGTCATGTGATCGGCGAAAGGACTGAAGTCATGCCCATGATCGGCACTGAATCGCAGTGTTTACCATTTTGGATATCCAGTCTATTGATCCTTAACAACCGAAGTCAATTCTTTCAATGATTTGAACAAAAATAGGCATTTTATATTAAACAGACTGCACATTACTTAAGCTAGTCACACAAGACGCATCTGGACATAAATGAACCGGATTCGAGATGGGCTGAACCATTTGATGAATCAGCTTTAATAGTTTGTCTGATGATTTCACCAAAACTAGTTTGTATAAACGAGCTAGTATGTCATAGTGGATACTATGCATCTGAAACAAGACTAGTGAAACAATTGAATTGATGAGGGACTTTAATAGATGATATATCTGGTATGAAAGGGCACAAAACATTCTAACCTAGGGCTAGCCAGCATAACAAATTGGCCAGATGAACTGTAGAACGACTGAGCCGCATAACTAAGTTTCACTGAAACATTGGTAGAAAATACAACTCTAAGAACATCTTGGAAGCTCATGTAACTGCAATAAAATTACAATATTATAAATGATAAGCCTACCTGATTGTGTCATTCCTTGGTAGGGATGGTTAGTATTTGGGACAACAAAGCTGGGAGAAGCACCCGCTCCCACTTCATTCATGTAGAGGCCAGCAACGCCGCGCCCCTTCCCCGGGGGAACAAATATTGACTGCACCCCCTTTGGCAATGCCTGTTGGTAGATGCCACCCCGCAGTGACAGGGGAGGAGCATTGACCGTCCTCGGGCCTGCAAGATGCTCTCTTCCTGCCAATGAAGGTGGTTGATGCTGTGGCACAGCGGTCATTCCATGTCCACCTGGTGTCCAGCCAGAGTTACCAGTGACGGCTGGCCCACGGACGCGTCCTGGCACAGTGTCCCCTAAAAAAGATACTCTAATATTACAGTCAGGAGCTGTGTATTAATTGTACAACAAATTTAAATCCCAAATTCGTTTAAACCCCTACAAATAGATATACTTTTTATTAGAAACTGTACACACATTGCCAATGCAGTGGATGGAAAACCAATTATTGCAAAAATGTTACAGGAAAAAACACTGTTAACAAAAATACACCTTTCCAATTTTTTTTGTGACCTTCCAGGTGGATCCTTCACCCATGTCTAAAAAAGTGTATTTGATTTTTTTTCATTTATAAAGCCCCTTAGTCTTTACTGTTTTTTCAAGTTGACGTAGTATGTATGTAGTGGCGACATATTGAGCAGAAACTATCAGTATTGATGGTAAACTGAATGGTAACGAGAGGTAACTAATTAGTTACTCTGACTCAGAGTTGTTTGATTTAAATCATTTGAGTTAAATCATTGATTTAAATCATGATTTAAATCACTCCAAAAAAATCATTGATTTGATTTTTTTCCGATTTTTTTATCGCTGATTTATGTGAATTTAACACAAATAATTGTTTACGAGCATCGAGATAAACAAAGTTTTGTGTATGTTTGAGCTAGTCCCTTTCTGAATGCAGTGAAGCCACACAAACTTCTTTTCAAGTCAGAAGCCCTGAGTTAAAGTCCACTTAGAGTTTGGGCTAGTTGTTACCAATTCAGTATGTTGACTCAAGTGAGACAGTCTGGGGTACAGACTGTACTAGTTTGCAGTCTGGTTAGAGACCCTTAGAGTAGGCAGAGCCTTGGACAGGTGCCAATCCACCCTCTCAACAAACAATAATTATCAGGATAAGGATAAATTTTATTTGTCCCAACAGCAAAAAACATAGATAAATTATATTGAGTGGCAATATAAATTATATAAATACATATGATACATGCACATATAGAACTGTACAATATATAATAGCAACTAATAAATCATCAATAAAAGTAATACATTATGCAACCAAAAAAAAAAAAAAAAAAAAAAAATTTGCTGTGGGAAGGGAGACTCCTACTAAGACCAACAATGGTCGCTATCGTAGGAGCCACCCAAACTAACAATAACAATAAACATATACTCCCTATACATATATTTCTACATTAAAAAAGTAGAGAGCATGTTTGGTTTTTTGTCGGTGTCTTACATATAATCAATTTAAGTGTGTGATGATGTGTTGTACTGGTGTGTTTTATGTGTTGTTTTCGCCTGTACGCGTGTAAGCCTGTGTGCAAGTATACAAATTGAAAAGTTTAATTGTGATTGCATGAACTGTGTTATGCTCATTCATAATTTATTTAATTTAGTTGGCATATATAGCAATTTAGGAGAGTGCATGTGTCATTATATTTTTGTAGCATGTAATTTTTGGTATAACTTGAAAAGCCTTTCAAACTATGAGTCACTATCTTGTCTATAACTAAATCAGGGATATTGTTTATAACATGTGGCAAGTTGTATTTAAGAATTTTTTTTGCAAATTCATGTTTAGTTCTGTAAGTATGTAGTTCAGTTGTTCTCCTAGTACTATAGTTGTGAATGTATGTATTTGGGGTTATTTGCCAGTTTAAAAAGTAGACAGGTAGATTTTGATGTCTATATTTGTAATAAAATTGTAGTTTTAGTAAGTCTTCTACTTTTAGTGTGTTGAGTTTTTTAAAAAGTAGTTCTGTGTGTGAATTGTATTTGCTTAATGTTATAATTCGTACTGCTTTCTTTTGTATTTTCACTAATCTGTTTCCTTGATATCCCCATGTCGTAATACAGTAATTAATATGAGGTAATATCAATGCATTGTATAACATAATTTTTATTTCTAAAGGTAATACATGTTTTAATCTGTTTAGTATTCCTATAGTTTTGGAACACTTATTTGAGATTTTTTCTCTGTGTTTTTTCCAATTTAAGTTAGTATCTATAGTTAAGCCTAGGTAGTTAAATTCTTCCACTTTCTCAATATCTATATTATTTATTTTGAGAGATAATGTCAGTGTAGTTTTGTTTGGCATTTGGAAGGTCATATATTTAGATTTACTTTTATTTAGTGATAGCTTATTTATATTAAGCCACTCAACTATTTTGAGGAGTTCTTCATTTATTACTGATTCTGTACTTTTATTTTGGACACTATCTCTGAAAGTTTCAATAGTGCTAAATAAAGTGGTATCATCAGCATATATTATAAAGTTAAACATTTGGCTGGCTTGTGAGAAATCATTTATATATATATAGTAAATAATAGTGGTTCTAGGATGGACCCTTGTGGTACTCCAACTTTAATGAGTGAAGTTTCAGATGTGGTATCATCAAATTCGGTGTACTGTTTACGGTTGTTTAAACAGCTTTTAAATAAAAGAAGAGTTTTACCATCTAAGCCATAGTGTCTTAATTTATTTAGTAATATTGAATGGTCAATAGTATCAAATGCCTTGGAAAGGTCAAGAAAAATACTAATTGGTAAGTAATTTCTATCCATTTTAGTAATGATTCTATCTACTAATTCAAGTGATGCATATTCGGTTGAATGATTAGGTCTAAATCCATACTAATTATCAAAAAATAGCTTAGAATCAATAAAATATGCAGATAACTGATTGTGGATGATTTTCTCTAAGACTTTAGAAATAGTTGGAAGGAGAGAAATAGGCCTATAATTTTTTAATAATGTTGGGTCATCTTTCTTGAAAATTGGAATTACTTTTGCAATTTTAAGTTTATCAGGAAATATGCCTGTATTTATGACTTGGTTAATTACTAAGGTTAAGGATTTAATGATTGCGGGTTCAATTATTTTCAGCAATTTTGAAGAAATGCCGTCGAATCCACTACTGTTTTTTGTAGGTAGATCATTTATTGTTTTCCTTACAGTTTCTTCATTAACATTCTTAAATTTGAGAACAGATTTAACTTGTGTATTTAAATAGTAGCCATAGTTTTTATTTCCTTTATATTGAATGCTTTCTGCAATAGTTTGACCAATGTTTGTAAAATAGTTATTGAATTTCTTTGCTATATCAGTTTTATCAGTAATACTAGTACCGTTTTCTTTAAAAATTGTCGAGGATGTTTTCTTTCCTTTATTTTTTGAAAGAATTTCATTGATGGTTTTCCAAGTATTTCTTATGTCATTTTTGAATCGGTTAAATCGTGATTCAAAATAATTTTTTTAACTGCACGAATATTTCTTTTTAATATGGAGTTGTACGTTTTGAGGATAGCGTTTGTGGTCTCATACTGGTGAATTAGGGTCAGACATTTTTAATTGTTTATAAAGTGTGTCCCGATATCTAATAGATTTTAACAGACCTTGAGTGATCCATGTCGAATTTTTATGTTTGTATTTATTAAATTTCATTATTTTAAATATCATGTACTTATTTTTTGCGCGCATAATTTCTTCATGCATTATGTTATAATTTAGATTGGGGTCCTCATTTTGATGTTTATGTAGTTTGTTGTAACAGTTATATGAATCTATTTCAATTTGAACTTTCTGCATGGCTTCTTCACTTTGTGTATTTATTTTTATAAATTTGGGAGGAAATTCTATTTTTGGAATATTGTCTAGAAATAAAAAATAAGGTTGATGGTCTGAAAATGTTTTTGTGAAGATCCCAGCAATGCTTTGTAATAAAGATTTATTTAGCTTACAAAAAAAGTTATCTATCAGTGTTCCATTGGTTTTAGTGAAACGAGTTGGGAAAGTAATTTGAGGGTAGAGACTATGTGATATTAAAGTATCAAAAAAATTGCTGTAGATTCTGTTCTCATTTATTTTAAGTAAATTTATG
This sequence comes from Lamellibrachia satsuma, assembly GCA_033239005.1. Taxonomy (NCBI): domain Eukaryota; kingdom Metazoa; phylum Annelida; class Polychaeta; order Sabellida; family Siboglinidae; genus Lamellibrachia; species Lamellibrachia satsuma. Next base: position 206,546 of record BSQZ01000055.1, read on the forward strand.
TTAAAATCCCCAGCTATAATGAGATTATTATTGCTATTTTCCAGAGATGATATAACTGATGAAAATTCATCAATGAATTTTGTAATATTTTCGTTGCATGTTCTTGGAGGTCTATATATATTTCCAATGGTCATTGTCTTTGATAAATTATTTCCAGTTACTTTAATCATTAGCCCTTCCCAGTGTTCGTACGTATTTAAATTCATTTTTACTTCAGATTTATATTTATTGTCCACATATATTAGTAACCCTCCTTTGTGGCTACACTTTTTCCCCTGTGTTATACAATCATATCCATCTAAAAAAAATTGAGAGAAATCATCATTATCAGCTTTCCACGTCTCTTGTAAGCATATTACGCTAAATTTTAAATTGATACTACGTAAGTCCTCTACGAACATTTCAAGTTCATTAAACTTTGCATTTATAGACTGAATATTCGAGCTTAGAACACTAAAACTGTTAGTGTTACTGTTTGCTAAAATGGTGAACTTATCAATGTCATAATATGAACAGCATTGTATTACTTGAAGCTCATGATTTTCATCATTATTTTCATTTGTACTTAAAACATTACTTAGGTTGTTTTGATTTCCTCCTAAGTATGAGAGGAATGCTTCATCGGATGTTACTGTGCCTGTACCTTGAAATTGAGAAAATTCTTCAGTAGGTATCGACATAATTTAGATAGATGAGTGACAAATTAATATTAAATATGTTGATATTACTAATATTGCTAGTACATGTATACAGTTCTGGTGATATAATAGTCCTCACTGGAGAGGATAGTATTGATGATGTAATGACATTGATGACATAATAGTCCTTATTGGATTAATTATTTTAGACATACACGTGTTGTTATTGAGCAACAATTCATCAATGGAAAAAAAATAAATATAAAAAATTTATAACATAAGTAATAGCAATATAACATATTTTGTTTACTGATTAACCAAAATTGGAATTTACTTGAGTCAGGTTTGGTTATGGTATTAGACATTTAGATGTAGTATAACCTGTCGCCGTTGACACTGGCAAGTTACTGCTGGCAAGGTCACTTCAGTAGCTTCAGCCTGACAAAGTCACTTTCTTCAGTGATGATGTGGGTTGTGTCTGTGGCTACAGCCACAGACACACAGCATGCTTTCCTTTCCAAGACAGATTATGCAACTACAGGGGGTGAGGCCTTGTGGACATCTAATGGGTGGATTCATCCCAATGAGAGCCACAAACAATTTAAAATTGGATCTGGTGCTATATAAAATAAAATATATTATTATTATTATACATATATTTTAAAACGATACTTTTGTTGCTGTTGAAAATCAAAGCATGTTATAATTATATAACTTTATATAAGCAAAAATCATGTACCCTCTGTTAAGACAGGTACCCACATTGATTTGAATAGAACATGTTTGGAAGAGTTTATAAATATAAACATAAATCTATATCTATAAAAAATAAATAAAAAAAATCTGATTTAAATAATAAAAAAATCATGATTTTTTCAACCCCGCTCTCACTTGCGATATTCATCTACAAAATGAACCGAAACAAAACTGGCCAATAATTTAGACAGACATCGCCAATGTACACAATTTACAGGGTTCAGGTGAAATACATATCTGCATTTAAATATACTGATTTTGTATATTTGTATTTGACTATTGCAGAAGCCTATATTTGTATTTGGTGCATTTGACCTGCTTCAACATGCAAATTTTATGATCTTAAATACTGGTAAATGCATATCTACCTAACCAATTTTTTTCACCATTTATATCACCAATAATACACAATAAATACATAAAATATGTATTTGAAATTTTAATACAAAATATTTGAACGTAACCTTGTGTATATGTAATTGAAATTTTTTATCAAGCGTATTTGTTGTTGACATTTTAAATGTAACATATTTATATGTGATCCACAAAAACATATTTCACCCCAACCCTATAATACAAACTGGCAGTGCAATCTTACCGATGGCCAGTATCCCTCTTCCAATCCCACGACCTCGAGCCAGCGCCTCCAATAGGGAAGTATTCTCCTGGAGGCCTCGGTTAACACCCTGTGGTGACACCCCATTGGGTAGAGACGTTTCACCACCTCCCAGCATCAGTGATCGGCCACGCCCAAGACCAGACAGTGTATTAACAGCGCCCTCTGGTGGTGGGGCCTTCATCTGCCGAAGCACGAGGGGCATGCTCTGTGGTGGACGTGTTGTCATCACCTTCTGTGGGCTAATGATAAAATGACATGAGAAAATGCAATCTCAATATGTTAAAACATTGGTAAAAGGTAGCGGACAATGATTTTCATTGGTTAAACTGATAAGCAGCTAGTTGGAGTTTTGTATAATCCAAATGCCCAAATTCTCTGAATTCTCAGATCTCAAAATACATTTAAATTAACAATGTTATATTTTATGCATAAACTTTATTGCTATACTATATTTACCATAATTTTTTTAAACAACTGGAATTTGACAACTAAATAAATCATCGTTAAAACGTTATAATTTCACCTCTTGATGTGAAAAATTATCGGTCTGTCTTCAATTGCTGTGAAGCCATCTCTATGTCAGTCTTAAGACTAATAAATTCAATGTCAAAATGTCCCGGAAAACAGACGGTCAGTTAGCTATTGAAAATCATTCTATATTCCCTTAGAGACCAACACATAACTATGTGCATAGGTGCAAATTATGAGCTAAAATATTGGTGCAACTTTCCATGAGTCTAGTACACACATCTGAAACCGAACGTCTCAACAATTTCACCAGTACTAGTCTCAGCAGAGCACATTGTGCACCACAACTGCATTGCATGATGGGGCATGGCGTCTCACTTGGGGTCAATTACATCGCGATTGGAACACCAATTCCAATATTGATAATTGGAATTTGTTTGTTTGAGATGTAATTGGAATTGGTATGTGAAATTGGAACTGATATAATGTAATTAACCCCAAGTCTGGGACAAATAATAATCTGCGCAGAAAAGTAATCGTAACCGAAATAAAGCCCACATAAGGTCACATAAATTTTATTATAAGAATGATAGATTTGGGGACATTTCTGTTAGGGGAGTGAGTAACTATATATATATCCTTATAAAATATAATACAGTGCATTTTCAATGGCTTCATGAAAACTTGATAAAGAGTTATAGACTGTAAGAATGACAAGTACAGGTAGCGTATGTGTCATGGCAGAATGTGTTAAGGTATGTGTCATGGCAGAATGTGTTAAGGTATGTGTCATGGCAGAATGTGTTAAGATATGTGAAATGGTTCAGAATATTTCACAGATATACATTTAGTGCACGGAGGTGAAACTTACACCTGTACGGGAGTCTCCTCCTGCCCATTGAGCACCCACACCGAATTGTCACATTCTGGATCAGATCAAAATTGCATGTAACAACAAAACAAACACACTTCAATAATTTACTTTAGAAACATCAACATTCCTGCATAAAATGCATAGATACAAAACCGTTGTGTGAATTTTAACCATAAACATCAATTATTTTATATCCGTTAATTATATTGTTGGTCATCACCTTTTTTGAGAGACCCACATAGAACAGTGCAAGAGCAACTGTTCCAGATCAGTCCCAAAAGATACATTTTTAACTGCTGTATTAATACTAATACTTTACAACTAGTATGAAAATTGTCTTGAAATACTGCCTGCTGTTGCCAGGCCCGACTATAATATATCACCCACCGTTGTCCCACTGTTCTGTGGATGGCAGCACAATATCATTCTCATATGCTGGAACGCTGCAGTCGCCATGGAAGTATTCACCATCTTCTCCGTTCTTGGTCTGCTCTGCACACATTATAACAAAACTTCTATAGAGTCTAAATCCACAGGAACCCACCCGGGCTCAACAAATCAGAATCGATAAGCATAATAAAAAGTCGTCATCAGCACAAGCAACCGTTGATGATTTAAGGTGGTAATTTCGATGAAAAGTGTTTCGAGATTTTTTGAGGAATGTAGCTATGGTTTCAGTCTTTCAGATGATCTTAAGTTGACGGGGAGTTTGATCTAGATTTTGGGAGCAGCTACAGTAGTGAAATAAAACCACGACACTGACCACCAAACATGATAATTAACTGATCTGCATCATGGATGCTTCTACCATGACTGATCATGTGGCTGACAGATGGAATCCACAGCAGGCTACACATTCACTGAGTGGGATGTTTTACTCTCCCTGGCATAGACACCAGGTAGAAGAGACCAAAGGTGTTTAGTGTCTCTTCAAAAAGACATGCAATGTAATGTGCATAGATAACCCAGCTTGTGTAACAGTGATCGTACCATAAACAAAGTCTGCTTCAAGCATGGCTCTGTCTGGACATCTTGATGTGTGGTACCTTAGCTCTACCCGTGGCACTTCATGTCTTGCATTGAATGGACATTTAGCCATGTCCATATTTGGATTGTTCTGTATGTAAACACATAGACATAACATTAACAAGCATGTCTTTCCAGAAATCCAACAGATTTTTATTCACATAAATTTAAACCTCAACATCCAGTAATGTTTTACTATCAACACAGACATTGCTTTTGGGAAAAGTAATCAACTCAGGGTTCCCAGAAAATTAGTCTATTGAAGTAGAAGGCAGAAATAAAAAGTAGGAAATAAGATCAAGATTTTTAGTAGCATATGAATTGTAGTAATATAGAACTTAACAGATGGCAAACATGGCTTTTTAAAACATGATTTTGCAAATAATATCAGGATTTTTAGTAGCGCTTGTGGTAGTACAGAACTAGAAAGCAAACTTGATTCTTCACTTTGTATGCACATGCAGTCTGATGAATGTAGAACAGAAAGTGACAGGACAAAAAGCAACAGGTTATTAAGATTAGTATCACAATGCATACATCATAAGAGTACTTTCCAGTGACATTGTTGTGTGTTATGAAAATTCATTATTTATAACTTACATACAAAATCTAACTTGCTATTTATTGATACCCATGCCCAAAATATTTAGAATAGTATTTGAAAAGTTCAAATACTTTCATTTCATTGATGTCAAATACAAATACATAAAAAAGTATTTAAATACTTTCAAATACAAATGTATTTGACCACATATATGATGCCAAAGTCATAACACAAGTTATGAAGCATGGGTGCATACCAACATGCATAATTTTTTTGCAGTTTTCATAAAGTATTTTACATTGTTCACTATCAGAAAAAGGTAATTAAACAAACCTGCATCCAGTAATATTTTACTATCTACACTGGCATTGCATTTGGGATACTCAATTGAGGCAGTATTCTGGTATATGGAATCTGAAGATAATTTATTTGAACAGGCCATTGCTAAATGAAAATGAAATAGTTTCTGTAACAAAGGGGAGGGAGTGCCTGCTAAATACATACCAAACAATTCATTTACATTTATAATTGAGCATATAATAATCTAAAAATAAAAAAAGAAGTTTCAGCACAATACGTTGACAAATACAGGCTTGTATGCCTCTTGTGAGCTGATAACTGGATGTTTTTTATTGGAATAACACTTACTTAATCTTACTTAAGAACATACCTTTCGACATTTCATTAGATGATAGGGAAACCGCTTTGCTCGAATCATGTGAGTGCGGTCATACGGACACTCAATGTAATCCTCTGGGTCATTCACTTGGTACTGTGCCATGGTGTTCTTGTGGTCGTCCCAACCTCTAAATGGAAACATTTACCGTAAATGTTACGTTACAACTCTACTATACCGTCTGTACACCACATAACGCACCATTAACAGGGTTCAAAATGATCAGTGGTCCAGTGGCCTAGGTCTACCAAAAACCTGTCAGACCACCAAACCCTCCTATGGTGGTCCACTGGGAAAATTAAGGCAGTAATAAAAAAATGTGAATGTTTTTTACTCCCCAAAATGTCAATGTCTACGTGTGATTGCTCTACGAAATATTTCTATTTAATTTATTTTAACATGTCTATCAAAGGATCTAACACGAAAATATCATGGTTGACTTGCAAAGCACTTGAATGTGGTCGTCATTTACACATTGACAATGTAGCATTAACTTCTTCTGCCAACATGGTGTGTGACCTGGCCTAAATATCACTGTGTGATCCAGCCATTTTTGAATTTTGTGATCCAGTCAATTTATAGTTTGTCTGATGATTTAACCAAAAACTAAATAACATATTTGTACAAACGAACTAGCACATTGTAGTGGATACTAAGTAGGCTTGATCTTCTGCAAAATGTGTCTGAAATGAGACAAGCTACAAATATCAAACTGAACCTTTGGCTTTGATGAGGGGTCTTTAATTTAAATTATTTAAATGACTACTTTGCCATTGGCAGTTACTAGAACTTTTAACAATACTATTCAATAAACACTACTAACTGATATTACTATTATAAAGTAAACTGTAAAAAATCTACACTCCAAAATATATACCTACGGAGTTTTATGCGAGTTGTGGTTTTATCGTGGTTATTCTAGTCATGCAACGTAGTCGTAGACGAAGTTACTACGTCGTCGTCCGTGCTCGACGTTAACACAATTTATACCTTCTTATATTTATCAGATCATGCCTGTGACAATCCAACTGTCACAGCCACATAGAACGGTCATTATATTGACCTGAAGCGTAATAACGGGTTTTGATGATATAACGTGGCTATTATTACATAGGAACGACATACCTAAACGCCACCCAAACACTTCGTTTCTGCTAAATGGGTCACGAAGTGTAAACAGAGCACGTGATACGGTTTGTTAAGATTCATTGGCTATGATATTTGGGAAATATAGGTCACTCGATCTCGCTCTTTTATGATGAAATACTTTCAGCTATATGTGGTTCATATAAGTATAGGATGGGATTATTAATTTAAACTGGTCAGTGAAATAACCACAAAATCATTATTAAAATAACAATGTCACACAGTGCCCAACAATTATAGTGCTGCTACCTGGTGTTGTGAATGATGGTCGGAATGCCCCACTGCCTGAATGCACCACTACCTGAATACACAAAACCTAGTCGCAGTGCTCCAACCGCCTGGTCGCAATGCACTACTGTTGGTCGGAATGTCGCACTGATTTTAATATTGTTAAACCAAATTATTTTAATATTGTCAAACGAAATTATTTATTAGTCAATTTGCCAATAAATGGGTGTTCGCTCCATAAATACTTGTGAAAAATGTTTTGTATGTATGTATATATGCATGTATGTATGTATGTATGTATGTATGTATGTATGTATGTATGTATGTATGTATGTATGTATGTATGTATGCATATTATAGAACTATCCTCGATTATATAAGCTCCGGGATGTGGCGCCACCATTTGTAGCACACAGCCCACACTCCTCAACAGCAAAGACAATATAATAAGACGTTTCACTTCCTATTGTTTCAATGGTAATTACCAGAAAGTGCTGCCACCTGGTGGTTGGTATGATAATTTTTTAAGTTGTAAACAACATAGTTTATCATTGTGCATTGTTAGCAAATCTTTATTTGATTACAAGAACATGTAAAAGCAGTACAATGCAGATTCAGACGGTATATTGACAAGTAGCATTTTAAAATAAAATGTACAAGAAATTTAAGGCGTTGTGGCGATAACAGGTCAAGTTCTCATTACAACATTCAATACACAATTTCACACTTCACTCCCCTCCCTCGAACACATAGACATAAAATATGCAATCAGAGACGTTACAAAACAGACAGCTATGCTGAAATATAAGTTAAAACCAGAGCCAACTGCCAACACATGTTAAAGAAAGACATATTTCCAGTCATAAAAAGTTAAATAAGTAAAATGAACATGGCGACATAAGAACTAATTTAAAAAAGAAATGACAGAAGACAGATTTCATTATGGCACAAGGAAGATTTCTCCGTTTAAATATCTTACACCCTATGGGTAAAAACTGTTCCTAAACCTTGTGGTTCTGGTCTTAATGCTTCTGTAGCGTTTACCAGACAAATGGAATTAAACTAACTAGATATAGTGAACACACATAATGCATTTACATATGCATCATTTTTAACATTTTGCGGTTGCGTTTTCCATGTGTACATGCATTATTTGCATTTGAAGTCTTGATGGCATGGAAAATCGTGACTTTCATGAACAGCCGTACAACAGACACCATCTTCTGTTTACAGACCATCGAGTCACATTGTACAATTCCTTCACAACAATTAAGACTCTGCATACAAAACCAGTCTTATTAAGACTTTTTCCATATGGACTATGACAGGAAAATTAGTGACAAAAACAGTTTCTAACTGTCCGATGAGTGAAACCAATGCTTGTGATGGATAGATGAGCGGGCCTGTTGGTCGGTAAGCTTTTGCATTTAAAAGTGCGGGGTATGTGCCATTTTCTGGCAAGCTAGCTACAGTCATTTTGGATTGGCATCGTGGACAGAATGTAATCCTTCGTAACAGATATCCAGCCATGTAACTGACAGCATTCTTTGTTGCAATATTCAATGCATTTATGTCATCTGTACGTTCAGACGTGATCGGTTCTACATGCATAGACTCGTTCACTGGATTTGATGTTGTTATGTCTGAGAAAGAGGAAAGATCTAACATGATCTTGTCAGTGTCAGCAATTATTTGTTTCACTAGGTAGAAGTTTGTCGACAACAATCTGTCGAAACGCAGCTAGGAATTGCTGTGTATCAGGGTTGTTTCCATGTCTTCCATGTCCCCCGTCGGCTTCGAATAACGCAAAACATGTTCACCAAGCAGTCTTGGTTAAGCCTGTTAGTCAGCAAAAACTGAAAATCATGATTTGTTTTCAAATCTGCCCAAAGAGAAAGCAGACTTTTGATGGACATTTTTTTGGCATTTTTCAATTGTATAATATCTAAGAATTTCCGAGCATCCTTCAAAAAGTGCACATGCCGACTCATTCTGAATAGCATGGCGGAATTTCTGACTGGATTTCAGTGAATTACTGTTGAAAGCATTACATATTTGATCGAACATTTCAATGAAACTAGCCGTATGTTTTACTTCTTCGTCTAAGTGACCCAAAACAGAAAGGGTAGATATACCTGCAGCAACAGAGTGGCTGAGCACCTGATCAGCAAGGTTTACACGCATTGCAGAGAAAGGTGGTAAGGTGATGTGTTTGTCTTGCAGTTTAGGAGCCATACGAATAATATTTGCTTGATCGAACTCGTAAAACGGTGTGACATATTGCCATTCAACTGATTGCTTGTTCACAATGAAGCAATGCTTCACAAAATTGTTGCGCACATTTTTCAACAAATGCGGTGGGTCATAGATGACATATATGTCATGGTGGTCAACCGCGATGTGTGTTTTATCAATGCTTATTTTCTCAAATGTATCCAGGAATTGGCGATTATTTGAACCTTGATCATAGATTAACACATTTACAGAGAGGCCAATCTTTGTCAATTTGCCAATGCATGCACGTGTCAGTGACTGCAACATCTTTCCTGTGACTGGGCCAGAACTAAGGAAATATCCCACTGGCTGCTTCCACTTGGATGAGAGCCCTCGAACCATAAACGCAAGTGCATGTGTGGCCATGTTGCTTCGGCCCATGTCACCAAAGTTGTCAAAACCTTCAATGGTATCAAGTTGATAATTATACACCAAACCAGATTTAAGTGACATTTCGTCAAACGTCAGGGCACACTGACGGGCAAGCAGAGGCATACTGGCAACTTTTAGCTTCAGGGAATTAAACACCTGATCACCGAAGCAAGGAGACAGGTTAGACTTAGACTTTTAGAGTTCTCAGAAGGGTCGACTTTGACGGTAAGCAAAATAGTCTTGTCTTTGATTACCCATCGGTGACCTTGATTCTTGCGTTGAGACATCCTGATCTGAGTATCAACAAACAAAATTGTGTCGCTGGGGAGATAGACAGACAATTGTGACATTATACTTTTAATATTAGTGTTTCTCTTCGTCGCTCGCAAGATTTCTTTTGCTGTTTTAAACGGCAGACCTTCGTTCTCAGTCGAGCAACTTCCTTCGGCAATTTCTGCTTTCGAGGGGTGTTTGGCACAGATGAGGGCCCAGGCAATGATTCACCAGGCACACTGACTGCCTCTCTGTTGTGTATCGGTGTAGCTACAACACATACATTTCATTAATGCAATAATTAAAAAGTGACAGCGCTAAACTTAAACACAGATTCTTCTGAAAAGTTGTAATAAATTTATAATGGTGTTATTTATTTTAGCCAATAATTAGTTTTAGCGTTATTCAGACTGAATGAACTGATCTCCAGTTGGCACATGTACTAGTTATTCAATAGTTATGGACATTGGTATTTAAGGTCTTTGTCAACAGTAGCACAAATCAAAGAGGAGGTCTGGATGTCCATTATTTAAAAGCAACACTGCAATCATTTGCAGTCTGGTAAATGTTTTAGTTGAAATAAAGCATAAAAGAATGCTCTTCTGGTCTTGGAGAAAAACATGACCCCAATTTGGAAAACAGCTATGTCATATATGTAACAATTAAAGAATATAAGTTTTAATGTGCTAGTATTTTGCAGTTTATTAAGATTGTTTGCTTGTTTAAATGACCTATTCGCTATGTAATAGTAAAGGATTATCACAATATAAAAACAATATATGAACATGTATTACAATTTTAGACCAGAATGCCAACAAGCGACTGTCTGCAAAATTCTGTGCGATGATGATAATGATGATGATGAATATTATTCAAAATCATTGGAAAACTTGAATTACTAGATGTGTTAATAAACAAGCGCACGCAAACCCTTTGCAATAATGGCGGCCAGGAAAGAGATGTAGGCAATGATACTGCTTCGGTAATAAGTCAATCATATTTTTACATCAGGGGAGTCTTGACCTCGCTATCCACGACATGACTTAATGACAGCTGCTTGTTACAATTAAATATGACACGAAAATATCTTGGAAGACTTGCAAAGCACTCGGACGTGATCGTCGTTTACACGTTGACAACGCAGCGTTAACTTCTTCAGCCGCCAGCATGTGTGTGATCCAGCCATTTTTGTGATCCAGTCAATTTAGCTGCTAGTTACAATTAAACAAAATGTATTTTATAACATAACTGCATGTAACCGAAAAGGCACGTTAGCCAAACCCAACGTGGGCGCAACCCCAAAGCGGAAAACATATATCATGAAATGTGCTTGAGTAACCGAAACATCAAACATATCTACATAAAGGGTTCCGTTATTTCATTGGGACGGAATATTAGGGCTAAACGCCTGTCCTTTTAAATACTATACTGGTGGATGATGCGTTCTGCATACAACTGCTTCTCTTTTTGGACATGCGCAAGGGCAAATCCGGACAATCCGGATGACCGCTCTGTTGTGGCAGTAGAAACATACATCACACGTAAGTGTACATGCAGATCAGTATACTGACTTCCTGTATCGTGTCGGCGAATGCGTTGGGTCTGTCTCAGCTACATACACCATCTCCCATTTTGTGGTTTCATTCAATTCATTCAACTTCATTCAATGCATTCCGGATTTCTGTGTCGGCCCTATCCTGCTACAGCTGGGTGGTTACACAGTGGTTGCCTCCTTGTCTGCATCCACTCTCACACTGTTTCGCCTGTGGAATGTGGTCAGAAGAAGCAGACTTTGAAAAACATGCTGCTTAATGGTCTCTGGTGTTATGAAGAAGCCAACATGTTTGATGGACAACATGTAGCGTCTGGCTTTGCTGTCTCCATCTTCTCCCTGACGCGGAAGCACGTGTGTACGGCAGTATACGCGCCTTGTAACATAGTTTCAAACAAAACACGAACATTTTCTAGGCATATTTTCAATACAGGCACTGCCCACAATTGTATGCAATTGAAACTGAGATATTTCTTGATTATGAGTTTACCAAACGAAATAAAGATGTGCAGGTTCTGCACATCAAATGTAGAGTAGGGTGGACAAGGAGCCCCCAATGGGAAATCGTAAGCCGGAAAGAATCCTTTCTGTTAACATCATACATGTGCTATGAATTAGAAGCTCCGTATGGCCGTTTGCAATTTCCTTATTTGAATAGGAGATGTTTCCAGATCTTCAGATACAAAACTATGCATCATGTCTGCTGCTTTTATCGGGTCTAACGTTCTAATTAAATTTATAGTTCCTTCAATACCTATTCTGAATGCTGAAATTTCAGTTTGCATTGCTAGATTATTGATATACTTTTACTTGTCTCTTCCTGTAGCTATTCATTGCTTTGTTAATCTGCCAGTACTTTGTTAATCTGCCAGTACTTTGTTAATCTGCCAGTACTTTGTTAATCTGCCAGTACTTTGTTAATCTGCCAGTACTTTGCTAGGTGTTCATTTGTATCTTCTACTTTATTGAATCGATTCACCATTTTCTTTACTTGTTTCCTTTTCTGATTAACTTCCATGTTTCTGTTCACAACCATGCTTTATGTTTTATTTGCCTGTCGCCTAGAACCTATTTGCAAGTTCCCCTACAAGGTTCTTTTAATATTGTCCATATAGTGTCTATGGGGTCCTCTGTCGTGTCTTCGAAAACCTTTAAACCTGTTTTTAAGTGAACTGAAGTTGTTTTTCTCTTCACTTTAGCCTCTCGACATTATACCTTTGATATAGTATATCTGCTGTGTCCGTGTAAGTCTTAATTCGCAAAACGTTTCCAACAAAAGATAGCGATTTAATGCTACGTATGCTTCTTTCATCACCCGACTGTTCAGATTCAGGAAGCCTTTCTTTCCCCGCTGGTGAGATCCATATGTTTGTTTGTGTCATGTTTTTTGTGGGAAGACACTACCTTTATTAACTAAGTCATTAAACGCACAAACGTGTGTGTGTATGTGTGTGTGCGTGCGTGCGTGCGTGCGTGCGTGCGTGCGTGCAGGCGGGCGGGCGGGCGGGCGGGCGGGCGGGCGGGCGGGCGGGCGGGCGGGCGGGCGGGCGGGCGGGCGGGCGGGCGGGCGGGCGGGCGGGCGGGCGGGCGGGCGGGCGGGCGGGCGGGCGGGCGGGCGGGCGGGCGGGCGGGCGGGCGGGCGGGCGGGCGGGCGGGCGGGCGGGCGGGCGGGCGGGCGGGCGGGCGGGCGGGCGGGCGGGCGGGCGGGCGGGCGGGCGGGCGGGCGGGCGGGCGGGCGGGCGGGCGGGCGGGCGGGCGTGTGCGTGTGCATGTACGTGTGCATAACAAATAATTAACTATACATAAATTACCAAACTGAAATGTTTAACCGTTCATCTAGCGGTGAAGTGGGCGTTATACGGGTTACAATGCATAGTCACCAGATGGCATGCCAGTTTATTCTCAATTGTTAAGAAGAAACTGGCGCGCACTGGGGTGTCATTTGGATATCGTCACGTATGTTCAGGGTTTCCTAGGATTAGCAGACACCTAAGGGAAAACGCACAGTAACCTATCAGTAACATAATGTTCAACTCAAAGCACCAAATGAAGCAAACAAAACGTTTACGCGCACGCTTACTCGTTCCATCGTGACGCAAACGTGACGTAGCAAGTGATCAATTAATGGCGGCCGTATTGTGGCATTGTGTTCTACTGTACATGGTGATTCCGGCGCGGATAATCGCACTAAAGTTATGGCGATTACCGTGTGGCCCAAAAGACTGCTACGAAGCACGGTGCTTCGGAGACGAGGCGACACAACCAATCATAAACACCAAGACTTCGGAAAACAGTTATGACCAGCTGCACATACAGTGCAATCACTCTTACGCCGGCGGAGGGTGGACCATCATTCAGGCAAGAATTTCTTTAACTTTGCCGGACCTTAAAGCTCCGGGGAAGTGCACCGACCACAAAAGTGAGCGAGGCTGGGACGTTGCACAATATGTCACTCAATCATTCCACCAAACAATCAGTGAATCAGTCTGATACATTTTTTTATAGCCAACGATAATTTACGTATAAACAACTATGCGTAATTTTTTTGCATGCTTTCAGTCAAGCATTTCCCAGTCTTCTTCGTGATGATGTATGAAAGTGATATGGTAGAATCTGAATTTCTTTCTGTAATACTACCCAATGCTGTTCAAAGACTGTACCAACCAGCATTATCACAACGTCAGTGTCTTGACGACACTATAATGGATTGTGCACCTTTTTTGCGTAGTTGACTGATGCAGCCTATGATGTTAACTGAAACACTGAAGTCAAAATATTGACCATTTATATAGAGAACAATCAGAAGTGGACCTAGTACAGACCCTTGGGGTATCCCACTCGTTACCTCCCTGGTGCAAGGGTGTTTAACAATTTATCACTATTGTTTGCTTTCTTTCCGTAAGAATATCGTATCTACTGGCAACGTCTTCTTTGGTGCTTTTTGCGGCACACGTGATGGATGTTCATCCGCGGCACAGTCAAAACCTCGCAAATAAGAACTGTTGCAAATTCTCCTATTTAAAAGAATGAAATTCGCTACTAGCATCACATAACTACAACAATTTACGTAAGCTCTGACGGACGTATTACCAAGCAAACGGCAATCATCCCATGTGCAGACAACTTTGACCGTTTGACTCCTGGCCAGTATTCAACACAAGACGTCAACATAATTATCGGAAGTAGTAGTCTTGTTGATCTGAATACGTAAGAGTGGCCCCATGTTTCGTTGATAACCAAAAATAGACATTGGGGAAAGTCCGGATAATATGGTCAGTGTGAGAGTATAGGGAAAGTGTTGTATTATCGCTCACAGGACATCAGCACCCCTGTCGGCTGTAGGACTATATTGGCATTATCAGCGCTCCCTAGCGACGAAAGGACGGGTCAAGGACTGATCGAAGACTCCTCTAAAGGGGTCAGAGGTCATCCGACGTAAGTTACAGCGGCTACGGTGGCGGCATTCATTAACATAGATCAAAGGGCCTGACGAGGAAACGAGAAACGAACAAAATACAAGCATGATACAAGGGTAGCGTGTAATACGATACGACTACAGCAATGGTGAGTATGATGATGACGTGACTTGCGGGTGTTTACCACCGCTCCAGAAGTCGCGAGCTTAGGGGTGCTTACCACCACTCCAGAAGTCGTGAGCTTAGGGATGTTTACCACCATTCCACCACCTACGCGCGCCAGGCACCAGCCTGGCGAGCGTAATAGTCGTTGTAATTCATCTTCAGAACAGTCCGGTCCTAAGCCGTCAAAAATGACGCGTCACCGTCACCTTACCGTACTCGAATGGCACGGGTCGCCCGATGCCGTCTTTTATATCGATCGAGATCGTCCCGAACTCCTTGCGCAACAGAGACACGTAGTGGATGTTAGTGAAATGATCAGATATCGTGGTTCCGTTATTTCCCCGAATCGGGAATAATCGCAACAACGGTACGAGACTGTCGCTGACGATGCGGGACTCCACAACATCCGTGTAGATGTATATGGTATTGAATCCTTGGGTCATGTTCAACACGTTTATGGCCTGTTTACGGAAAAAGTACGGGCCACAGGAAGTTTTTTTTTCGTGTCAAAGTCACGGTGGTTGACCTCGTGAGACCCCGGTCGAACGTTTCGATTGCTTTCTTCTCCTACTCTCGGGTGGGTGTACACGCGTGTAACCCTATCTCTCGCTGGACTGGTGACAACCGACGGATGGAATCCTAAAATGGTTCCCATTGCACTCTGGCAAGGCATGGTGAACTCGGTGCTCGGTGACATGTGCAACATCACATTTTGAGTGATGGTACTGTAACTCAGTTTTGCCCGTACATTATCCGTCCACATGTATTTCAGCGCCTTGTTGACATGGTCCAACAATATTATAGCACTATGGTAATACCCAACGTCGATCTTCGTACTCGTTGTAAAACCCACAGGGTCGACCTCGTTGAGGAAGAACCTTCTCCTATCGAACGTTGTACCAAGTGTGCGGGTACTGGATCTCTGCCACTCCCACTTGTCCGACAGCGAGATATGATGAGGCAAGTCCGTGATGTAATGTGCAATGCATTGTCGGGATGCACTTTCATGGAAGCGTTGCTAGGTAGCGTCAGGTAGAAAGCACTCGCCATTGCGTCTCAACGTGGGACTGGACAGCAGGTAACTCAACGAACTACTCAACAGGGCCGTCAACAGAGTAGAATTCTCGTGACCGATTGTCAGGTAGTAAATGCTTATCACGATGACCGAGTACAAGACGATGACATGACACAGAAAGACTCCTCTTTGGGACACACGGTAGCGAAGAGACGCCAAGCAGTGCTGTCGTTATTGCTCTGCGCGTCAGTACTGTCTTCTGCTGCTACGTCCTCTTCCTCTATGACGGTGGTGGTGGTGGTGGTGGTGGTGGTGGTGGAGGCCTTTGTTGACGACTCGTCTTTTATCTTTCGAATGAAGCGACGATACGCACGCGGCTAGTCTTTATAGTGGACGAGGACTTTGGCATCGATCCAGCTGTTGAATTTGGAGGGGTAACCGTACCATTTCACCGTAGCCTCCGTTCATCTGCCCACCTTGCGGCGCTGTAGCACATATTCCACGCGGTACACTTTATTGGCGGGAACCGATACCTTCTGCAGCTCCGGTTCGTAGAAGGTTTCGTCCAATACTTCACCGAGATCATCGATCAGTCGGTACACGGGCGGATCGGAGGGATGAACCTCGTGTATTGTGAAGATCTCTTCGCTCCAATTCGCCATATAACATTTTTTAACAGTCTCTTAACGTTGCTTATGCGCACGCGATTCTTCAACGGGATCTTGGGCACGCCCTTACCGTCGTGACTGTACAGGCGCTCTTCTTGATTCTTCGCACTCACCTGTGACGGAGCCATACCGATGCTGCGGTGGGGGTGTCGCTGTACGACCGAACAAAGTCCTGAAGGACGTCGATGTATCACCACGTCTGGTGTTTTGTCAAATATCGCCACATGCGCGTCTTCAACGTTCGATTGAATCTTTCGACGATGCTCGCCTTCGTCTCCTCGTTGTGAGTGGAGAAGTGATGGAAGCCGTACTTTTTCAACAGAGCCTGAACGGAACGATTAAAAAATTCGAGTCCTTTATCTGTCTTCAACGTCTTTGGCCAGCCTTTGGTGAACGTACTTTTCAGCGCTGTCACCAACGACTTCGCGGACTTGTTCTTCAGCGGAACATACCAGGCCATTTTCGAGAAGACATCGATCACGGTAAGGAGAAAGATCGTACCGTCGTTGTCATTTTTTTCAAATTCGACAAGTCGACGAGATCGGCCTGCCACTGCTGAAGTCGACCTCCCACGAAGACGCGTCGTCTCATGAAACGAGTTCTCGCGGGTTTGTATAGGGTATAGGCGTCTTGTTCCGACAACTATTCTTCGAAGACTTTCCTCGGCACGCGCGTGAAGCGTCGCAAGGCGTTGACTCCGATGTAACTTCCTACCCTTTTCGGGTCGAATTAGACCCGCTTAAGCTGTTGACTCCTCATCATCGTAACGGTCGAATACGAAAACTTGATAATACAGCTCCTCGTTCGTGAGTGGGCGCTCCCACACCATTTGAAAATGTCCGATGCGTTGGTGGCGGTGACGTTGACTCCGCAGCACATTTCTTAATGACGACGAGTGATGAATACGCTGACGTACAGTGGAACACACACTGCCAACAACAATGACGATTGACCGACAGTCTAGTGAAACCTCGTATCGAATAAAGCCTATCGTATCTGATATCTGGCTACAGCGTCGCTGAACATGTAAAGTCCACCGCAAAATAGTGAAACGACGACGGAACGGTACGTGTCATGTGGACCGCTCATCACAGCGCACACTGTGCCATAGACACGTACCGCACCTCCTTAAAAGTCTTCCCAACTACCCAGTGATGCCAACGCCTTGCGTCGTTCCGGTGGTGGGGTTAGCATCGAATGTTCCATCTGACTACGCCAACGAGCGAGGGGTGTCCTACTGAGGAATCGTCGTGCACTACCAGCAGCAACAGCGGTGTCGACGACGTCGGCCGCCATGCCGCTACTAGGAGTTCCTATTGCTCCAACCGCAACCGCCGCCGCTGCTGGAATCGACTCGTTCACCGCGACTACGCCTACCGGTTCCTTGACATATTCGACAAGACGTTGTACCGCTGCAACACCTGATTATACAGTGTTACCTTGGTCCTGTCGTCGAAGTCCTTTCTATCGAGGACGGACATCATCTCTTCATCGAGAGCTTGCACCGTCTTACCTAAGTTATCCCTCGGTGGTGTTGAACGAAGGGTGTAATTACGTTTTGTGTTTGCTCAAACGCCGCCTCTGTAATTCGGTCAATGGGATGTTCTTTTTTAATATGTTGTAGGCACACTGGGCCAAAGCACAACGAAGATCGGCGTTGGCGATGATGGCTCTTCTCAGTTTGGTGCTCTTGTATCTATTCAGCGCCTGGATACACATAATGTGTCTCTTCAACAGTTCAGACAACGTGCGAATGAAGAGACGAACCACGCACTCGGTCTTTTTATACCTTACACCGTCGTCGTGCGCAGACGCATATCCTCGGACGTGTCCTGTTTGAAATCGACCAATAGATAACCGTACGGAACTGACGTCTTCGAAAGCCTCTTGCACGAACTTCACTCGCCCCGGATACATCTGCAGAGCCAAGTGCGACATCTGCCACGCATCACGAGGATTCTTGAACACCACCATGTATTGAGAGTTCACACTGGGATGGTACGACTCTCCTTTTTCTTCGAGAACAGGTTCTGTACGAGGTACAATACGAACGTGTTCCTGTGATGACTTTTTTTAGTGAACGAGGTCGTGACCCGTTCCTCCGTTTCCGCCGTAAGATCGTCTATGATGATGTTGACGTTGCCGAATCGAACTTGGTCGCACTCGGCAGCCATTACTCGAACCGCACGTCGACTAAATCCATCGTGGCGTAGGCGGGTTGCCATTCTCCGTAACACCACGTGATATTTTCGATCATCGCGGCAGCGAATGCAGCATACGCGTCACGAAAGTACTCTTGCCGCATCCCGTCGGTCCGGCGAAGATGCACGTGAAAGGATGTTTCCATCGTGCCTCCATGGTCACTTATGAAGGACGACGTAGTACAGTCGTAGTAGAAATGCAACATGCGCATCTTGGCGTACTGCAGAACGAAGAACAGCACGTGTACGTGACGGTTTTCGTGTTCATCTCGTCGATGCTGAGTTGTCGGAATTGTCGATCGTTGATCATGAGCGATGCCGCCGCCCCCGTGCAGCATTTCACTTCACGATGTCGTTCTACGTATTTGATGGTCTTCCCGTAGCCCAAGTTCCCCAGCAACTTTATGGTGTCGGTGCTGATGGCCTTGTGTGGGTGGACACTGTGTGGACACTGCATCGCCGAACCGTCGGAAGCACGGGATGGGATTGTCCTCGATGACCTGATAGACGCGTGTCACCTCGAGTCCGTGGTCCACGTACCATCGCAAGAGCGGCGTGGCGAGAAAGATCTTGTCGTCTCGATAACTTCCCACGAGCATGCGACGCGGAGTCGCCATGATGTTGTGTTTTCGGCTTATCGGCGCATAAACGACAGAGATCGTCGCGCGTCAGACGGATGTTCTTGAACACGGGCTGCATCTCAGCAAAGTGCGCATGCAATGCTTCCGGTATACGAACGTCGCACTCGATCATACCGAACACGGTTCCGGCACGCAAGCCAGTCATGATCTGTTGTGATGTCATCGTCCACCGCGCGTGTCGTCGCCGAGGAAAGGCAGTATCCAAACACTTTTTCACGGCTGGATCGCTTCTCACGTCTTTCCACTCGCATTCCCACAGCTCGACGACATTGACAAAGTGACGTATGTAGGCGGTGTTCTTTCGGGTCTCGGCAGTTGGGTCATGGGTTTCCCGTTGACGGCGTTCACCTCTTGTCGGGTGCACGAGTGTCCATGGTAGTAACATCCATGCAACTGATACGCCGTCTTCGTTTGAATGCATCACCCGTCCACCGGAAGTTTGTTTATTCTCTTCTCTCGACCGTTGATCTGATGATGTATGGAGTGTTCCTTGCGTTCGGATTCCCACGTCAACCATCCCGCAGCCTTCTGTCCGAGTAGCTGCGCCGATTCGGGTCGGAACTCGTTCTCTTCCCGTCGTCGCGTGTACCATCCCATCGGCATGTCTTGCATCAGAGACCACAAGTACAGAGCGTTGCCATCGTACCCGACGATCGATCGACACGGTCCAGCGACCTCTCAGTACACGTTCTGACGTAGCTTGGTGACCCCTCTCTCGTGATAGCGGTGAAAAACTAAGGACGGACCGCCAGCCACGTGATCCTTGACGAGCTGATGAGGATATCTGTTCTTTTCGTTGAAAAGCGTAAAGTACGTATTCTCCGGTAGGTCATTTAAGAGGTAGAGCAAGGTCAGACCGGGTACGCTGATGTCTTGCTTGAACATGTTTATGCCACGTTGCTGGTAGAAGGCAAACTGTCTGAGAATGGCCTGCAGAAAGGGAACCACATCTCGATTGTTATACCAGACGAGAAAGTCTCGCGAAGTCGTCATGCCGTTCTCGCGCCATGGCTCTTCGCAACTGGCGTAATCTTCTTCGGAAATAACATCGTTCTTCAGTTCAGATTTAAGAAGGCCTCTTTCGGTGGAAGCGTGGTGTCGTCGAGCCTCTCCAAACAGTCCATGTACTCCTACGGGAAATGACCTTTCGTGACCTCACATCCATACGGTTTCAGATACTTGTCGTAGCTGAATCCCGGTGCAATGTAATGATTCGTTGACAGACACATGAACGTGTTGTTGCGTTTGATGTCGAAAAAGGCCCCTATTCCATCTTTCTCTTCTTTGTCTTCTTCATCTTGTTCCTTTGTCTTTGACGTGGACAGGAAGTAGGGTATCAGGAACAGTTTTATGGCATTCAAGTCGTACTTACCCGAATTGAACCCAATGACGGGTAATTGATGCAACCATCCATATAATTGTCCCATTAGCGATTTGTACGGATTGGTCGTTGGTTGCGACTCCTTGTCGTTGGCGTCATCATCCTCGGGTGATCGTGATATGTCATCATCCACGGGTGACCTTGCAGCGAGCTCCCGTTCGTCCTGGTCCGTCTGTGCTTCTGCCAGTTGTTCCAACACATGGTCGTTAGGGTCTTTGATCTCTTCGTACGCGGTGTCACTCATCGCTCGTTGGATATCCATCATGTTGCTCAACAACTTGTTGGCGTTTCCATCCGTGACGAGACATTCAACTTGCTCGTGTGCTGGAACATGATCTTCAAAGGAGCCTCTAGAACAGTCGTGTCTAACGTAGTTAATCTATAATCGTGCCTGCACTGTAGGGGATCTCTCGACACGCGTGTGTTTATGGTCGACCAGTGCTCTCGAACGACGTCTAGCATTCCAGTCGACATAGTTTCGGAGAAGGGAAGATGACCCGGTGGTTCGATGGGGTCTTCTTCGGTAACAACCGGTGGTGTCGATCTCTTTGGTAACGGCGGTTCTTTGACGTAAGCACAGGGGCTTTGTGCGTGTTTGGTCAGGTCTTTACTTGTATCGAAATGCCGTCCACATTTCTTCCACATGTAGGTGGTGGTATTTTCTCTAGGACTACGACGCCTACTACTACTATGACTACTACTACGACTACTACTACTTCTACTGTTACTACGACTACATATAGTCCTTACGTGACGCTGTACAGAATCCCGTCTCCCGAACGTTACACCGCATTTCTCGCACACGTATTTCGCTTTCTTTTGCGTGATCGCTATATAGCCAGCCTCGGGTCCTCAGTACACACACACACACACACACACACACACACACACACACACACACACACACACACACACACACACACACATACATATATTTATATATATATATATATATATATATATATATATATGTATGTGTGTGTGTGTGTGTGTGTTTGTGTGTGTGTGTATGTGTGTGTGTATATAATTTTATTAAATATAATCAATACATATGTTGTGTTGTGTATGAATTATATATAGGTTACTGCACTGTTATGAAAGGATCGACTTATATTTGATGACTACATAGGTGAAATTTATGGGTTATTATACATTGACATTGACCTCTGGCTCTTCTCCTTATGAAAGAACGACGAACGATATAATATATATATATATATATATATATATATATATATATATATATATATATATATATATATATATATATATATATATATATATCGTTCGTCGTTGTTTCATGAGGAGAGGAGACTATATATGTTTCATACTAACACAATATCACTAGAAGATTTCATAACAAATACGAACCACAAGAAGAATAGATAATAATAACAACATGAGTGTGTGTGTGTTTGTGTGTGTGTGTGTGTGTGTGTGTGTGTGTGTGTGTGTGTGTGTGTGTGTGTGTGTGTGTGTGTGTGTGTGTGTGTGTGTGTGTGTGTGTGTGTGTGTGTGTGTGTGTGTGTGTGTGTGTGTTTATGTGTGTGCATGTGTGCGGTGACGACGGCCAGAGTGACGATGGGGGCGATGGTGGCGACAACGACGGCGATGACTGGGGCGGTGACGGTGGCGGCGGCGGTGGCGGTGACGGTGGCGACACCGATGGCAACAACGGATGTGGTGGCGCCGGTGATGAGGACAGACGTGGAAATGGTGGCGCTGGCAGGCGTATCTTTTTTCGCAGATATAACCGCAGGTCGTTCGATGCCAGTGCTGGTTTGATTACACTTCGCACCGTCTTTCTCTTCAGCATCGTCGCTGTCGCCGCCGCCGCCGCCGCCGCCACTGCTGCCGTCCTCTCATCGTCGTCGTGTGAATTCCTTATCAAACACAGATCGACAGTGATCTATATAGAAAGAAAGGACACTTTGTTAGTCATTGTCATCACCTTATCGTTTGTCACTCACAAACATCACCCATGTCTACGTATCGACTGCGCGTGGTCTCTCTCTCACCTTCCCCATCATATCGATCTGACATTGCAATGTCGCACACCTATCTGTCAACGGCATAACAGTCCAGCGCAAAAGGTGTTGGATCAAACCAGAGGAAGGTGTGTAAACCTCATTTTAGACAGATTCAATATGCGATACACCTCATTACACGCATAACGGACACAGGCCACATCTAACGCTGGGTTGAAAGACTGCTGATTTAGCATGGCCTCCTTACGATCTTGAATTCTTTTTATACCACCCACCGTTGCCTCCATGTCGTCACTGTTGTTGCTATCTGTTGATATAACAGTATCAGCGTTCTGCATAGCATCGTCGTCTGACAGAATTATGCATGATGCAGGAGAGATACTGGTCGTTGCTGACGTGAGTATGATTTCGTCACTGTTGTTATCTAGCCATGACTGCACTTTATTAATCGTAGCCTCGTCGGTAGGTACAGTGACGTCATCCTCTTTGCTGTTTTCATCCTGCAAAAATAATTACGAACCTACTACTTCCATTTTTGACACGGTGTCATTCACACACGTGTACTTTGTACGTTTCTTAATGGTGATCATGACGAGGTCCCCTGAGGAAGCTGGGACAGTGATGCATAACGGTCTGCGTCTGACGTCATACCGGTGTAGGTGTTGGCAGTGAACCCCAATACTTCTGTCGCCAGCTCGTCGAAAACCTGTATTTAGTATATTACTTATTCGTCATTTATTATGATCGAGTTGTTGTTGTTCAATAAAATACGTGTGCACTCGCACAAAACCGTGTTTTGTTCCTTTCTCGTTTCCTCGTCATGCCCTTTGCTGTTCGCCGCCGCCGCCGCTGCCGCCCGCCGCCGTCGCCGCTCCTCCCTTACCTGTGATCCCTCTTAGAGAACTCCTCGACCACTCCTTGACCCGTCCTTTGGTCTCTAGGGAGCGCTGATGATGCCCATGTAGTCATACAATCGATAGGGGCGCTGATGTCATGTGAGCGATACTACATCACTTTCCCTGTACTCTCACACTGGCCATATCATCCGGGTTTTCCCCAATGTCTATTTTTAATTACCATCGAAACATGGGGCCATCCTTACGTATTCAGGTCCTCAAGACTACTACTGTCGGATATAGTTGAAGATGATACACACAAACATGTTTTGCATGCACTGAAATTGTTTACATCTTATGCATATTTCTTTTTCAGAATGGACAACTTCAAATTGTATATAGCTTTGTGGTACGTTATATGTGAAGAAAGGTTTGTTGGAATTGGGAGGGGGGTGGAGAACGAGCGCGAGGGGTGGGGGAGTGGAGAACGAGAGCGACGGTGGGGAATGGGGCAGGGTGGTGAAGACGACAAAGAAACGGGCTCAGTGATGCAAGGAGGAGAAGGAAAAAATGTAGGAACAGTATCGCTGCCAGCCTCACGTCGGAGTTCACGGACGAAGACGAGAGCAACGTAGATATAAATCATTGAAAAGTTAGAAGGCAGTAAAATTTACTAGGTCGACATGCTGTACATGTGAACTATGGAGTACTCATACCAATAATTTCATTTGCACTAACAGCGACGAAATGTAGCACGCTTGCCGGTCAGTTTCAACAAGAAGTGGGTAGAATACGAAGAAGGCTTTGGTACCGAGCACAACTTCTGGGCAGGGTTGGCTCTGATTCATCGCTTAACGACTGCCAAATTAACACGCGCCCGCTTTGACATGACCAATGAAAATTCACTCAAGTAAGTTACGGACATTGTTCTCGTTTTGTCTATTTTGGTGTTAAATAATTAAACGTTTTGTCTATTGTGGTGTTAACTAATTAAACACCAACAGCGAGTAAGCACTGAATTAATCCGCAATAGTGTTTGCATTTCGCTTTGGTTTGGGACGCCAAACGAACGTAGCTAAATATAAGTGTGACAGAAATCGGGGATGTGACGTAGCAACGATTTATCGGCATTTACAATCAGCAGTGCTGCGTGTAAATGCACTTTCACAACCAGTTCTTTCAACATGTGCTAGCCCGTGGTGTATATTATTGTATAACAATTTATACAGCTTGTGTCAGTACATGTAACTTTGCAATTGTAATAAATTACTAATGTGTTTGTGCATATTTTGTTTTTTGTTCTATATATAACACACATTTAATACATTTGTCAAACATGCTTACAGTCAAGTTTCATTTAATACATTAAAAAACATTGGGAATTAATTCAAATGCATTTACAAATGCATTATTTCGGAAGAGACACTAGAAGTTGCTGTCCCTTCTATTAGGGGTCTATTCCAGGGGAAGTAAAAGATCACACGCAGGGAAATAAAAAACCTAGACTGACATACTCTTGAGAATGACACTCAGCGCAACATCATAGTAGGACTTTGCTAGCTGAGTAATTATTTAGAGAGATCTGTATCAAAACATTTGCATTTACATTTGAACACGAACCCGGAAAATAACATATGCAATAAAATGCGTCGACATTTGTTGACTCGTTTGGTTGGTATAATAGTTGACGTATGGTCAAACTAACGGCCTTTCCGCAGGTACACAGCAACATACGACAATTTTAGCGTGTCCGACTCAAGGGAATCATACAAACTGCACGTGGGGAAGTGTAGCCCGAAATTACATGACAAACTGTTCGCGGTCAACGGATGGCCGTTCAGGTATCGTATGCCATATATATATATATATATATATATATATATATATATATATATATATATATATATATATATATATATATATATATATATATATATATATACAGGCTCCACTATCTTGTGCGACAAGGTTGCAACGAATTGTGGGGTTCAACGAATGTTGTAAGTGTATGGGTCAGTGTTCACGCCCTGGCCTGCAACACATTTACCAACTTAATGGCAGCATACAATCACTGGTATTGTTATTAGGTAATGGGCATGCTTGGCTTTTTTTGCGGTGGCCACATCCCGCGCGCGGTTGTATGTGTAATGGGTGGAGTGCGTAGGAGCGTGCCTGAGTGCGTTCGAATCAGTATGCCTATTTTCCAGCGCCTCTATGTAACACGTTGGACAAAAAGCGCAACCACCACCACTACCTACTCTTGGGCACCGTTTGTACACATATAGTTACTTTACAGGGACTAACAACAAGGCATTATCTAAAATGCTTTTTCGGTGTGTATGCAAAGTTTAATATTGTATGCACTACATGCCAAACAAAATTTTTTTTTACAATTTATTTAGAAGTAAAATGAAATATTTAATGCGTTTAACTCGTAAAGAGCGCGTAAAAAAGTTAATGAGAAGAGCGATCACGTGGTTTTCTAGAATAAAACGTATAATGTAACGATTTCGAACCACTAGCGGCTTGTGATACCGCAGAATCATCTTCGAATTCGGATCTTTCGGAGCAGTTTAGCGACGCCATATAGTCTTTGACTTCGAACTTATTTACTTTCTGACCGAACCATGAAAACGACCACATAGAGCTGCCAAACGTCTTCTTATATATCTACCATACGCATGTGACGTGGTCAAATGTTACCTTTACTTCCAAAAAAAGATCAAAATAAACGAAATCATGTCATCACCTATACATAGCTTCTCGGAGCGAGACGTAGAAAATATAGCTAACTTTTGTTTTTTGTAATTTTTTATTATTACATGGAAGTAAGAGTAATGTTTGACCACGAGACATGTGTATATGTGTGGTAAATATATGAGAGGTTTGACAGCTCTAGGTGGTCACGAGACATGTGTATATGTGTGGTAAATATATGAGAAGTTTGACAGCTCTAGGTGGTCACGAGACATGTGTATATGTGTGGTAAATATATGATAAGTTTGACAGCTCTAGGTGGTCACTAGACATGTGTATATGTGTGGTAAATATATGAGAAGTTTGACAGCTCTAGGTGGTCACGAGACATGTGTATATGTGTGGTAAATATATGAGAAGTTTGACAGCTCTAGGTGGTCACGAGACATGTGTATATGTGTGGTAAATATATGAGAAGTTTGACAGCTCTAGGTGGTCACGAGACATGCGTATATGTGTGGTAAATATATGAGAAGTTTGACAGCTCTAGGTGGTCACGAGACATGCGTATATGTGTGGTAAATATATGAGAAGTTTGACAGCTCTAGGTGGTCACGAGACATGCGTATATGTGTGGTAAATATATGAGAAGTTTGACAGCTCTAGGTGGTCACGAGACATGCGTATATGTGTGGTAAATATATGAGAAGTTTGACAGCTCTAGGTGGTCACGAGACATGCGTATATGTGTGGTAAATATATGAGAAGTTTGACAGCTCTAGGTGGTCACGAGACATGCGTATATGTGTGGTAAATATATGAGAAGTTTGACAGCTCTAGGTGGTCACGAGACATGTGTATATGTGTGGTAAATATATGAGAAGTTTGACAGCTCTAGGTGGTCACGAGACATGTGTATATGTGTGGTAAATTTATGAGAAGTTTGGCAGCTCTAGGTGGTCACGAGACATGTGTATATGTGTGGTAAATATATGAGAAGTTTGACAGCTCTAGGTGGTCACGAGACATGTGTATATGTGTGGTAAATATATGAGAAGTTTGGCAGCTCTAGGTGGTCACGAGACATGTGTATATGTGTGGTAAATTTATGAGAAGTTTGGCAGCTCTAGGTGGTCACGAGACATGTGTATATGTGTGGTAAATATATGAGAAGTTTGACAGCTCTAGGTGGTCACGAGACATGTGTATATGTATGGTAAATATATGAGACGTTTGACAGCTCTAGGTGGTCGTTTTCTTGGTTAGATCAGAAAGTAAACACCGCAGCAGCAGGAGTAGCGCTGACAGGTCGTGGTGATTTCAACCCCGGAGAATTCGGCCCAACTGCTATTTTGTTT
This sequence comes from Lamellibrachia satsuma, assembly GCA_033239005.1. Lineage (NCBI taxonomy): Eukaryota > Metazoa > Annelida > Polychaeta > Sabellida > Siboglinidae > Lamellibrachia > Lamellibrachia satsuma. Next base: position 234,358 of record BSQZ01000055.1, read on the forward strand.
TGGCATGGTGGTTTCGGTGAATGATGTGACACGCAACATCTACTCAGTTCTAGCTAGTAATTGATTAACCTTCACTTTATGGGTTTATTATTCCTGTACTTATCATGGAAGGGATGCTTAGTTTTATTAGATACTGTTGAAGTGCACTCTTTTCTGTTTCGTGCAGTGAGCAGGTGCGAATGAAAGACCATGCTTCACATTCAAAATGATCTGACGAAAAACATCGTATAGATCAAAGACCATATGCAGGTGGCTCCGCTGTATTCACAATGCAATAATCACTTATTGCTGTCGTTGCTCTGTATTTGATTTAATTAAAAACAAAAACTTGGGAGAATTTCCGCTAATGAGGAGAAACGCAGGAAAATCTAAAATATGGAAACAACCTATTATGATAATTGTAATTTAATTTATTTAAATCATTCAATAGTATATAATATTATTGTTTTTGGTGTAATATATTATATGATATGAATTTTAAGGACTCAACGACATATAAGTTCTAATGGTCGTCTCGTTGACTGTGTGTTAAAAGGGAACTATATAGACTAGTGCCGTATTTTATGCGAACGGAAGCGAAAGCTATAAAAACAGTTACAAAATAGCAATTTCGGGTTAATGTGGAAATAATCAAAATGAAGCACAAAGCAACTGGTATGTTAGATAAATGTATGAAATGATACAGTAATTGACTGACTAATTAAGAACGTAAAAACAATTATTTAAAAACCTTACGGACAAGCATTCACACGCATAATTAAGCGCTGTCCGCACCGAACCGCACTTCCGGTCCGAATTTCTGCCACTCCATCTTTGCCACTGATGACCGGACTACTTTCAAACACACGTGCTATGTTATTTTCCAGTGAGGTGGTTGTTTATCCTTCAGTTTCAATGCTTTATCGTAATCATGACGATATTTATTTATTTTTTAATTTCGTTCAAACAAGATTACAGAGATATCAAAACACTGGAGTCTGACATCTTCATTGGCCTACTCACTTCATTGGCCTACTCACACACTGGAATGTTTTTGGTAGAATATCACATAGTTTTCTGATAAAATCACCACTATAAATACGTTTGTTTTCGGGTCGAAAAATCCTAGATTTGTGCATTTCTGAAACAAGAATTGATGCGTTTTCTGGAAATAAATGAATATTGTGTAATGGACAGAATAGTGTCAAAAATGGCAGCAGTGGCAAGGGTGCAGCGCGGGGAGTATGGCAGCGGAACTGAGGTTCTCTGAGGAGGGTGGGAAGTAAACACTGGTGCGTTGGCACACGGCGCGTTTCTTTCGTATTTATGTCGACAGCACACGAGACTCCGATAACTCACGTATGCAGAATTGCTCGATTCCTCTCCGTAGCGGCTGGTGGTTCGACAACTGTGGAAAGTGCAATCTGAACGGCGTGGCGGGCGCAACGGGCATCGCTCGCATTCACTGGGAAGGCGTCGAAAATTTTGCTGACAGGTACAGGCCAGTCATCAGGGTATTCAAAAAAGGGTTCGGGGCGTATACAGTCAGTCGGGTGTTTCTGGGATATTTTGTGATAATGTTACAGTTAAAATACATTCTCTCTAAAGAGGGTTTATTCGAACACCCCCCCTCGAGGACGGGCACGAGGTACAACCTACACAACCGTGCTGTGCGATACAAATATTCAGATATAATGTGAATATTTGTATCGCCCAGCACGGTTGTGTAGGTTGTACCTCGTGCCTGGCTTATCGCACGAATCTGCTCCTGCTTCCGTTAATTTCCTGCGGTGTCTGCTTCTTTTCTTAACACTACGCTGCTGCTGCTGTTGCTGCTGCTGCTGCTGTTGCTGCTGCTGCTGCTGCTGCTGCTGCTGCTGCTGCTGCTGCTGCTGCTGCTGCTGCTGCTGCTGCTGCTGCTGCTGCTGCTGCTGCTGCTGCTGCTGCTGCTGCTGCTGCTGCTGCTGCTGCTGCTGCTGCTGCTGCTGCTGCTGCTGCTGCTGCTGCTGCTGCTGCTGCTGCTGCTGCTGCTGCTGCTGCTGCTGTCGCTATTGTCGCTGATGTCGCTGTTGGTCTTCAGAACAAACTATTACTTGAGTGTATCTTGAAGTCAACAGAGTCGATGAGCATTTGTTTATTAGATTCTCGGTAGATTTTCAGTGAGTCAAAACAATATCCAATCTAGCGGGTTTAGCAGAACCAGGTATGGCTGCACGAGTTCTCGTCTGTTGTCGTTGTTGTTTAACGTGAGTGTGAATTCAAACCTCTGTGTTTGACATAGACACTTCTTTATTAAGGATATATACCCGTCCAAAGCAGGTGTTTCTATAAATACCCTTAGCAAAAAATCTATAAGAAAATATTGTATAACATTTATACATATAATATATATATATATATATATATATATATATATATAAATGTTATACAATATTTTTTGGCTAAGGGTATTTATAGAAACACCTGCTGTGGACTGGTATTTATCCTTAATAAAGAAGTGTCTATGTCAAACACAGAGGTTTGATTTCACACTATAAACACACACACACACACACACACACACACACACACACACACACACACACACACACACACACACACACACACACACACACACACACACACACACACACACACACACACACACACAATATATATATATATATATATATATATATATATATATATATATATATATATATATATATATATATATATGTGTGTGTGTGTGTGTGTGTGTGTGCGAGCGTGCGTGCGTACATGCGTGTGTGCGATTTTTTATGGACATAGCTATAGAATTGAAATATATACAAACTATTTCCATAGACTCTGTAGTATTCCATAGTTTGCTATTCACAATTTTACTCTCCCCTGTAGAATTCTATACAATTATATAGATTTCTATAGAATTTTCATAGAATGCTATAGATTTTGAGCGCCATACGTCGTCCAAATCCGCCAGGATCATCGAGTGTGCCATACTTATCCGGCCTCAGAACCACAGCCAGAACGTGGCGTTCGACTGCGACACGTCGTGTCCGAACGGCGGCACGTGCATGCTGACGATCGACCGTAAGCGCTACAAGTGCATGTGTGACAAGCACTACTCCGGCTGGCAGTGCGAGACGTCGATCTTCTGTCAGTCGAGCCCGTGCGCGAACTTCGGCACGTGCAAGCACGAGACGCACAAGTGCGAATGCCCGCCCGGCTACCACGGCGTCACCTGCGGCCTGAGGCTCCAGAAAAAAAATCACAACACGACGATGATCATCATCGTGACCGCCTGTGTTTTATTTCTGGCGGTCGTCTGCCCGACCACCATCTTCTGCTTCATGTACCAACAGCAGAAACGGGAGCGACGGTGCAAGAAGGAAGATGAGAAGAAAAGGCAGATGGCGTTAAAGAAGCAGAAGAAAAAAGAAAAGAAGTTTATGGATATGTTCAGCAAAGAAGAGGAGCCAGAGGAGACGACGAGTCTCATCAAGGAATACAGCGATCGATTCAAAAAGCTAACTCAGGCGGCCAGCTACACGTCGATGGCGAATATGTCCTCGTTAGTTGTCATGGCCAGCGATTTGCCTAAGAAGAAGAAGCGCAAAGATCCAAAAAGTAAAAACGAAACTAATTAAGTTTGGCCGTCGTCTGTACGCTAATGCACGGAGTGGTCGAACAGTCGCAGTAACGACGACGCCGGTCAAACGATTTCGAGTGATAGGATGTCGCAGAACGCTTCTATTTGTGCGCGTACATGCAAAAAAGTCAACGCCAACATACGCAACCACAGGTGGTGATCACGGATACATGCAGTACAAGTCAACGCCAACATATGCAACCACAGGTGGTGATCACGGATACATGCAGTACAAGTCAACGCCAACATACGCAACCACAGGTGGTGATCACGGATACATGCAGTACAAGTCAACGCCAACATACGCAACAACAGGTGGTGATCACGGATACATGCAGTACAAGTCAACGCCAACATACGCAACAACAGGTGGTGATCACGGATACATGCACTACAAGTCAACGCCAACATACGCAACAACAGGTGGTGATCGTGGACACATGCAGTACGCGGAACATCACCAAGTATAGAACATTCTAAATAACACTGACAATGTGCTCCTCTGTAGCTAATCTTTCTTCGCAAAGGATATGAATCCAATACGCGAATGGCACTTTATGCAGTTATAAAATGTGTGAACGAGTTACCTTGTTTGTGTGTGTGTTGTTTATACACGTGAAGTTTTGGATGATCTCTGTTCCTATACTGCAGCAGGTAACTTATTTTCCTTGTCGCTGACACTTTTAACGCAGAAGAAAAATGATCACGGACGATGTTGTGATTTTGAAGCTATATCCATTACGTCCAAAGTTGCCCGTTATCTCGATACAACACCAATAATGCTATTAAGCTGTACTGAGTACATGTTCTAATAATATCGTCGTCCCTTCTAGTTTGTTTTAGTAAAGTTATCTACTCAAATTAGCCCACGTGATGTAGCCGTTGTCGCATTTCTGCGAGAGTGTATATAGACGGATGGCATAAAGTTATGCAATTGTATCCAAGTGTTATGTGGGAGCCCACATTGGAAGTTTATTGTTAGGCGTGGGGCATGAACAAGTTATGTAATAGTTGTACCTATGATGTGTTAGCTTTTGGCGTGGCACATTATAAAAAAGGGGTATTAACGTAATGGGACCGTCCTCATATGTTTATTAATTTTGATTGACTAATGCCGACCTTGTGATGTGGTGGGAAACTTACCAAGCGATGGGTATAAGACGTGAAGTAAAGTATATTCAGGGAGGGGCCAGAACACACAAATGCGGCAGAGTTCCAACGGTGATGTCCGGCAAGGCCCGGTATGATAAGTGCGCGGTTAATCGTGAAGTCGCAACCCCTCTACAACTTTGCTCGCATTGACAGCGGTGAGTGAAAACCCAGACAACACAATACCGGTAAACACAGTGCATTTAACAAGAGTTAACCATATTTGCCATCCAAGCCAAAGGCCCAGATGGCAAGTGTACAAGGAAGCCATTGGCTTATCGAGAGTCCATCAGTGTTCGTCTACGTGTAACCCGCCCTCCTGAGATATGTAAATTGTTTGACTGTATGCGTTGTCCGTCTGCATCGGCCGCATCTCGTTTTCTGCTACCTACTGACTGCTTGCGACTGTTCAGCTATCTCTCCATGTACGACAACAGTGCGTCCAGAGCCATCTTTACGACACGTTCGGCGGTGAGACAATGCGACCGGCGGCCACATCAGTTATCCGCCTACTCAACCCAGCAGATTAACGCGAAGGGTATTGTTGACTTTGTGAGTCATAGAGTATGCTTCTGTGACTTTTTTTTGTATTTATGGAGTTAGTTTCTTTATTTCATTTGTATCATTTTAAATATATTTTGATTCATTATAAACATATTCATGTTTATTACCTTGGTGTTATTTCTCATTTGTGGAAACTTCATACACTGATATGTTAAGCTTAATTTTAAATACGGCCCGCCCCTAGTTTTTGAACCACTTTGCGCGGACCTCCACCGAAATCTATGCAAGCATAACATAATACTTAATAATAATTAGAGAGAGAGAGACAACCATGCTAGCTAGGTATAGTGCATATATTAACCTAGACGATTCCGCCAGATGTCAGGTCGAAACCAACCAAACATGACGATAGTCAGCCACGCGTGGCGTCACAAGATCACCGCAATTGTCTCGTTTCGACGTGTGTGGAAACTTGAGAACGCTGTACTATATTCGTCTCAGGCAGGATATAGATGGTTCATTCCGTATAGAAACTCTTTGGTAGAACAACCGAGGGTCTCGAAAATCTACATATGCTTATTATTAACTTATTACACCGCTTATTAGTGTTTAATTATGTAGCAGGCAGAGGCGAGGTACGGGGGTGATCTTTTGAGTATGAAAAATGGGATATTATTACTACAAGTGTTGGGGGAAGGAAGCTCCAATGCACTCATTGTTAGCCTTTGCTATGTAACCGTTCACGAAAATCTGGGTAAAAATATGACAAACGCAACCCTTAAGATAAAAAATATTACTTTAGTTAACAAAACACATTTAAATTATAATTGACTACCTTTAATCATGACGGCGGGCGGGCTTGGGAACGTGCGTGCGTGCGTGCGTGCGTACGTGCGTGCTTATGACACGGTACCTCAGAGCGTTTACGGGCGTTGTTAACGTGAACCGTCTGCACATTGAGTTCAGCCGACACGCTTGCTTTGGTCCGAACACAAACGTTGCTCGCTTGGGTCACAGGTTGTTGTTATGAAAGGGATATAGAACGAGCGGCGTACACAGACGACCTTCTCCTTTCCGACATACTCAGGTACACTACGTGTGACGCACTCCTGTGGGATTAACGCATATGGAATCAACGTTTGCCAACAGGCAGATTAGCCCAGACGACTACACCCATCAGTGGTGGTGTTGGCTACGCATGTTCACATGCCGCATGACGCGATTCGCTCGGCTGAACGTCGGTGTGGCTTGACAGGTTGCAAGTGCATGTTACGACAAGACATCACGACAGCGTGGAGTCTTGTTATATTGCTGTCGTCGTCGTCGTCGTCGTCGTCGTCGGTGTTGTTGTGGTCGTTGTTGGTTTCGGACAGTAGGTGCCCTGTTGACGTCACTCACACGGTCAACATGGGATCAAGACTGGAGGTAAGTGTAATGCGTGTTTTACCACCTTAACGTGACGAGTGATCCACCGGGTCATGCACCGTGACCAGCGTAAATAACCGCTCTACCCGATGGTGGTGTTGCACGGTAAGGTGTGTATTGTAGCGTTGGACACGATATTACAGAACTTCAACGTGTCCAACATTTTTGGCTAGGGTAATTACACGATCTCCTCGTTTCTCTCGCTCAGTGACAGTTTTAAATCATTGCATTGGCTCCCTGTGCGATATCGCATTATTTTCAAAATCTGTGCAATTACATATTAAGCCCTTTCATCCAAACAACCTGCTTATTTACATGCAATGCTCACTCCAGCAGGACAGCCCAGACAGCTTCGGTCGTCTTGTTCTGATTTACTTTCTGTTCCCAGAGTTAAGACAAACGCTGAAACTCGAGCTTTCTCGGATGCCGCACCAACTCTGTGGAATTCACTCCCCGACAGCGTAAAATCAGCAGGAAATATAGCTTCATTTCGCCGTCATCTAAAAACCTATCTTCTTGGCACCTCCGTCCATATGTTGACGACTTTTTGCATTGTACATGATCATGAGAATGCCTAATCCTTTGATTTTGTTGCGCCACTGAGCTCGGATTTTCCGAGGATATTGGCACCAAAGAACTCATTTTATTATTATTATTATTATTATTATTGTTATGTCGATTAACTGATGGAGTCGATTGCTCTCTGCCTTGTGTGTATGACAACACAGGGAGTGAGCAAGTATGTCGATTAAGTGATGGAGTCGATTGTTCTCTGTCTTCTGTGTATGACAACACAGGGAGTGAGCAAATATGTCGATTAAGTATGGAGTTTATTGCTTTCTGCCTTGTGTGTATGGCAACACAGGGAGTGAGCAAGTATGTCGATTAAGTGATGGAGTTGATTACTTTCTGCCTTGTGTGTATGGCAACACAGGGAGTGAGCAAGTATGTCGATTAAGTGATGGAGTTGAATGCTTTCTGCCTTGTGTGTATGACAACACAGGGAGTGAGCAAGTATGTCGATTAAGTGATGGAGTTTATTGCTTTCTGCCTTGTGTGTATGGCAACACAGGAAGTGAGCAAGTATGTCGATTACGTGATGGAGTTTATTGCTTTCTGCCTTGTGTGTATGACAACACAGGAAGTGAGCAAGTATGTCGATTAAATGATGGAGTTGATTGCTTTCTGCCTTGTGTGTATGGCAACACAGGAAGTGAGCAAGTATGTCGATTAAGTGATGGAGTTTATTGCTTTCTGCCTGGTGTGTATGACAACATAGGAAGTGAGCAAGTATGTCGATTAAATGATGGAGTTGATTGCTTTCTGCCTTGTGTGTATGGCAACACAGGGAGTGAGCAAGTATGTCGATTAAGTGATGGAGTTGATTGCTTTCTGCCTTGTGTGTATGGCAGCACAGGAAGTGAGCAAGTATGTCGATTAAGTGATGGAGTTTATTGCTTTCTGCCTTGTGTGTATGACAACACAGGAAGTGAGCAAGTATGTCGATTAAATGATGGAGTTGATTGCTTTCTGCCTTGTGTGTATGGCAGCACAGGAAGTGAGCAAGTATGTCGATTAAGTGATGGAGTTTATTGCTTTCTGCCTTGTGTGTATGACAACACAGGAAGTGAGCAAGTATGTCGATTAAATGATGGAGTTGATTGCTTTCTGCCTTGTGTGTATGGCAACACAGGAAGTGAGCAAGTATGTCGATTAAGTGATGGAGTTGATTGCTTTCTGCCTTGTGTGTATGGCAGCACAGGAAGTGAGCAAGTATGTCGATTAAGTGATGGAGTTGATTGCTTTCTGCCTTGTGTGTATGGCAACACAGGGAGTGAGCAAGTATGTCGATTAAGTGATGGAGTTGATTGCTTTCTGCCTTGTGTGTATGGCAACACAGGGAGTGAGCAAGTATGTCGATTAAGTGATGGAGTTGATTGCTTTCTGCCTTGTGTGTATGGCAACACAGGGAGTGAGCAAGTATGTCGATTAAGTGATGGAGTTGATTGCTTTCTGCCTTGTGTGTATGGCAACACAGGAAGTGAGCAAGTATGTCGATTAAGTGATGGAGTTTATTGCTTTCTGCCTTGTGTGTATGACAACACAGGAAGTGAGCAAGTATGTCGATTAAGTGATGGAGTTGATTGCTTTCTGCCTTGTGTGTATGGCAACACAGGGAGTGAGCAAGTATGTCGATTAAGTGATGGAGTTGATTGCTTTCTGCCTTGTGTGTATGGCAACACAGGGAGTGAGCAAGTATGTCGATTAAGTGATGGAGTTGATTGCTTTCTGCCTTGTGTGTATGGCAACACAGGAAGTGAGCAAGTATGTCGATTAAGTGATGGAGTTTATTGCTTTCTGCCTTGTGTGTATGGCAACACAGGGAGTGAGCAAGTATGTCGATTAAGTGATGGAGTCGATTGCCCTATGTCTTCTGTGTATGACAACACAGGGAGTGAGCAAATATGTCGATTAAGTATGGAGTCGATTGCCCTATATCTTCTGTGTATGACAACACAGGGAATGAGCAAGTATGTCTATTAAGTGATGGAGTCGATTGCCCTATGTCTTCTGTGTATGACAACACAGGGAGTGAGCAAATATGTCGATTAAGTGATGGAGTCGATTGTTCTCTGTCTTCTGTGTATGACAACAGAGGGAGTGAGCAAGTATGTCGATTAAGTGATGGAGTTGATTACTTTCTGCCTTGTGTGTATGGCAACACAGGGAGTGAGCAAGTATGTCGATTAAGTGATGGAGTTTATTGCTTTCTGCCTTGTGTGTATGACAACACAGGGAGTGAGCAAGTATGTCGATTAAGTGATGGAGTTGATTGCTTTCTGCCTTGTGTGTATGGCAACACAGGGAGTGAGCAAGTATGTCGATTAAGTGATGGAGTTTATTGCTTTCTGCCTTGTGTGTATGACAACACAGGGAGTGAGCAAGTATGTCGATTAAGTGATGGAGTTGATTGCTTTCTGCCTTGTGTGTATGGCAACACAGGAAGTGAGCAAGTATGTCGATTAAGTGATGGAGTTTATTGCTTTCTGCCTTGTGTGTATGAAAACACAGGAAGTGAGCAAGTATGTCGATTAAGTGATGGAGTTGATTGCTTTCTGCCTTGTGTGTATGACAACACAGGGAGTGAGCAAGTATGTCGATTAAGTGATGGAGTTGATTGCTTTCTGCCTTGTGTGTATGACAACACAGGGAGTGAGCAAGTATGTCGATTAAGTGATGGAGTTTATTGCTTTCTGCCTTGTGTGTATGACAACACAGGGAGTGAGCAAGTATGTCGATTAAGTGATGGAGTTGATTGCTTTCTGCCTTGTGTGTATGACAACACAGGGAGTGAGCAAGTATGTCGATTAAGTGATGGAGTTGATTGCTTTCTGCCTTGTGTGTATGACAACACAGGGAGTGAGCAAGTATGTCGATTAAGTGATGGAGTTGATTGCTTTCTGCCTTGTGTGTATGACAACACAGGAAGTGAGCAAGTATGTCGATTAAGTGATGGAGTTGATTGCTCTCTGCCTTGTGTGTATGGCAACACAGGGAGTGAGCAAGTATGTCGATTAAGTGATGGAGTTGATTGCTTTCTGCCTTGTGTGTATGGCAACACAGGGAGTGAGCAAGTATGTCAATTAAGTGATGGAGTTGATTGCTTTCTGCCTTGTGTGTATGACAACACAGGAAGTGAGCAAGTATGTCGATTAAGTGATGGAGTTGATTGCTTTCTGCCTTGTGTATACGGCAACATAATTATCGACACATATCAGAACCCAGCGCTTCAAAATAGTTCAAATCGACTAGCTTAAATCGACATCGACAAGTATTGCAAATTCTAGCAAACCGACTCGGACGATTACGACCTGTGGGAAGTATTAATCCATGAAAACAAGTTGCATATTAAAGGTAAGGAAAAGTAAATTATATGTTGTGACACAGCGCTGTGTCCCGTCCGGAGGTCCGCTCGTAGCTCAAAGCGCCGTACGCGTTTCATTCCAACATCAACTCTAATTTTTTGGGAAAATGTCAGTCACGCTGCAATTACTTCGCGAAGACCATTCGTTCACACAATTCACCACTGTCTACAGCCAGGTAGTTAATGCATGAATATTTTGTCACCGTTTCTAGCGTTTGGTATTATATCGAATCTGTTATTAGCGTAATTACAATAAATGTTATATAATTGATCGTAACTATGATATATCTCATTTAGAATAACAAAGATGACAACAGCAACTGCATTAACAATACTGATCTTTGTAATATTTGTCAACACTTATTAACGGCATTGTTTCACAGTAGGAACGCTAATTAATCATGCCATAGTGATACTAATACAAGTTATGCAAGTGTGCATGGTAATATTAAAAAACGAACTCCTTTCAGTGACACTCACACGATATGTATTGATTTCTAAACTTGAGACATGAGACAAGTACAACATTATAAATATAAACATAAAAATACAAAGCGAATTCTTGTCATTCATAAATATAATCATCAGTGGTATTTATATGCAAGATATATCAACGAAGTAATGTGGGTGTCACACCGATCATTCGATAATGTTTACAAGCAAGACTGTGCAACGACTATGCGATCCAAATACACTGAACATACATGTGATTACTCGCACGTACGCCACGCCCTGTCGTTCATGGCGGAAGTATGTCCAGCAAAACAGGTCTTATTAAATAACACTCGCCATTCTAAATGCGTTAGGACATAACAGTATTGCATAACGGTCATCATGGCGTGTTGGGGGGGGGCATTGGGCCATGCCACCCTTTTGTTTAACCGTTTTTATTTTTCCGTTGTGCCACTACGTGGTAGCACGATAAACGAATAGCTCGCCCCTTTGGTCTCCTCCGTTGCGAGATGCTAGACATGCCATTGATAGCTGTCAACCGCTGGAGGATTCTTAGGCGTGATCAATTGTCCATAGCCAGGACCCACGACCCGCTGACCGCGAAATCCCCCAGCCCACGGACCACGGCGAATATCGAGAAATTTTGGAGACCTGTGACAACGCAAAGTTCCTCGTTCCAACAGGAAATATCACTGGTTGATGCCCACCTGTTGACCAATCACTTACTGCGTTTCACACAGTATTCGGTAAATGGCGGGCGTTACGGGTAAAATTAACCGAGGCCTTTAGTTGCAACACACACAAATAGATTACGTGTCTCGTGTTCGCAAAAAGGGGATATTGTTTTTCATAATTTTCATTTTCATTATTAAAGATTATGAAAATATGCGTGAGATTTCATCCTTTACCGTGAGACCGTGACATGCAACATTAAACCAATGCGTGAGAGTTGACAAGTTTTGGTACCGAGTAGTCGGCATAACAATTGTTCTAAATCTGCAATAGACCGTGTATAAAGACCTCAACAATGAACGATATGCTGGGTTCGTACACCAGACTATTTGTTTGTTCGCTAACGCACACAAGATTCGCGTTGTATTGAATCTTTTATTTGCAGTACGCTCTAAATCAGGATGCATTATTTACGAGGCTATTATTGTTTGTCAACGGCCTTAGTCTATTGTTCGTATCAGATCGGTGCCGTTGGCTGCCAGATCAGCGTGATACCAGTCTGTTCATGCAGTGTACCTTCCACTTGGAACACGACACGACACCTGGCAGTCTGGTCATGCAGTGTACCTTCCACTTGGAACACGACACGATACCTGGCAGTCTGGTCGTGCAGTGTACCTTCCACTTGGAACACGACACGACGCCTGGCAGTCTGGTCATGCAGTGTACCTTCCACTTGGAACACGACACGACACCTGGCAGTCTGGTCATCCAGTGTACCTTCCACTTGGAACACGACACGACACCTGGCAGTCTGATAATGCAGTGTACCTTTCACTTGGAACACGACGCCATACCTGGCCGTCTGGTCGTGTAGTATACCTTCCACCTGAAACACGACGCCATACCTGGCCGTCTGGTCGTGTAGCATACCTTCCACCTGGAACACGACGCCATACCTGGCCGTCTGGTCATGTAGCATACCTTCCACTTAGAACACGACACGACACCTGGCCATCTGGTCATATAGTATACCTTCCACTTGGAACACGACACGATACCTGGCCATCTGGTCATATAGTAAACCTTCCACTTGGAACACGACACGATACCTGGCAGTCTGGTCATGTAGTATGCTTTCCACTTGGAACACGACACGACACCTCACAGTCTGGTCATGTAGTATACATTCCACTTGGAACACGACACGATACCAGGTAGTGTACCTTCCACTTGGAACACGACATGATACCTGGCCGTCTGGTCATGTAGTATACCTTCCACTTGGAACACGACACGATACCTGGCCGTCTGGGCATGTAGTATACCTTCCACTTGGAACACGACACGATACCTGGCCGTCTGGTCATGTAATATACCTTCCACATGAAACACGACGCCATACCTGGCCGTCTGGTCATGTAGTATACCTTCCACTTGGAACACGACACGATACCTGGTCGTCTGGTCATGTAGTATACCTTCCACTTGGAACAAGACACGATACCTGGCCGTCTGGTCATGTAGTATACCTTCCACTTGGAACACGACACGATACCTGGCCGTCTGGTCATGTAGTATACCTTCCACTTGGAACACGACACGATACCTGGCCGTCTGGTCATGTAGTATACCTTCCACTTGGAACACGACACGATACCTGGCCGTCTGGTCATGTAGTATACCTTCCACATGAAACACGACGCCATACCTGGCCGTCTGGTCATGTAGTGTAGCTTCCATTTGGAACACGACGCCATACCTGGCCGTCTGGTCATGTAGTATACCTTCCACATGAAACACGACGACATACCTGGCCGTCTGGTCATGTAGTGTACCTTCCACTTGGAACACGACACGATACCAGGTCGTCTGGTCATGTAGTATACCTTCCACTTGGACATCCTATCAAACTTAAATAAGGCAGAACCAGAGGACACAAAGCGGCATTAGTTAAGGAGCAGTGTAGGTTGGACATGAGAAAGTACTTTTTCTCACAGAGGGTGATAAATGAATGGAACAAACTGCCAAATGGGTGTGTTAATGCTAGTAGTGTGAATATGTTTAAAAATAGAATTGACAGATATTTGATAAGGGTGGGCTACACATATATTAGAAAATTGTTGGACTCTCGATAAGCCAATGGCTTCCTTGTCCACTTTGCCATCTGAAACTTGTTGTTTGGGATGGCAATCTTGCTAAATCTTGTTAAATCTGGTCATGTAGTATACTTCCACTTGGAATACGACACGATACCTGGCCGTCTGGTCATGTAGTATACCTATTTTCTTCCACTTGGAACATGACGCCATACCTGGCCGTATAGTCGTGTAGCACACCTGCTACATGGAACGCTACGCTGTACCTGGTAGTTTGACTTTGCAGTTTATCTGCGTGTGGAGCGTGTCATATGTGACACCTGCATTATGTCATCAACACGAAGTCATTATACTCACTAATATGGAATCACCGGTTTACAACCTTCTGTTGTTGCAATGTTAGTGTTAACACGTGTATATTACATTAGGAATCAAACCACTAGTACGACCATAACCAGTAGGTGGATATGTCAGCAAAATATGGCGCAACCAAGCACCTAAGTCGAAAATCTCGTGCAAGGCGCATACACTATATGCGGTCCAGCCTGGTTAGTTAAGAACTTGCGTTCGCTGGTAGGGTGTATGTGCAAGCGCTCCAGGTGAAATTCGAGGGAGAGCATTTTTCATTCGGTCGACAGAATAACGGGAAACCCCAACAGCAGTCACTGGAGTAACAAATAATCGACTGCGAACGAGCGACCTCGGTAATCATTGCATTAGACAGCTTCAGCTATATGTGTTTCGCTTCTAACATATATAAATATTTAACGTGTAGCATATGAGTTGCAACGTTCTCATGTGTAACTGTAATGCAGTTTCAGCTATAAGTTTGAATCAGTGAACTTACCCATTAAGCGCTAATGTAAGGGGTTTGTGGCATAAAATAGGAATTAGGAGGTTGGCCTCAAAAATAGTTGGGAGGTGGAAATGGAAATGGTGGGAGGTGGACTCTCAAAATTGTTGGGAGCTTGCCCCCCCCCCAAAAAAAAATACATAGTAGTCTAAATCTGCTTCTTCGTAAAAGGGTTATCCATTAATCGTGGTGTCCCTAAAAAGTAACGAATTGCGTCTAAGAAAGTACTGAAGTGGATTCCGCAGAACGAAATCGGGGATAGCATAATCAAATATATTAGTTGTAACGGAATCATTCCCGAGTTCCGCTGTATCAAAATGCGCTACTGAAGTTAATCAGCCGCTTAGTAGAATCAAAATGCTCTTGTCCGAAGTGATTCTATTAAACGGAGTCCACTGTATTAGCCGATGTTAGCAGGTGGGCGCCGGGTAGCTACCAGTTACTTGACATCTGGTCACTGCTACTGTGCATAGACGCACCCATGCATGAGCACATTACCAACGACTAGCAACGTAGGTAACAGCCATCAATCTCAATTGAAGCGACACGTGAGCCGTTCTCGTCAACCGAGACCCGTTATACACTTGTCAAGTGTTGTTTTCATGGGCGGGGAGGCCCCCGAGAGTTGTACAGGTGTCTCATATATCGTGGGCCGTGGTTCAAATAGGGGTGAACACTGCCTGTGTGTATTCACTTTACGTATGGTATTTCGTAATGCACATAGCGTTATGCTCTTTTGGTGGGGACCGACAGTACTTTTGTATGGTTGGGAAACATGTTCCCGCACACAATGCTATACTCTGCCCGGACCTTCCGCCACGTTCCTACATACGTCCCGTCCGTTAGCCGTGTTTTCCATACTCGTTTCAACCTCCCGTCATGTTTTCACAACGTCCCAACATCCCACCGTGTTTCCATAACATCCAGACATCCCATCACGTTTCCACAACGTCTACACATTCCACCATCTTTCCACAACGTCCACACATTCCATCATGTTTCCATAACATCCCGACATCCCATATTTCTACAGGCGTCCCAGCTTTTTATGTGTCATCCGATACTTCAACTACAGCTCTAATTGTGTATAACATGTAACTTTCTAGAATCCGTTCCTGATGAGAGAAGGCCGATACGTTATGGCGTTTATTTTACGATCATGAGTGGATTCGGCGAGGTTTTTATTGTTGCATTATGTAGTAGAGCAACCTTGTCTCACTGGCAGTACTAGAAGGGCTCCCTAATTGTCTTAGCCAAAGGCCCCCAACATATCCGCCTTTTGGCTGAGGCCATACGGCTTTCATACGTACTATTCCACTCTAAAATAACTGGACGTTTGCTTGCCGACGACCACCTGGAAATACACGGCCACCGAGGGGGAGGGGAGGGGGATGGGGAGGGGGAGGGGGAGGGGGGGAAGGGGGAGGGGGAGAATGGATGGGGATAGGAAGAGGCAGTCGGTGACACTATGCATTACTTTCTAATTTATGAAATTGATCTTTGTAGTATTCGAACTTGGGCGAGGCGGAGGCGGGATCCCCGGCGCTGACACCGTCCCCTTCCCGTCAGCCGCCCTCCGTCCTGGAAGTGAACGGAGTCGCCGCCGGAAGTCGATGGAACTCCGAGATTAGCGAAGCAACAGATTCGGAATTCAGCGAAGCGGCGCCGCGACTGACGGCCCACGAGATGGCACTACAGGTTACCGCCTGCACTTTCGTGATGACGCCGCGCGAGCGTTGCCAACGCAACGGCACAGCGTTCGCCAGCTATAATGGCGTCACCTGGTGGAGTTTTTACAAGTCTCAAAGCAAGCTGCCGTTGTCGGCACAAAAACGGACGATGAGTCGCAGTCTTGTGTTCTTGCTGGTTCTCGTTATCATCGTTATACTTGCTCTCGCCGTCTGTATCCCGACATTCTGGATAGAAAGTAAGTATTTCGTCGTGTCCTCCTTTCATATATTTGACAACGGATATATAAAACGACGTATTATTTCGTTTACCCTAGCATTGATACTTCCAGTTCTAATAATGCCTCGGTAAAGTAAGGAACATACGCTTAAAATGAACAACTCCCTCGTTCTGGTCTGCCCTGTTTATGTACCTATGGGTGTAAGGAACATCGGATTTATGGAGCAGTTTGAAGAAGTCCCACGTTCCTTATAGTGAGAGTCCATGGTATAACTTTCGTTTCCATTCAAACAATGATACACACTACAATTTCAAATACGCAGTGAATACATAGCTTTGACACGATCCCTTATCGACATACACACGGCTGTTTCTGTTGGTAAGAATGCATATTTGATAACAACGGCGTACTGGGAGGGGAACAGGGGTTGGGGCAAGGTTCCCTTTGGCTTAATTGTTTGATTTTTTTCGTATGTAACCTGTTGCGCCACCACATGGTAGCATGGTAAACTATCGGGTGATTAAGCTTGTCCCCCTTTGGCCTCCCCCTTTGACCTCCCCCTTTGACCTCCCCTTTGTGGGATCCTAGATACGTCACTGCTTGATTATGCTTTGCCCGTTCAGGTAATTTGCACATTATGGTCTTTATGGATTTTTTTATAAATAATTTTATTGTGTGACAGTACTGGGTGTGTGTTGGTTTTGCTTAGACAGTCAACCTTTGTCTCCACACATATAATCATTGTTCAATTTCCATCTACTTACAGATAACCGCAACAAGCAGAACTCTACGATACGACCGTTTGAACAGACGACAAGAGACATCGGCACGTGATCCACGTCGTCGGTCTTAGCACACAAGTGAACATCGTTTATTTAATTAACCTCCCTTGTACATAACTGTTCCTGTGATACACTGTGTCATCTACCATGCATTGTACTGCATAACTGAACGTATAACTATCAGCATAGCTGAACGTATAATCACAAGTAACACAACTGATGTGAAACGGAAGAGGCTATCTTCTGGACGTGAGCTACCCGGTAGTGTCACGATGTTTCCAGTCACGAAACAAAAACGGCACCGGACTGACACCGTCGCAGTTTTTAGAATGATATCGCTAACGTGATAGCTCAAATGTGATGCATGGCGACCTTGACATGTTATGTCAAACTACAACATCTCATTCTGAGCTTTGATACATTTTATATAATGGTTACCGTTTATATGCAGAGGGTAGTATTCCACGAATAGCGGTTCGGATCGTCCATCATTCTGTGTAGCGGACACAAAACACAGAATGATGTGTTACCCGAATTGCTTGACTAGATTTCTGTTGAAATCTAACTTCTGCAGTTGCCCTTATGAGGTGGTCATGCTGGATAATCCCACGGAACCGGTACTACGTCAAAGCGAGATACGTTATCGCTGGATACGAAGTCGTCCGCTGTGGCCCAGGATAACACTGATTGCAGATATACTAATAGATCAGTGTTACAACAATTAATGTTGTTCTTTCATTGTACGCTGTAACCACCCATTGGTAATCACAATTTCTAACCCAATCTTATAGTTCAGGAGATCACCAACTTTTATTTGAGTTCTTGAAGCCGAAAGTAAAGATTTGAAGTTCACTTCCAGGGCCACATATTACGTAGAACCCAAATAGGTTAGCCTTCCAAAAAAAATACCACCCGTTACAATTTATTAATGTTTCCGCCTTTTTGTACATATCTGCCATAGCCCTTCTAAATTCCACATTAGGAACACTATGCTGAATGTGC
This sequence comes from Lamellibrachia satsuma, assembly GCA_033239005.1. NCBI lineage: Eukaryota > Metazoa > Annelida > Polychaeta > Sabellida > Siboglinidae > Lamellibrachia > Lamellibrachia satsuma. The sequence continues at coordinate 252,741 of BSQZ01000055.1, forward strand.
TGACCTACAGTTTCTCTGATTGTATTGCAGCATGTTCCCCGTAGCATTGCAATGTCAGCATTCAGCGCTTGACCAACAAGACCGGGAGAAATTAAATTAGAAGATCTATATGCACACACATACTTATATATACCACTCAACTCCCATAACGATTATATAAATCATTTACTTATAGATATTAACTAAATCTGTGATTGTGTGTGTGTGTGCGTGTGCGTGTTTGTGCGTGTCTGTGTGTGCGTACGTGCGTGCGTGCGTATGTGTATATGTTAACTGCATATGTCTACTTGGACCCTGCACATGATTTAGTGTGATATATTGACGTTAGCGTAAACATCGTTATTTCGAGGAAGTGCTCAGTAACGCACGCGGTCACACCCACGTATGCGGTCCGGGAAATGTGTGGACGGTCACGCAACGCAGATACATTTCAATGTCACACCTAATGTCATTAACACTGTTAGATTGTTCGTTTGACCTTGCGGAACGTGGATGAGCGTGATGACAGTTGGTTGCACATAAAATATTATATGTGATAGCGTAACTACTGTGTGTGTCGTCACTGTCAGACAATAGTGCAGCTAATTGTTGCTTCTACAGGGCGGTTTAAATACAGCTGAAACATGTAATATAATGCATTCGTACTTTATACGACAATTCGTATTATTAACCGCTGTATGCATTATTTTACAATCAACATTTAACAGGATTGCCATCCAAAACGATCACCCCATATGGCAAGTGGATAATGACGCCTGCTATGTGGTACATCGTGTCATATAATTGTTAATTATGTTCTAAGCATATTGACACTGCTGGAATTTTGTAACCGTACTATCTTACAGTAATCGTCTGCTCATTTAGACAAAAAGTATGTATGTTTTCCAAACGTTATCGCAGTCACACAGCAAAGCAATATTTTATCTAAAGAAGATAAAATAATAACACATCGTGACAGCTACACGGCTTAGTAGGATTGTTCGTTCACCGAGCATTATAGACGGGCAAATATTCGATTCTTAATCTGCTATACTTCCACCACGCAGCTAATTCGTCGTATTTATGCAATACAATAGACCCCGCTTAATAGAATCACTTCGGGCCAGAGCCATTTGATTACATTAAGCAGCTGACTCACTTAAGCGATGCATTGTAATGTAGCGGGGCTAGGGATTGATTCCGTCCCCCTCCCATCCCCCGTCCAGCAAATATATTTGTTTCTACTAAGCGACTGGTTCTGTCATCCGGGACTCAGCTAAGCGATGTCTACTGTATGACATGTAACAATTTGGAACAAGCTTGTAACCCCAATTTGTATGTTGTCTAAACTAAAGCTGTATCGGCCTAAGCAATGGCCTGATTCGACGTCTTTGTGCTGCCCTTATATTTGTATGTGTGGTTGATGTGCTTTATGTCTGTATGCTTGTCTCGAAAATAAAATATTTATGATCACCATACATACAAGATTTGACTAGCTGAATATGTCACTAGTTGCACGGCCCGTCTCTGTTATATAGAATAGGGTGAGGCAAGGAGCTCTCCTCAAAGGGAAATCGTATGCAGGAAAGAACGCTTTCGGTTAACATCGTACATGTGCTATGAATGATCTAGTTCATTATCTTAGGCACATTCCGTGTGTCGAAATTGTTCACATACCTAGTCTATGAAAAACGTTGTAGCCATTTCAGCGGAGGTTCGCATGGTGGGGTAAGACGACCACCCACGGGGCATGAAACCTCCTCTGGTCGTTTGCAGTATTATAATTTCTTTATTTGAATATTTTTTTCATATATCGCTCACAACCGATACATTAAATAATCGTATTAGTCTGTTGTATGTATTTACCTCTTTTGTCTCAGTTTTAATGTGGCTATTGTACACAGTCCCACTTTGGTAAAGATGATTTTCATAATTATGAAGCTCACATTTTAATGTGAATACTGCACCGCATGCCTTGCTCCTGCTGCAGCCGTACTGCACCGCATGCCTTGCTCCTGCTGCAGCCGTACTGCACCGCATGCCTTGATCCTGCTACAGCCGTACTGTAACCGCATGCCTTGCTCCTGCTGCAGCCGTACTGCACCGCATGCCTTGCTCCTGCTGCAGCCGTACTGTAACCGCATGCCTTGCTCTTGCTGCAGCCGTACTGCACCGCATGCCTTGCTCCTGCTGCAGCCGTACTGTAACCGCATGCCTTGCTCCTGCTACAGCCGTACTGCACCGCATGCCTTGCTCCTGCTGCAGCCGTACTGTAACCGCATGCCTTGCTCCTGCTGCAGCCGTACTGTAACCAGATGAACATGCCCTGCTCCTGCTGCAGCCGTACTGTAACCAGATGAACATGCCCTGCTCCTGCTGCAGCCGTACTGTAATCAGATGAACATGCCCTGCTCCTGCTGCAGCCGTACTGTAATCAGATGAACATGCCCTGCTCCTGCTGCAGCCGTACTGTAACCAGATGAACATGGTGAAATGCGGCAGAGATGGTCCGACTCGAGTGCCACTCAAGTCAAAGTTTTTAGAACTTGGGACTTGACTCGGATTTGCAACACAAAGATTTGAGACTTGACTCGGACTCGAGCTCGGACTCGAAAATGACACTTGGTGACTCGCACTAAAACGTATTGACTTGTCAACGACAACGCGCAGCAGTCAATTAGTCGTGCATTATGTTATGCTATGGTCAAGTCACCTGTTCACCAACAACACGCATCATACCAGTTATTGCGGTATCTGAATATCGCTCAAATATATTTGTACGGAAGTTTATTTCATGTTTATTTCTCAAAACAACAAAGTATACTTGTCATATGCTACCAGAACCGATTACACCAGTATACGCATGCGCAATGACATGAGCCACGGACGCCAGCGTGGACGGTAGCGCAGTTCCTAGAGTACTTAAGTTTGGTTTCAAAAACTTTGTCCAAACAAAGGACAGCCGGAAAGCCACCTACACATTTTAATATAAACATATTTGAGATGCTCCAGGGACAACTTAAAAAAAAAATTTGGGATACACTTAAAGACTGCTCACAGTCATAACTAAGTGCGCTGCAATTTATCATCACCTCATCCTTAAGTTAACTAAATCTAAGACTAGGTCAAGCCAGGAATTGAGTAGTAGACTTAAGTAACCTGTTCTCGTGTCGTACCAGTTCTTGCGGAATCGAAATATCGCTCAAATCTCGACGTTAGCTGTGTGAATGTTTCCTATAAGGCAACGTCTATAAACGGGGGCCATAATAAAGGAGTGACCGAAATAGAAGACGTGTTAGTTTACTACTCACTATTACTGGTCTAATCAGTTATGGTGGCATGAAGCAGAATGAAATATACTTTGCCATTTTGACAACAACTTGAAACAAACTGTCAATCTATATTATAAATAACATTGATTTCAGAACCAGGTAAAAACAAATTGTTATCATTTGTTTTGACCGGAATACGGTTCACTGCACACTTTACACTTCATGGATCGTAATCTCGTGCGACGACCAACGTCAGTATTGATTGGATATGACCGCTTTAAGGGATTCCATATGGCGGAGCGAAATACTGAGGCTTTTCACGTAGTCTGTGCAGAGTATAACCTAGTGGGTAAGTTCACTCATATAATCACAGACCACGTTGACAACACGAGGAAAGCTTTCAAGGTAACATTGCCCATTTCTTCAATTATGACGAAGAACAACAGCTTGAAGTACAAAATGAAAACTTATGGGAAGCGTTATCAGAGGAAGACAGTGTTGACGTGACCCGCCATCTGACGTTATCAGAGGAAGACAGTGTTGACGTGACCCACCATCTGACGTTATCAGAGGAAGACAGTGTTGACGTGACCCACCATCTGACGTTATCAGAGGAAGACAGTGTTGACGTGACCCACCATCTGACGTTATCAGAGGAAGACAGTGTTGACGTGACCCACCATCTATCGTTATCAGAGGAAGACAGTGTTGACGTGACCCACCATCTATCGTTATCAGAGGGAGACAGTGTTGACGTGACCCACCATCTGACGTTATCAGAGGGAGACAGTGTTGACGTGACCCACCATCTGACGTTATCAGAGGAAGACAGTGTTGACGTGACCCACCATCTGACGTTATCAGAGGAAGACAGTGTTGACGTGACCCACCATCTGACGTTATCAGAGGAAGACAGTGTTGACGTGACCCTCCATCTGACGTTATCAGAAGAAGACAGTGTTGACGTGACCCACTATCTATCGTTATCAGAGGAAGACAGTGTTGACGTGACCCACCATCTGACGTTATCAGAGGAAGACAGTGTTGACGTGACCCACCATCTGACGTTATCAGAGGAAGACAGTGTTGACGTGACCCACCATCTGACGTTATCAAAGGGAGACAGTGTTGACGTGACCCACCATCTGACGTTATCAGAGGAAGACAGTGTTGACGTGACCCACCATCTGACGAATGCTTGCAAGACAATTAATTTACAGTGCTTCACCCATTCCTTACAACTCGCCGTAAATGACAGCATGGGGGAAAACAAGGCTATCAGACTTGCCATGGCCAAGTCGTGCAAGCTGAATTCTTTGATGTACACCAGTTGCACAGTCAAATGACTATTTGAGACCGCCTTCGGCACTAAAGGCATCCCTGCCGTTGTTTCCACCAGATGGAATTATACACTACGAAAAATTATGTCGGTTGTATCGCTGGGACAACGCGAGCTCAACAGTTTTCTTGAAGGAAGAAGCCACAAGGAACTGATGTTCACAGCCAGAGAGTGGAGTCAGCTAGAGGAGCTGGCTACCATCTTAGAGCCATTTGTAGACTGATCTTACGCAACCATCACCATCACCACCAGCCTTGTGATGCCCTGCATACTTTCAGTCTACAAGCATCTCCATGACTTGGTGGACACCCACAGTGTGCGTTTCCTTGAGGGGTTAGTCGAGGCTCTGAAAGACAGCCTCATGAAGCGATTTCGCGGAGCATTTGTGCGCGCCAAAAGAAATATCAGTCAGAAAATAATTCAACATCTGCCATTTAGACATGGTCTACTTCCAGGCATGAGTGCTTGACCCAAGCTTTAGTCTGAAATGGTTGGCCCCAACCGCACAATATTTCTGAAGCTTTTTCAATTGTACAATCAATATTAGCTCTCCCTGCCAGCAGCTCTCCTGTGGAGAGGGGTTTTTTATAGCCAAGGTGGCATTATTATGCCCCCACACCTACCATCACTGGCAGACACCATGATGACAAAGTTGATCTACTTTAAATGTAACATCTAGGTCTAGATCTAGACAAAGGTATCACTTGTGTTACCATTGTTTGTCGTCAGAACACGTTGATTGATTGGTTGATTTAAGACATTCCAATTGCAAGTCTCCATTATTTCTTCAGCTGCAATAGTTATTATGGATAATATGTTACATTCTTCTTTTTAAAGTTTTGTCATGGATAGTGGTGTAGGAAGTCAATCTGTATGTAAGCAAATGAATGATAAGTTCTGATGATTATATTATCTAAATACTAAAATTAACCAAATGTTAAATAATCACACAACGACATGATTTGACTTGCACTCGGGCTGCTGATGGCTTAATTGAGACTTGGCTTGGACTTCAGGGCCTATGACTTGGGATTTGACTTGGACTTGAGGGCCAATGACTTGAGACTTCACTCGGACTTGAGGGCTGATTACTTGAGAATGACTTGGACTTGCAGAAAAATTAGTTGGGCCCAGCTCTGAAAGGCGGCTCCATCTGGCTACATCAAAATTATTATTTTCTAGCCTAATGATTAGATGGAGGGGGGTAGCAATGTTGTTTCACATGGATTAGGCTCGGGCTGCCGGTGACAGTTTGCGCCATTGGATACAGGGTGTTTTGTTTCAGCAGGGATGCCCAATCTGCGAAAAAAATCCGTTTTCTACGGATTTTTACACTTATTTTTTCTTACGAACAAAAAATATATTTTTCAAAATAACGGGAATAAATCCGGTCGGGTCGTTTTGGCCGTCGAGCGGAGTCGCTATGCCGTTGTAGCGGTTACTGGCTTAGCAGTTGTTAGCTTAGCGTGCGCACCATTTTTATCACATGCGCATAGCCCGCCGTTTTGAGCGTTTGCCAAAGAATTGGTCAGCGCAAGACCATGGATCTGCCGTGTTATAGAGCAGTCATACGACCGTTTGCCTGCAAGCTGCCATTTATCTTGGCAAGGAATGTCGCTAGACTGCGTGCCAAATCACCAAAACTTGCCAAAGCGAAAGGAAAAGCCAGGCCCAAGGCAAGGGCAAGTCATCACGCCTTTCGCAGTCAGCCTCAGCCTCTGGCTCTGCTCTGGTCTGAATCACGATGCCGGCGGAATTGTATTTACGATTCAATTAGTCACTGCTGCTGGGGTGTTGATGTCTGCATCCCCGTGCCATACGGCATGTGAAAGTTCATCAAATCCCAAGTCATAGGCCCTGAAGTCCAAGCCAAGTCTCAATTAAGCCATCAGCAGCCCGAGTGCAAGTCAAATCATGTCGTTGTGTGATTATTTAACATTTGGTTAATTTTAGTATTTAGATAATATAATCATCAGAACTTATCATTCATTTGCTTACATACAGATTGACTTCCTACACCACTATCCATGACAAAACTTTAAAAAGAAGAATGTAACATATTATCCATAATAACTATTGCAGCTGAAGAAATAATGGAGACTTGCAATTGGAATGTCTTAAATCAACCAATCAATCAACGTGTTCTGACGACAAACAATGGTAACACAAGTGATACCTTTGTCTAGATCTAGACCTAGATGTTACATTTAAAGTAGATCAACTTTGTCATCATGGTGTCTGCCAGTGATGGTCGGTGTGGGGGCATAATAATGCCACCTTGGCTATAAAAAAACCTCTCCACAGGAGAGCTGCTGGCAGGGAGAGCTAATATTGATTGTACAATTGAAAACAGCTTCAGAAATATTGTGCGGTTGGGGTCAACCATTTCAGACTAAAGCTTGGGTCAAGCACTCATGCCTGGAAGTAGACCATGTCTAAATGGCAGATGTTGAATTATTTTCTGACTGATATCTCTTTTGGCGCGCACAAATGCTCCGCGAAATCGCTTCATGAGGTTGTCTTTCAGAGCCTTGACTAACCCCTCAAGGAAACGCACACTGTGGGTGTCCACCAAGTCATGGAGATGCTTGTAGACTGAAAGTATGCAGGGCATCACAAGGCTGGTGGTGATGGTGATGGTTGCGTAAGATCAGTCTACAAATGGCTCTAAGATGGTAGCCAGCTCCTCTAGCTGACTCCACTCTCTGGCTGTGAACATCAGTTCCTTGTGGCTTCTTCCTTCAAGAAAACTGTTGAGCTCGCGTTGTCCCAGCGATACAACCGACATAATTTTTCGTAGTGTATAATTCCATCTGGTGGAAACAACGGCAGGGATGCCTTTAGTGCCGAAGGCGGTCTCAAATAGTCATTTGACTGTGCAACTGGTGTACATCAAAGAACTCAGCTTGCACGACTTGGCCATGGCAAGTCTGATAGCCTTGTTTTCCCCCATGCTGTCATTTACGGCGAGTTGTAAGGAATGGGTGAAGCACTGTAAATTAATTGTCTTGCAAGCATTCGTCAGATGGTGGGTCACGTCAACACTGTCTTCCTCTGATAACGTCAGATGGTGGGTCACGTCAACACTGTCTCCCTCTGATAACGTCAGATGGTGGGTCACGTCAACACTGTCTTCCTCTGATAACGTCAGATGGTGGGTCACGTCAACACTGTCTTCCTCTGATAACGTCAGATGGTGGGTCACGTCAACACTGTCTTCCTCTGATAACGATAGATAGTGGGTCACGTCAACACTGTCTTCCTCTGATAACGTCAGATGGAGGGTCACGTCAACACTGTCTTCCTCTGATAACGTCAGATGGTGGGTCACGTCAACACTGTCTTCCTCTGATAACGTCAGATGGTGGGTCACGTCAACACTGTCTTCCTCTGATAACGTCAGATGGTGGGTCACGTCAACACTGTCTCCCTCTGATAACGTCAGATGGTGGGTCACGTCAACACTGTCTTCCTCTGATAACGATAGATGGTGGGTCACGTCAACACTGTCTTCCTCTGATAACGATAGATGGTGGGTCACGTCAACACTGTCTTCCTCTGATAACGTCAGATGGTGGGTCACGTCAACACTGTCTTCCTCTGATAACGTCAGATGGTGGGTCACGTCAACACTGTCTTCCTCTGATAAAGTCAGATGGTGGGTCACGTCAACACTGTCTTCCTCTGATAACGTCAGATGGTGGGTCACGTCAACACTGTCTTCCTCTGATAACGTCAGATGGTGGGTCACGTCAACACTGTCTTCCTCTGATAACGTCAGATGGTGGGTCACGTCAACACTGTCTTCCTCTGATAACGTCAGATGGTGGGTCACGTCAACACTGTCTTCCTCTGATAACGTCAGATGGCGGGTCACGTCAACACTGTCTTCCTCTGATAACGCTTCCCATAAGTTTTCATTTTGTACTTCAAGCTGTTGTTCTTCGTCATAATTGAAGAAATGGGCAATGTTACCTTGAAAGCTTTCCTCGTGTTGTCAACGTGGTCTGTGATTATATGAGTGAACTTACCCACTAGGTTATACTCTGCACAGACTACGTGAAAAGCCTCAGTATTTCGCTCCGCCGTATGGAATCCCTTAAAGCGGTCATATCCAATCAATACTGACGTTGGTCGTCGCACGAGATTACGATCCATGAAGTGTAAAGTGTGCAGTGAACCGTATTCCGGTCAAAACAAATGATAACAATTTGTTTTTACCTGGTTCTGAAATCAATGTTATTTATAATATAGATTGACAGTTTGTTTCAAGTTGTTGTCAAAATGGCAAAGTATATTTCATTCTGCTTCATGCCACCATAACTGATTAGACCAGTAATAGTGAGTAGTAAACTAACGTCTTCTATTTCGGTCACTCCTTTATTATGGCCCCCGTTTATAGACGTTGCCTTATAGGAAACATTCACACAGCTAACGTCGAGATTTGAGCGATATTTCGATTCCGCAAGAACTGGTACGACACGAGAACAGGTTACTTAAGTCTACTACTCAAACCCTGGCTTGACCTAGTCTTAGACTTAGTTAACTTAAGGATGAGGTGATGATAAATTGCAGCGCACTTAGTTATGACTGTGAGCAGTCTTTAAGTGTCTCACAAAATTTTTTTTGAAGTTGTCCCTGGAGCATCTCAAATATGTTTATATTAAAATGTGTAGGTGGCTTTCCGGCTGTCCTTTGTTTGGACAAAGTTTTTGAAACCAAACTTAAGTACTCTAGGAACTACGCTACCGTCCACGCTGGCGTCCGTGGCTCATGTCAATGCGCATGCGTATACTGGTGTAATCGGTTCTGGTAGCATATGACAAGTATACGTTGTTGTTTTGAGAAATAAACATGAAATAAACTTCCGTACAAATATATTTGAGCGATATTCAGATACCGCAATAACTGGTATGATGCGTGTTGTTGGTGAACAGGTGACTTGACCATAGTATAACATAATGCACGACTAATTGACTGCTGCGCGTTGTCGTTGACAAGTCAATACGTTTTAGTGCGAGTCACCAAGTGTCATTTTCGAGTCCGAGCTCGAGTCCGAGTCAAGTCTCAAATCTTTGTGTTGCAAATCCGAGTCAAGTCCCAAGTTCTAAAAACTTTGACTTGAGTCGCACTCGAGTCGGACCATCTCTGCCGCATTTCACCATGTTCATCTGGTTACAGTACGGCTGCAGCAGGAGCAAGGCATGCGGTTACAGTACGGCTGCAGCAGGAGCAAGGCATGCGGTTACAATACGGCTGCAGCAGGAGCAAGGCATGCGGTTACAGTACGGCTGCAGCAGGAGCAAGGCATGCGGTTACATTACGGCTGCAGCAGGAGCAAGGCATGTGGTTACAGTACGGCTGCAGCAGGAGCAAGGCATGCGGTTACAGTACGGCTGCAGCAGGAGCAAGGCATGCGGTGCAGTATTCACATTAAAATGTGAGCTTCATAATTATGAAAATCGTCTTTACCAAAGTGGGACTGTGTACAATAGCCACAGTATACTGAGACAAAAGAGGTAAATACATACAACAGACTAATACGATTATAGTAGTTGTACACATGTGTCGGTTGTGGGCGATATATGAAAAAATATTTAAATAAAGAAATTATAATACTGCAAACGACCAGAGGAGGTTTCATGCCCCGTGGGTGGTCGTCTTACCCCACCATGCGAACCTCCGCTGAAATGGCTACAACTTTTTTCAGAGACTAGGTATGTGAACAATTTCAACACACGGAATGTGCCTAAGATAATGAACTAGATCATTCATAGCACATGTACGATGTTAACCGAAAGCGTTCTTTCCTGCATACGATTTCCCTTTGAGGAAAGCTCCTTGCCTCGCCCTATTCTATATAACAGAGACGGGCCGTGCAACTAGTGACATATTCAGCTAATCAAATCTTGTATGTATGGTGATCATAAATATTTTATTTTCGAGACAAGCATACAGACATAAAGCACATCAACCACACATATAAATATAAGGGCAGCACAAAGACGTCGTATCAGGCCATTGCTTAGGCCGATACAGCTTTAGTTTAGACAACATACAAATTGGGGTTACAAGCTTGTTCCAAATTGTTACATGTCATACAGTAGACATCGCTTAGCAGAGTCCCGGATGACAGAATCAGTCGCTTAGTAGAAACAAATATATTTGCTGGACGGGGATGGGAGGGGGGCGGAATCAATACCTAGCCCCGCTACATTACAATGCATCGCTTAAGTGAGTCAGCTGCTTAATGTAATCAAATGGCTCTGGCCCGAAGTGGTTCTATTAAGCGGGGTTTATTGTATTGCATAAATACGACGAATTAGCTGCGTGGTGGTAGTATAGCTGATTAAGAATCGAATATTTGCCCGTCTATAATGCTCGGTGAACGAACAATCCTACTAAGCCGTGTAGCTGTCACGATGTGTTATTATTTTATCTTCTTTAGATAAAATATTGCTTTGCTGTGTGACTGCGATAACGTTTGGAAAACATACATACTTTTTGTCTAAATGAGCAGACGATTACTGTAAGATAGTACGGTTACAAAATTCCAGCAGTGTCAATATGCTTAGAACATAATTAACAATTATATGACACGATGTGCCACATAGCAGGCTTCATTATCCACTTGCCATATGGGGTGATCGTTTTGGATGGCAATCCTGTTAAATGTTGGTTGTAAAATAATGCATACAGCGGTTAATAATACGAATTGTCGTATAAAGTACGAATGCATTATATTACATGTTTCAGCTGTATTTAAACCACCCCTGTGGAATACAGCGGTTAATAATACGAATTGTCGTATAAAGTACGAATGTATTATATTACATGTTTCAGCTGTATTTAAACCGCCCCTGTGGAATCAACAATTAGCTGCACTATTGTCTGACAGTGACGACACACACAGTAGTTACGCTGTCACATATAATATTTTACTTCCGGCTACTTGGACTTGGTGCAGCGACTTGAATTTGGTGTAGATCATTTACAGAAATACGTGGAATATCAAATAGAATAAGTATTACTATTGCATATATATTATACACAAACGTATTGTAGACATATATTAGGAAACAGGTTTTGTTAATTATTAGTCAGAGGGAGTATTTTAGAGTAAGTTAGTTTCGGATTCTGTCAGGGAATTCAGCGAGCGTTAATAGGGGTGTTTACAATTCGAAAATTTAGATAACATAGTGAATAGTCAGTAACAGTGAATATTGGTTAGAATAAGTATTAGCATTATACATATATTGTTCACCAACTTCTTGTAGACATATATTAAGAAACCGTTGTTGTTAACAGAGGTAGTATTTTTTTTCCCGGATTCCAACTCAACGAATGATAAAAGGGAGTTTGTTTACAGGTCATTCAACCCGTGCATCGAGCTATCGTTTACATTAGCTAATATATATATATAAGATAAAGTGATTTATTTACTTAAATTACATACATAAGGTAATATCTGACATAGTGGTAGTCAACGTTTTCGGTAAAAAGGAATTAACAGCAGGATTTTAGCGTAAATTAGTACACACTGACTTCGTTGTTTTGTTACACAGTGTTCTCCGTATTCGCTAGGTGGCAGGATTTTTAGCCTAAAGTGTTCTTTTGATCACAAAAACAGCCTTATTCAAGGCTAACGTAGCAAACTAATTAAAACTAAATTGTATGATGGCGCCGTGCAAACGGCAGTTAAAGGGCACAAGGCACTTAATTTGTGGCAGTGGGTAGATTTCGTCAAGTCTGGGTGTGAGAAGTCCTGGGCTGAGGTCCAGGCAGATAGTTTTAGTTTTGAGTGTAGGGGATGCGCAAGGATGAAGCAACTAGAGGTGGAGTTGGAAGAGCTGAGGCTGCTCGTTGTGGCAATGGTGGGAAGGGAACAGGGGAGTTGTGCCAGTAGTTCCGGTGAGGGAACAGTAGACGATAAAGTGGGGAAAGACACAAGAGATGCTAGGGAGAGCTCACCTCAGCCTGGGAGGAAGCTGAGAGGAGGGAAGGTGACAGGTCATAGGGAGACAGGACGTAAGGAGACGGGAAGGAAAGGAACGGGAGGGAAGACAACCGGGGTGAAGGACAGGGGAGTAGGGAGACAGGAGGGAAGGAGAAGGGAGTGGGGGAGACGGGAGGGAAGACAACCGGGGTGAAGGAGAGGGGAGTAGCGGAGACAGGAGGGAAGGAGAAGGGAGTGGGGGAGACGGGGGAGGAAGACAACCGGAGTGAAGGAGAGGGGAGTAGCGGAGACAGGAGGGAAGGAGAAGGGAGTGGGGGAGACGGGAGGGAAAACAACCGGAGTGAAGGAGAGGGGAGTAGGGGAGACAGGAGGGAAGGAGAAGGGAGTGGGGGAGACGGAAGGGAAGGGGTCAGGACGGAATGTGATGGAGGGGATCGAAAGGAAGAGTTATTCTGCAGCAGTGATAGAGGGGGTGAGGAAGAGAGCGAGGGTGTTTGTGTGGGATTCGATAGTTAGGAAGACCGACAGAGTCTTAAACAAGGGAGATGATGTGGTGGTCTGCTTGCCTGGAGCCAAAATAGAGGCGATAACTGAGAGGGTAAAAAACATCGTAGGATCGGGTAAGGGTGGATCTGTTTTAGTACATGTAGGGACAAATAACGTAGAGAGGGAGGGTACAACTGCCATAGTTAGGAAATATAGGCAGTTGGTCAGAACACTAAAACAGACGCGGGTTGAGCAGGTAATACTGTCAGGGATTTTACCTGTAATGGGCAGGAGGGGTCATAAATATCGAAATTGTCGGGGGATGGCAATTAACATGTTAGTCCAGAGGCTGTGTAGGGAAGAGGAAGTTGGATTTGTGGATTTATGGGGAAGTTTTGTTGGGAGGGCTGATATGTACATGAAGGATGGGCTTCATTTAAGTGGAAAGGGGGCGGCAGTATTCGCGGACAAACTTTCAGCAGCAGTAGATAGCGACTTGGGTACAATGACAAATATTTTTGGAAGTAAACATTCTTTAAACTAGAAGTGCAGGGGGTTACTTAGAGGTGTCTCAAGCAGAACAAGAGGCCACTAGCACAGATAAACCAATATCAAATCATCCGAAAAACATCTCTGAAAAAGGTTATAGATGCGTATGTTTAAATGCAAGGAGCATAGTAAATAAGAAAAACGAATTAAACATTATGGTAGAAGATATTGACCCTCACATAATTGGTATAACTGAATCATGGGCCAACATAGATATAACAGATGCTGAATTAGGACTGACAGGATACGTAATGTTTAGGAAAGATCGAATAGGAAGAAGGGGCGGGGGAGTTATTTTATATGTTAAAGAATCTATTCAGGCTTATGAAATAAAACTAGAAAGGGAAGCAGATTGCGATGAAGCTGTTTGGTGCAAAATTGTTTCAGGAAATTCAAAATTAACTCTTGGATTAGTTTACCGAAGTCCAAACATAAACGAAGAGGACAACACAAAAATAAAAAACGCTATAAAGGAAGTTAGTAAAGGGGAATGTATCATAATGGGAGATTTTAACCATGGACACATACAATGGAATTCTCTAGAGAGCACAGGGATTGAGGATCAACAATTTCTATGTTTAATCCAGGATAGCTTTCTTACTCAGCACGTACTAGAACCAACCAGGGGAGAAAATGTATTAGATATAGTTTTGTCATCACAAAACGAATTAGTGGACAATGTAAAAATATTTGAACCATTGGGTAATAGTGACCATAATCAAATACATTTTGACATCAATGTAAAATCAGAAAGTAAAAATAAGAAAACGTACAAGAGAAACTTCCACAAAGGTAACTACAAAGATATGAGAAAATACTTAGCACAGCTAGATTGGAATAACATGCTGATGAATAAGACTGCAATTGAATGTTGGAATATTCTAAAATATGAAATTGAGAGTATCATTGATAAATTTGTTCCCTTCCGAAAACAAGGAAAACGGTGTAGAAAGAAACACTTGTCAAAAGAGGCAATTAGAAAAATAATGCTAAAACAAACTATGTGGAGGGTTTATATGCGTACCAGAAAGGAAGAAGACTATGCAAAATACAAAGAGGCACTTAATGCAGCTACAACTGAAATCAGACAATCTAAAAGAAGCTATGAGCAAAAACTGGCATGTAACATAAAAACTGACAGCAAGAGTTTTTATGCATATGTCAGGAGTAAACAAAACGTACAAGACAAGGTTGGACCTCTAGAAGACAGTGCTGGAAATATAATATCACAGGGGTTTTTAATGGCGAAAGACCTAAATGGTTACTTCAATTCAATGTTTACAAAAGAAAATATTAGTTCATTACCAGTTGCTGATGCTAAATTTCAGGGGGCTAAATCTGACTATTTAGGACCGTTAGTTGTAACTCCAGAATTGGTAGCTAGGAAAATAAAGGCAATGAAGGATAACAAATCACCGGGAGTGGATGGGATTCCTCCAAAATTACTAATGGAAACAGTAGATCAAATCAGTATACCACTTGCAAGAGTATTCAACTTGTCATTAAAAGAGGGAGTTGTTCCGTTTGAATGGAAAGAAGCAAACATCATACCATTATTTAAAAAGGGTTCGAGAAATAAGTCAGAGAATTACAGACCAGTGAGTTTAACGTCAGTGATTTGTAAATTATTAGAAAAGTTAATTAAAGACCATATGGTGGACTTCCTCGTTAAGCATAAATTATTAAATTCATCTCAACATGGATTCCTTAAAGCGAGGTCATGCTTAACAAATATGTTATGTTTTTTGGAAGAAATCACTAAGTGGATAGACGTGGGATCGCCAGTAGATATTATCTACTTAGATTTTCAGAAAGCTTTTGACAAAGTGCCACATCAAAGATTGCTACTTAAATTAAAAGCCCATGGTATCGGGGATAGCATAACTGACTGGATAGAACAATGGCTGACTGACAGAAGACAACGAGTTGTAGTAGATGGAGAAGTTTCAAATTGGAAATCGGTTTTGAGTGGGGTACCTCAAGGATCAGTATTAGGACCTATATTATTCTTAATTTATATCAATGACTTGGACGAGAGTATAACAAGTAACGTACTGAAATTTGCGGACGACACAAAACTGTTTAGAAAGGTAAATACTGATGGTGATAAACAACATTTACAAAACGATCTAGACAGATTAGTGAAATGGTCTGAGAAATGGCAGATGCTGTTCAATTTTGGGAAATGTAAATGCCTACATATAGGACATGGGAACTTGAATGTAAACTATAAAATGGGAGCTACTGTTCTTGGTACTACTGTAAAAGAAAAGGACTTAGGAGTTACAATAAGCGCTGATATGAAAGTTTCAGAGCAGTGTGGTATTGCAGCTTCAAAGGGTAATCAAATTCTTGGATTGATTAGAAGAAACATAACATACAAGGGAAAAAAGTTAATTATACCTCTTTATAAAGCAATAGTTAGACCTCATTTAGAATACTGTATACAAGCATGGAGACCATATCGTAAGAAGGATATAGATACGCTTGAACGCATACAAAGGAGAGCAACTAAAATGATTCCAGAACTTAGAGACCTTAGTTATGAAGAACGTCTGAAAGAATGTGGTTTAACAACTTTAGAGACAAGGAGGTTAAGAGGAGATCAGATTGAAGTTTTTAAGATATTGAATGGGTATGAAAATATTGATAGAAATATGTTTTTCTCACTCAAGAAGGATAGCAGAACTAGAGGACATGAGGTAAAATTAGTAAAGGATCAATGTAGATTGGACATCAGGAAGCACTCGTTCTCACAGAGGACAATAAATGAATGGAACAAACTGTCTACAGATTGTGTAACTGCTAGCAGCGTGAATATGTTTAAAAACAAGGTTGACACATATATCAGGAGGGCGGGTTATAAGTAGGTGAACATTGTTGGACTCTCGATAAGCCAATGGCTTCCTTGTCCATTTGCCATCTGGGCCTTTGGTTTGGATGGCAAATCTTGTTAAAATCTTGTTAAAATGTGCAACCAACTGTCATCACGCTCATCCACGTTCCGCAAGGTCAAACGAACAATCTAACAGTGTTAATGACATTAGGTGTGACATTGAAATGTATCTGCGTTGCGTGACCGTCCACACATTTTCCGGACCGCATACGTGGGTGTGACCGCGTGCGTTACCGAGCACTTCCTCGAAATAACGATGTTTACGCTAACGTCGATACATCACACTAAATCATGTGCAGGGTCCAAGTAGACATATGCAGTTAACATATACACATACGCACGCACACACGTACGCACACACAAACACGCACACGCACACACACACACAATCACAGATTTAGTTAATATCTATAAGTAAATGATTTATATAATCGTTATGGGAGTTGAGTGGTATATATAAGTATGTGTGTGCATATAGATCTAATTTAATTTCTCCCGGTCTTGTTGGTCAAGCGCTGAATGGTGACATTGCAATGCTACGGGGAACATGCTGCAATACAATCAGAGAAACTGTAGGTCAGCACATTCAGCATAGTGTTCCTAATGTGGAATTTAGAAGGGCTATGGCAGATATGTACAAAAAGGCGGAAACATTAATAAATTTTAACGGGTGGTATTTTTTTTGGAAGGCTAACCTATTTGGGTTCTACGTAATGTGTGGCCCTGGAAGTGAACTTCAAATCTTTACTTTCCGCTTCAAGAACTCAAATAAAAGTTGGTGATCTCCTGAACTATAAGATTGGGTTAGAAATTGTGAATACCAATGGGTGGTTACAGCGTACAATGAAAGAACAACATTAATTGTTGTAACACTGACCTATTAGTATATCTGCAATCGGTGTTATCCTGGGCTACAGCGGACGACTTCGTATCCAGCGATAACGTATCTTGTCACAACGTTGGCAACGAATGTGACGTAAAATCTCGCTTTGACGTAGTACCGGTTCCGTGGGATTACCCAGCATGACCACCTCATAAGGGCAACTGCAGAAGTTAGATTTCAACAGAAATCTAGTCAAGCAATTCGGGTAACACATCATTCTGTGTTTTGTGTCCGCTACACAGAATGATGGACGATCCGAACCGCTATTCGTGGAATACTACCCTCTGCATATAAACGGTAACCATTATATAAAATGTATCAAAGCTCAGAATGAGATGTTGTAGACCAAAGCCTTGCTTCGTACCAAGGTGTGGTTCCCAGGGGTAGACACTGCAGCAGAGGAAGCGTTGAAGCGCTGCATTCCTTGCCAGGCGAATACTACTCGTCGAGAGACATAACCACTATCCATGTCGCCGCTACCCAGAGGGCCATGGTCAGAAATAAGCATCGATTTCTGTGGGCCGCTACCCACAGGAGAGTATCTGCTCGTCATAGTCGACGAATTCTCACGGTACCCAATCGTAGAGGTCGTGAGGAGTACTTCCACAGTGATCCCTGTAGTGGACAAAGTGTTCAGTATGTTTAGTTTCCCGGAAGTGGTGAAGACAGACAACGGACCTCCGTTCAATGGACACATTTGGAAGTCCTTTCTGACGGAGTGTGGGGTCCACCATCGCAGGATAACACCCCTCTGGCCACAGGCCAACGCGCAGGCAGAGTGTTTCAACAAACCACTAATGAGAGCTCTTAAGGCCGCTAGCATCAACGGGCTAGCATGGCGCACGGAGATGCAACGGATGCTGCGAGCCTATCGCAGTACGCCACACGTGACGACAGCCTTCACACCGCACAGGCTAATGTTTGGCCGAGATCCGCGTACGAAGTTGCCAGAAGCGGTACAAGAGCCTCACCCTGACGATCAAGTAGTGAGAGAGAATGACAGAGCGGCCAAACGCAACATCAAGTCTTATGCCGACACGAAGGCAAGGGCTAAACCGTCCTTGATCGACATTGGTAATGTAGTGCTCATACGGCAGCGCAAGACAGGGAAACTATCTACACCGTTTCATCCCAGGCCGTTGGTCGTCACCAGCCGAAAGGGCTCCATGGTGACAGCACGTCGTCAAGATGGGTCACTCGTGACGCGAAACACGTCCATGTTTCACAGACTACCACACGAAGTAGCAGAAGACCATCCAGTGATCGACGACGAAGATACCGAGGACGAGACAGAGATGGCGGTACCCCCAGAACCACCATCTCCTGGGCGAGACCGCGAAAGGGTGACACCGCCCGTCATGGCCGAAGTACCAAGAAGATCGGCACGTCCCAGAAAACCTACACAGCGTCTGCTGGAACAAGTGTGAGGCGACACTTGTGACTATGGGACTGTATTTTGTGTTTAAAGTTTGAACAGGCCAGGACTCATAAGTTCCTACTTCATAAACATTTCTTGTTTTTGGGGAGGGATGCAACATAGTGACCGTCAGGTGCTGCCACCTATTGTAATATACATTGTGCATTCTGGTGGGCAACTATTCCCGGGGACACGACGGGAAATAAAAGAGAGTGATTTATCGGCTGTTCAACGACGCATGTGTCTGTCTCTTCCTTCGTATCAACGAACCCTTAAAACACCACACCACTGATACCAAAGGCATCTACCGAACGCGAGGGTGCTCCCATTCCAACGACATCGATCATTCTTTCCTAGCGGACCAGTGAATCAACTATCTTGCAACACAAAATCAATTGACCCACAGACCATATCAAGCGATTCACATTCGTATTCGTGCACCGGGTTCAGCGCTGTGAAGATTTGTTTACCAAACCGAGCAACGCTGCTACCAAGTGACGTCAACCGAGAAAGCTCGGCGTTGACAAGACGACGACTTCCTGCAAACCGGAGTATCCAGTCGATAAATCGATCGTTGTCCGTGATACCTGTATACCGAGTTCAGTTCGGCGACGCCGTGGTCGTGTAGTAGTCGGCAGCCTGAGACGAGGCAAGACGCTGGTTTCTTTGGCCCGTTCACTGGTTAAACCTGCGAGTCAATGGAGACGCGTTCCTGAGGCGGGATTACGTCCTGTGTGACCGGCTGCCAGAGACTATTTTACGGTGGCACACTCCCGGCGTGGCCGTCACGTGACAGACTACAATTATCAGACACGAAGAGTTGCGTACGGAAGGTGAATATTCAGAGGCAAAAAAAGGCAAGCCATAATTTCCGTTCAAAACACAACAGACAACTCGTTTTGTGTCAAGAATTGTTCAAAATAGGCACCATTGCATACAGGTAGATGTATAACGAGGTAGTGTCGTGCAACAATTAGGCGACCATATTAGGTCACTTTTCAGACTTTAATTACCGTTGCACAACTCCCAAATGCTTGTAAACACCTCGTGTAGGTTCTTTAACATAAACTTATAACAGACGAAAATATAATAATACAATCAAAGCAAATGCTGCATTTATTTAGCGAACTTAATTATACCAAGTGTTGAATGTACCGGTGATCTCAATTGTGCACTAACGCGTAACGTTGTATTGCTAGCGAGTGACAAGGTACAGTGGAACATGCGAATTAGTTATATTTGTTCGCAGAACACAATCAGGGCGCGGGTAGTAAACTCGCGAAAACCTGCGCAATCCTGTTGTCACGAATAATTGTAGTATGTTTAAATAATTACACAGACATGTTGAATTATGATTGAGGCCTTCAATGTACCGCTGCAGATAAGAAGAGTGGCATTATCACTGTGACAGGAAGACAAGTAGGACATACGCACGCACGCACGCACGCACGCACGCACGCACGCACGCACGTACGTACGTGCGCGCAGACATACTGCAAGCAGACTGGGAAGTAAGAAGGAGAGAAAAGGAAAGATAAGAGACAAAAAAGACAACATGAGAGACAGAAAGACAATAGATGGAGAAACAAAATGACAACACATTAAAAGTGATAAAGAAAATGCGACGCCGTTAGCAAATGCAGAGTGAGACAGGGAGAAGACATGCGACGTGAAGGATTCAGCCTACAGTTTCCATTGGTGGCCATGTTAACGTTTTGCATAATTATAAGAAAACGTGACCATCAAAAATTCTAAAAGTTTTTATCAGCAGCTGTCATCATCCCACTGACATGCTTTTCGAGTTTTGTAAAAATTTTACATTTTTAACTCTTGTAATATTCCTGGATGTGCGATACCCCTCAATGTTTACTAATATTGGCGTGAATTACAACGCACACGTGTCTAGTGACCAAAAAAATCACAAATATCCTTCCGCTTACTAAAATCATCTAAAAATCCACCATTTCACTCTCAACAGCTTCCGTCAAACCTGGTTAATGTCCCTGCACAAATGCACTTATGTCAGATCGTATGATTTTTTTAAACGTCCTATATCCAAACTTACTATGCCCTACATTCAGGACGTCTAACTGAGGTATGACCCCAAATAAGGAAGCTATTTTCTGAGAAAGTGTCCAATTTTACATCAAGTTGAAGCACAATATATATGTCGGCATATTATACAACACTCCTGTTTGTCACGTCATGTCATTATTATTTGTTTGGCAGCCAAATCAAAACAAAACCAGTCACATCATTTAATTATTGGTCCAATTTGACACTTGATAAATCATTCATCATGTACACTAGATTTCCAGAGCATTGCGAGCCAATGAAGCCTGCTTACTGTCTCTTTAGATATACCAATGAATTTATTTTCAAATTAACATTTATATAATTGCTTGAATTGTAACCAAACATGGCGTAAATATTGTAAGAAAACTGACAATCTGTCACATTTAACAGGATTTTGAGTGATTTCCAATGTGTTAGAATTGTTAAATTTTATTGCTTATACGACTGCTGTCATGCTTCTAGTTGATAAGATACAAGGCATACTGCTTGATTTGGTTACGCCACCATAAACGGGAATCACATTACCAGATAACGTTTGCGGCCAGATTTGAAAATGCTGATATATACAATGCTTCCAGTGGCAGTGACACAACCAACATACCACTATTCTGTCCAAATTTGTTACACAATGTGACCAATGTACTGGGCCAGATAAAAATATCAAAATAGCAACCTACTCCCTCAAAAACTGGTGTCATACCCCCTAATTTAAAAAAAAATTCCATTTTGGTATCTGCCCTGTACCAGGCTATTTGTGATTGTTACTGCTGTCTGCCTTTTCCAAGCAAACTGTTCACTTTTTTTAGCAACCTGTGCCTATGGGAATGGCTATGTCTTGTATAAACCACTTCAGGGTTCTTGTTAGCTAGGGATGGGGTTAGCTGGAGATGAGGTTAGCCAGGGATGGGGTGAGCTAGAAATGGGGTTAGCTAGAGATGGGGTTACCTACAGTTAGGGTTGCATACCTTCATTTCCTTGTGCCCATGCACTTACACAGAACTGCACACAACATGAAATATGTATTAAGACGTAGTGATTAGACATCTATGAAACGCAACGATTATTTTCTGTGTAAAAAAGTGCTTATTTAAGCTTTTAGCTTGCCACAAGCTCTTTCGTGCAATTTTAACACATGGAAAATAAAACAAAACTGTTTATTAACAATCAAATTTCTTATTAAACATTAAATTGCGTAAACTATCAGCTGATGCACATCAAACGTTATAGCACAACATTAAAATGTACATTTATTTGACATGTTTTAATATATAGTAGGTCAGCTATACTATAGGACATCTCCTAATGGAGACGGTTAACAATTTTAAATATTAGCAGCACTTAATAAGTAATGATCTTGTTGACTAGATTAAATCAATAAAATATATTTAATAATATAATATTAACACCGATAACTTTCTAAGTCAAACACACACAACCTCGGGCAGGTTAGCAGTTAAATATACCCCCCCTCATTGTATTAACGGAATTGCAAATTATAAAAATTCTAAGAAATGTATTATAACAAACTAATTATTTAATCCAAATTACCTGCAATATCCACAATTAGACTAACAACAACGACCAAAAGATAAGCATATAAAATAATTTTATAACCGTGCTGTGACCACGACTTCCATTTAATTGGGTTCGGCCTACAATTACATTTCCCATTGCTGGCCATGTTAACGTTTTGTATAATTATAAGAAAACATGACCATCAAAAATTCTAAAAGTTTTTTCATAATATTTTTTAATAATATTTTTAATTGTTGTGATATGCCTGTATGTGCGATACTCCTCAATGTTTACCAATATTGGCATGAATTACGACGCACACGTGTCTAGTAGCCAAACAAATCACAAACATCCTTCCGCCTATTAAAATCATCTAAAAATCCACCATTTCACTTTCAACAGCTTCCCCAGCAAACCTGGTAATGTCCCTGCACATATGCACTTATGTCAGATCGTGTGAATTTTTTTAAAACGTCCAATATCAAAACTTACTATGCCCTACATCCGTGTGTAACACACCAGGAAGTCTAACCGATGCATGGCCCCTGAGGCAGAGACAGGGGGAGAGGGACAAGGATATTGCCATTTTCGGTCACAGCAAACTGTAATAACACAGACGTCTCGTCGTTATGTTCCAGGTATCGTAGTATCAGTTAATGGGTCAAGGAGGAAGTCTAGGTTTGCCAGAAGGCAAGGTAAGAACACAGTGGTCATATTGCTGTATTTCGGAGAGTCTTAGCCTACAGTTGCAACTGAATGATTACTTTTCTGTCGAAAGCGAAAATGCCACCGCTTTTGTTCAAATCAGCCATTTGTCAGTAAATGAACACGTTGAAAAGGGTTGAGCTTCCTGATTTCTGCGCACATCTTGATTTAAACTTTTATATGTTACTACGTACTCCTTCATTGTAAGGCATTTGGCCAACAGATCTACTAGTTGTTTGAAAAGTGTAGGTAACGAATACCTATTAATTATGGTATGGGTCATCCACATTCGTTCTAATATGCAATAAACATTTACTGATGTGAGGGGTGGAATTCGGTAATATGCAGGAGAAAATACAATAATGTTTTTATTCTCCGTATATACAAACACGCACGCACACACGCACGCACGAACGCACGCACGCATGCACACAGCATTGTTAGTACATAGCTGTAGACCTCATGGTACATTGCTCACGTCGCCTCTCGTTCTGTCCTCGAGTATCGGCGCCATTAACTCAGCCACTCTCCGTCGTCGTAAACAAATTACGCTAACAAGGTATTAATCTGCGCTTTCGGCTTAGCAGTATCATTGACGTCATTACCTGCGCAGTCTGCACGCGTGCCCATCGACGCTCTGTTTGGATCGTTATTATGCCATTACCTTCTCCGCCCAGTCTCTCGTGCCCTTGTCTTTTCCGCCCAGTCTCTCATGCCCTTGTCTTTTTCACCCAGTCTTTCATGCCCTTGTCTTCTGTTCAATCTCTCATGCCCTTGACTTCTCCGCCCAGCCTCTCGTGCCCTTGTCTTCTCCACCCAATCTCTCATGACCTTGTCTTTTCCGCCCAGTCTACCATGCCCTTATCTTCTATGCCCAGTCTCTCATGTCCTTATCTTCTCCGCCCAGTCTCTCATGCGCTGCCTTCTCCGTCCAGTTCGCCGATGTCTCATTCACAGTTCGTAGGTCTATACGTTTTTGTCTACATCTTTCCGTCATTGTCTTCCCATATTGCCTTCCAACAACCGCACATATCATACTCTTCCATCTTATCCACCAATTAATTCTTACTATGTTCTTGTTATCGTACAATACGTTTATCTACTCCTTAATAAACTGCCCCGTGCAACACTCGTAGATATCCAACGCACCAAAACCAACTAGAACGGCGGCAAGCTAGCCGATATGACCAATACTTGGATTTATTTCTAAAAATATCAAACATGAACTGGCTACTGGTGTAGTATGCAATACAAAATAAACTAGGCAGATGCTGTCATTGGGTGAAATATATTAAGCAACTGAAGAGAGCTGGCGAGCACAACTGGCGCCAAGTGTGAAGACGACAAGCCAGAACAATATTCACGCTGCGGTTGAATGATTATTATTTTTTAATCGATTATATTTATGCAAAATAT
Source organism: Lamellibrachia satsuma (assembly GCA_033239005.1). Lineage (NCBI taxonomy): Eukaryota > Metazoa > Annelida > Polychaeta > Sabellida > Siboglinidae > Lamellibrachia > Lamellibrachia satsuma. The sequence goes on from BSQZ01000055.1 coordinate 277,231, forward strand.
GTAATTTCATAGAAAAGCCCGTTGGCACCGAGAAAGAAGATGTGCTTATCCGGTTAACAACATAGTTCAAGTTCCATTCCACGAGTCAACAGCACTTGAATCGACCGGATGTAATGACCTAAATTATGACACGCCCAAGCGTCAATCAATGACAGCACCCACGGCACAATTAGTCTAACGGTTATTCATCCATTTTATTAACGGTTAGAATTATCTTTGCTAGATCAAGTAAACATCCTGTAAAAGTACTAAATATGCGCTCAATTCGGTTGAGTGAACGGCAGGACTTCGACGTCGCTGCATTTCTTAAAGCGGCAACCGATGGCAACATGACGAAGCTGGAATGGTGTCTGAAGTGTCGCGGCAGTGATGTTAACGGAGTCAACAAGGTACGCACTCCACACAACTCGTCCGTTCACCAATACTCACTAGGGCCGACTCAGTTTTACCGTTTTGTTATCATTATAAGTTTTTATCATGCCCGGCAACTACTCTGTGCACAATTGTTCCACATACCTAACAGTCAACTTGTCATTGTTACATCGCACTTGATCTAAAATGTCTGCACTACTACACGATGCACTATGTATTAATTAATTATTTAAACAAGAAACTATAAGCAATATTTTTTCTTTTCCATTGTCTTCATTGATATATGCTATGTATTATGTGTATATGAAAATGTCACGGAGACAATAAATCATCATTATTATTATCCATATCAGCGCGTGTGCGTACGTTCGTGCGCGTGCGCAGCTCAGTTTCTCACATACTGACCCACAAATTAATGAAGCCTGTGTACACATCCATTGTTCCTATGTACAATTGTGCCATATTTGTTATTGGAACGTGCCACTCTGTGATATTTCCGCAGAAAATGTCCCATCTATGGAACTGTATACCCTGTTGGTTCATTGGAAGTGCCTTGTTTTTTATGGAGTATAACTGAAAGGGCCCATTTGTGATGTTGCTCCAGAAAAAAACTCATTTGTTTAAAATTGTGCCCTTTGACTACTTAAAGTGTTCTCCGTGGACCTTACTAGAGAGTGGAAAACACCCCCGGTTTGACATCTTAACATACATATTTGGGCCACATAACTAAACTGTCCTTTTATGGAACATTTTGATAACTCAAAATGCCTCTTTGGCCCCTTGTCATATACTTTTTAACTTCTGCCCTCTTATGCCACTGAAATGGCCCCTTCGGGGCAATGCTAGCAGTGAACATTTATTAAGACGCCCTGAAAAAATAATCTAGGAAGAATATGGCGTTGTAGGCTGATTCAGCAGGATTGACGTAGGGCAGGTTGTTAGGACTGGGAAAATAGTAGAGTTGAACGACCATTCCTCCTCTAAAGTGTATGTTAAATCGTCCTGTATGATAATATATGAATATGTCCAAAGGCTGGTGAAATTTACATAGATGTGTCTTTCGGCGCTCCACCTGGCGGCAAAGGAAGGTCATGTGGATGTCATAAAGGAACTATTGCTGAGAAATGCCGACCCGAACCAGCCGACAAAGGTGAGACATCGCAGCCTCGGTCTGGTAATATCTGGTTTGTTTAGATAAATCTGTAAAAGCAATCGTCCGAATAACACATACTAGTCTGGAATGCTTGCTAACGTTCCTTGCACATCGAAAGCTGTTCGCTGTTATTATAAAAGGCAAGTGCCATATCTAGAGAAGCTCACATGTGCAGCGACATAACAAAAAGTTTACAGTGATACCGTCCAACAAAATACAGAAACTGTAACACCAGGATATACTCTTTATGTTTTACAAGCTTGCTTTACATGTTTTAATTTAGTATGTGCTGAAAATGGTAGTTTTGGACGGTTTTATACCTGTTATTATTATTTCATTTATTTCCGTACACATTTATATATAACAATTATGTATGTTGCTTGGTGAGGTAGTTTTTATCAGTCATGTTACTGGGTCCTCGGACCTGCTGGAATTGAAATAGGCCTAAATTAAATAAAATTATGTTGATGTATAGTACTTGAACGAATACAGAGGAGAGCAACTAAGATGATTCCAGAACTGAGAGACCTTAGGTATGAATAACGCCTAAAAGAATGTGGTTTAACAAACCTATATGCAACGAGGTTAAGAGGAGATCTAATTGAAGTTTTTTATGAAATTGAATGAGTATGAAAATATTGACAGAAATATTTTTTTCTCACTAAAGAAAGAACTAGAGGACATGAGCTAACATTATTAAAAGATCATTGTAGATTGGATTTCAGGAAGTGGACAATAAATGAATGGAACAAATTATCAATGCATTGTGTAAATGGTAGCAGCGTGAATATGTTTAAAAACAAGGTTGACACATATCTCAGGAGGGCGGGTTACACATAGATGAAAACATTTTGGACTGTCGATAAGCCATTGGTTTCCTTGTCATGTAGCCATCTGGGCCTTTGCCTTGGATAGCATTTTTCTTAAATAACATATTCTTATGCCCCTTGACGTAACGGTAAATAACTTAATCTCATGTCCCTTGACACAACGGTAGATAACCTGAAGGCTTATTATCGAAGGGACCGAGAAAGTCTCGAATGCTACATCGAATAGCACAATTCTAGCACTAAAAGGTAGCTGAAAGGTAGCTGAACGTCTTATAATATGAATTTCACGGAGACCGGTAACAATTTACATGCTGATATGGAAGCTTATATTTGTGTGGCGTTTGATTGACAGTTCGGAAACACGCCCCTGCACATCGCAGCTATCCACGGTCGGAACAATGTCGTCAGCCTTCTACTGCAAAACGGAGCTGAGGTGAACGCTCGGTGCAAGGTGGGTAATTATCATTAAACACGAAGGGGTAAATTCGTATATGAGGCTTTGGGTATGTGTGTTGCCGTCTGAAACTCTTGTTGCTATTAGTCTTGTAGACGATTAAATCAACCGTTTTGGATTTTCACACGCGGAAACGCACAAACACACGCACGCACGCACGCACACACGCACACAAGCACGCACACATCCACTTAAAAATATTTCATGCAATACATTCCCTAATTTCAGTCCGCACTGTTACTTATAGTACAAATTTTGATAGGCCACATTCTAAGTTCCATGAAACAGCGCTTTCATAGTTGTCAAGTGTACACCATAGGTTTCATAACCGTTGTGCTGTAGCATGAGTAAAAAAAAGGTAAAGTCATCCCCCAGGAAGCCATGAAGGCTTATATGGCCAGTGCTTAAACCTGGTTTCTGTAGTGCGAAGCAACTTAGAGTGCAGTTATACTGACTCTCCTGGACGGGACACTAGTCCATCGCAGGTACCTTCCAAACAGTGTTTGTACTCATTTACAGCTGAGTAGACTGAGGCAAAGTAGGGTAAACGAAATTGCCTAAGCTTCGAAAACGAACCGTGCCCAGTGTTGGTCTTGAACTCACAACTCTCGGATTTAGAGTCCAACACTTTAACCACTAGTCCACGGCTGCCCCCCGTAGCATGAGTAATCACTATAATATTTGATTTTCTCTCGGAACATTAGTTTCCCCGTCGTCTGTCATAAACTGTCGGCGGTGTTAACACTGACTAATATGAAAAAGTCATTACGTCGTACTGACATCTGCTATCGTGATAATGCCAGCACCACAGAGAGACGATTGTGCACCTCAGGCAAAACCTCTCAATTCACACAGTGGTCTGACTTTATGTGCCATGAACTGTAATCGACTAACGAAAAAAATCATATGGATAATAATTAGAAGTAGAAACACCAGTTGTGATATTGTAACGAAGAATGATAAAATGCGACAATTTTACACTTAGCTACATCTTTCCTTGAGACGCCGTTGCTATTTGTTGAGTTTGCGCCAATAATTGTTATCGTCTGCTTAGACAGGAAACACTCATAATCATGGATACTCCGCACAGAAGAAAATACCTATGTTATGTACTTCTAGCAACTAATCTCTAGAAATAAAAGAATTTATAGAGATCAGTGTTTTTAACATGCAAAAAGTGCAGCAGAAGAGTAACGCTCTTATGTGCGCTTGCAACATGTAGAGCATTAACACAAAGGTGTGCATGCAGTGTGTGTACCGACCTGTGTGAGTGTGTGTACTCATCAACACTACCAGTCAGTTTAGACAGGATTACGTCAACCGTCTTGGTTGGCGTAAGTTCAGACGTCAATGATTGCCGTCAACATCATACCGTGTCTCCTCCACGTCCGCACACGCCATTGCTGTGTGGGTGCCGCTGCGAAATCTGTCAGGGAGCACAGTTCGTCCAGAAGGCGACAATTCAGTAAGGTCTGGATCTCGCAGTCGCAGGTTTCAGGGTCGTTTCTGTAGCTCCACATTCGCATATGTACTCGTGACCTGCCCAGCCTCATTCGTAGGCGGTTCAGCGTGTTCCAGGCGCGGTTCGTTCCCGGTTCGCACCAGGTGGTAATGCCTCGGATGGTGGTATTCCGAAGGCGGCGCGATGCCCTAGTGAAGCCAAGCGTTTGTGCCATTCGTTGACTCTTGTGGCACCCGCAGATGTTCCTAATGGATGTGTTGTCATTAAGCTTTTTATTGAGTTTAGTCTCGTCTTGTCGTGGATATGTGGTTGTTCGATAGATGGAGGGGGTCGTTTGTCTGCCGTGAGCATTCTGTTCTACTCGCCGTTGCTCTCTGGGTGTCAGGTGGGCAAGCATTCTGGCAAGCACGTACAAGCTGTTAAAATGTGTTGGTTTCAGACACCCAGTTGTAAAGTATAGGCCAGTTTGGTTTAATTAGTTTTTTTATGCGCTAATGTTTAGTAAGTCATTTGGAAGTTTATTCGATGTGTTAAGCCTAGATTAACAATAGAAAAACAGGTTTCTAAAAGTTTATAGTTAAACCACCCAAGTGGATATGGACACAATCCATATGGTGTCAAAGATTGATGGGACTGTTTAGACACTTCAGCCTTCCCTTTAATCCTGACATTTGCTAAATTGCTCTGACCCGAGGGTCAACGTAATTGGGGAACCGAGAAGGAGCCTTGGGAACCCTGGATTTGGCGCAGCTCCAAGAGTTCAAAAGTTTAACTTGCAAAATTGGGAAAGGAAGACTGGCAGACGTCATTGTCCAGTGGTTGAGAGGGTGGGTGGATTTAACAAGTTGACCAATAGTAAAGCGTATTGGGTATTTAAGCAACCACGGCGCCTCTAGTGACGGCGTCTGATTTTGGAAAACTGGGAGTATAAATACCCCGGAGGAGCGTTTACAAGGGGGCGGCAAGACTATTTTAAATTCACACTTAGGTGTGTAGTCATGCTGAATTTTAGGCATCCAAATTTTCAGTAAGGGTGGTCCTGGCGGGCCATACCTGCTTTAGCATTAGAATTCAAAATTTCCGGCCAGAATTTTATTGTCAAATCTTCTAGATTTTAAGAATCTGTATACATTTTGAGTGATGTTTACATTCACTACTTTTCTTTACGGTTTACAGTGATAGATGTCTTCACTGTTATTTTTATTTGTCATCGTGAGTGATTATATTGCTATTATGTACGTAGCCGTCTGATGTACCAGATTAAAATCGTTTCGAACCTGGAGAACAATGCGTTGACTACACTTCTGTAGTACTCTATGTACTCATTGGTCGAGTGAGTACAAATTCAGTTATAAATCTCGACCTGGCGAGCGCAAAAACGACGGACAATCAAAATATCCTTCGTTGTGAGAAATGCCTCCTGGACCATTGCGTGCGGCCCCGAAGAAGACAAGAAGAGGGAGGCATATATCTTACACAGTGATGCCTCTACAGCTGTGCCGGGTCCATCTTCCGTGCATGTGCTGATCTTTGCCACACCGGGCATGCATATTCTGCTACCGAGTAGGAGAGTGCAAGTGCAGTAGAGAGCATTGTGGCTAGGTTAGCTCCCCAACATGAGTCACGAAGCTTTCGGAGGATGGAGTTCCGTGCATTTATATTGCCTTTTGTCTTCTCCGTGCATGTTTTGAAGGATAGTATTAGGTCCAGTGTCACCCAAAGGTAAACAGGATTCGTGCAGTTGACGCTCAGTAGTCTGTTGTCCTACCGATCCCTTAGATGGAAGACAGTCACTTGTGTTTTGGCTGGGTTAGCGCATAGTCATAGCACGACATTAATCAATCTTCTTGAGTCGAAAATGTCGATGCGGCTTACCAGGTCGGAGTAACAACATCCGGTCCATAAAGGCATACTTTGTAATGCGTGTTTAATCTTCCTAAATGTCCGTATTTCACAACCTTATTTAGGACTCGGGTACATGAATTTAACAAGCGCGTAAGACTTCTGGTGTGTCTTGCATCATTTATTATTCTGGCCCGTAAAAGTGCAATTAATCAGCAAAACAAATAGCAACGAAGTCGCGGAATTTATTCAGATCGTCCACGTCACTGACCGTGCATTACCGACCGGCATCCGACTGAACAATAACCGCATCTAGACGTCAATCAATGAACGTCTCCTGGGTAACGGGCTTGCTGATTGACAAGCAATAATAAAAGTATCCCAGTGATGGCATTCTAGACCAAACAAAGTAACGTCAGTGAGGAACAGTGTAGATTGGACATGGCAAATATTCCATCGCGTTCCACTTATTACTGCTGGTTGTGTGGGTGTTGTCCAAATACGCATCTTCAGAAATAGTCATTTTCGTCATCATCATCACCATCATCGTCGTCATCATCACCGTCATCATAATCATCATCATCGGGTGCCGTGTCTGTTGCAGGTGTAGGCGATCATGACCTTCCGTTCTAGTTTTCTCATCACGTGGCGTATACGTTTTGCTTGTCTTTTCCTGATCCTGCACATTTAACAAGATTAACAAGATTTGTTATCCAAGCCAAAAGCCCACATGACAAATGGACAAGGAAGCCATTGGCTTATCGAGTGTCCACCAATGTTCATCTACGTGTAACCCGCCCTCCTGAGATATGTGTCAATCCTGTTTTTAAACATATTCACGCTGCTAGCAGTTATACAATCCGTAGACAATTTGTTCCTTCATTTATTATCGTCTGTGAGAACGAGTACTTCCTGATATCCAATCTACACTGATCCTTTACTCATTTTACCTCATGTCCTCTAGTTCTGCTATCTTTCTTGAGTGGGAATATATTTCTATCAATATTTTCATACCCATTCAATATCTTAAAAACTTCAATCTGATCTCTTCTTAACCTCCTTGTCTCATGAGTTATTAAACTACATTCTTTCAGGCGTTCTTCATAACTAAGGTCTCTGGAATAATTTTAGTTGCTCTCTTCTGTGTGCGTTCATGCGTATCTATATCCTTCTTATATACAGTATTCTAAATGAAGTTTAACTATTGCTTTATACAGATGTATAATTTGCATGTCTTTCAGACGTGATTTTCCTTTTACAGTTTGTTCTTCTAAGGATATCTTCAGTCATTCATTTCTTTAATGTCGATGATCCTATGACCATTCTTCCCCAAGAACCACAGTTTTGTTTTGTTTCGGTGGTCTTTTCTGATTGTTTAGTCATTGCCCATGATTCACCGTGTGGCAGTATGGGCTCTATGCTACGTAGCATTGCCGGACATATTGCAGTTCACACGAACAATTAATTGTCCGATCGTTGGTTAGTGGTTTAACACTCAACATACCTGAGGCACTTGGGTAGATAGGAAGCGATGGAAATGCGAGTGTTCCGAAGCTCACATGGATAGCATATGTTGCACACTGTAGCGTCCCGTCTCTGTCACTGCGAGACCTGCCGAGTGATTTACTGAGAATTCTAGATGGGTCACTGGAAATAACTTTAGAATCACATGCATTCACAATGGCTGCGAAATAAAACTAAAAAGTAAGCCTAAGTCAAAATTGTATTTCAAGCTGTATTCAATTCGTCGCACTTTAGCGAGGAATTTTTAATCAACTGCGTAGCGATTATGGATTAGTAATATTCCCTTACGTTTGCAACTAATTTCTCTTGTAAGGTATGGTTTCTATAATGACGGTTTATTGTAGACTAGAACAGAAAAGTCACGAAATATTTAATACACATATGGTGGAGAGACCTGGTCGGTTGCTGACAGATGTATTTCTCTAGACCCAAAAGTCAGAAATATTTGTGTGTACAAAAGCAACAACGAATTGGTTTATTCTGTAGAGCGCAGTGGGGCTCGAATCCTCCTGCTGCCGTTTCGAAGCCTGGTCAATTTCGTCCACTCCACGTTGCCTACGATCACTTAGCTGCATAAATTAGTGCCTGGCAGTAAATATATATGAATGAGTATTCTTTGCCCTGTAATTGTGGCGTGGCTGAATACCTCGCAGAGAAATCGAATTGGTATTCGAATGAACAGGTCTGCCAAGGGGTGAAGTGCGTCGATTTGAACCGGATAGAGAGCTGTATGAGAACTTACACTTTATCTTAATTTAGACATAGACTGTTTCATTCCGTGTTGCAGCACGGCTATACACCACTGTACGTGGCTGTGATGGAGAACCAAGTCGCTGTCGTCGAAGAACTACTCAAACACGGTGCAAATCGGAAATTGTCGCCCAATGTAAGTGACGCCATATGGACTAAATTATCAACTGATTGTATGTTTAACTTTAAAAAAAAACTGTTTACATGTACGTTTACTGTACGACGTGTGTATATTATATATCTATATATATATATATATATATATATATATATATATATATATATATATATATATATATATATATGTATATATATATATATATACATATATATATATTCTTTCTGTGGGTGTGTGTGTGTGTGTGTTTATTATAAAAATTACAATATCTAATAAGGGCACATAGATTCGGTTATTTGTTTGTCTGTTATGCTATTTGTTTTATGTTGCGTGTACAGCCTGTGTGTGTGTGCGTGCGTGAGTGAGTGCGTGCGTGCGTGCGTGCGTGCGTGCGTGCGTGCGTGCGTGCGTGCGTGCGTGCGTGCGTGCGTGCGTGCGTGCGTGCGTGCGTGCGTGCATACTTGCGTGCATTACGTATATTAATAGTACATACGTAGATAACACGTGTTCTATTATATGCAGGTGAATTTCACCCCACTTCACATAGCAAAAATGCAGGAAATGTCTGAAATGGTCAAGCTCCTAAAGGAAGAGACCACGTGACGTCGTACATCCGGTGACGTCACACGCATCAACAACAGTCTGTGATGCAGCTGTACGCAGTAGTTCCTCTGGGGAAGGGTCACTATTTTACTTCCATGAACACATGATATAGTTGTTTTCGGTGGAATTTGAATGGGCGCGTACTGCATGATAGGAAGAGAGAATGAAACAATTTGACGATAATACGATAACATAAAACAATTTGCTGATCTTCTACTAAGATATAGATATAACTGCGGTAAGGTTTTGGCTGAAAGAAATGATAACGGTATTGTTCAAAATAGCATGAATAGAGAGAGAGAGGGGGGAGAGGGAGACGGAGAGAGAAAGAGAGAGAGGGGGGGGGAGAGGGAGACGGAGAGAGAAAGAGAGAGACGTGACTTTATACTATGTCGCACCGTAATAATTGTACGATGTATGTGTGTGTGTGTGTGTGTGTGTGTGTGTGTGTGTGTGTGTGTGTGTGTGTGTGTGTGAGTGTGTGTGTGTGATTGCGTGCGTGCGTGCGTGCGTGCGTGCGTGTGTTACATATAATAATATAATTCAATGTGGTTCTTGCATTCACGTATAAAATGTTTACACGTTGTTGACATCCTGTGTTGAATTAAATCCCTAATGAAACATTTTATTGTCGCAATGTCCACTATTTTCAAAACAATTAGGATAAACGTGATTTTAAATAGTTGTGTTGCCCAACATAACAACCAGCAACGTGAGCTCACAGCCTCAGTTTACGGAGATATAAATAACAAAATAAAATCGCACATGCATTTCTTTAAATGTGTTAATCTGTAATACAACAAAATAGGTTCTTCGAGGGGGAGGGAGGGAGGGAGGGAGGGAGGGAGGGGGAGGGATGAGTGACTACACACTATGTCGCACAGTAATTACTGAGGAAAGACCAGACAAACAACCAAAGTTAATGACTCAGTCAGCCAGAAGACCAAGCGAGCGACCAGGACACGGTTCAGTGTGGCTGAGCTCAGAACTGATCATCGAAACAAATGCATTTAAGAATGGCAAAGCCTTGATTACATCAGCAGAACATATTTTGACAACTCAACATTACCTGTAGCTAGTTGTAGCTGCAATCCTTGCTGACCGAGTAGCTATAACCCACTGCTGACTTAGTAGCTACAACTCCCTTCTTATCATACCATTGCTTCTTCCAGTGTCATTTCAGTTGAAGAAATTGTGTGCTTTAATCTACGTCAATATAATTATAATCATAAACCGTTGGTGCTTAGGAGGGCATTGTGAAAGGTACGTGTCGCCTTGTCTGGCCGGATGACCGGCAGAACATTGCTAATATAAAATTGTCTACCGTTCTGTTCGCCGCTCATCTGTTCCATGCAGTGCGTAATCATCTACGGCCATCTAATCAACTGCTGCAAGCTGAGATTATTAGTCTGGCATCAGGTGTGGAGCTGGTTGAAAGCACCATCTTGGCAGTAATTGATATGTGAACAGATGAGCCACTTGAAGATTAGCGTGACCACACAAAACTAGCAATGATAGCACATGGCCTTGGTCCGCGATGAGAGCATCGGAACGTAAACGCGAAATGTCCACACAGCGTAGTGGAGATGACGGTTGGCCAGAGCGGTGACGATACAACAGTGAACATTGAACGGCAGTGATGGTGGTATTGATAATTATTGATGAAGTTGCAATTAAGGCCCCTGATCTTTCAAATAGCACTAACTGAGACATCTTCCAAAACATTGCAAACAGTTGCCTATTGTGGTATCCCTCCACACACACACCTAGTTTCCTATTTTCATGCGTGTTACGTAACATTTTAATATTTCGTAACATGGTATGTGTATTTCAAGACTCAGCAATATTTGTGTAGATAATCTGAGCCTCCTAAGTTCATGTCGGTTACCCCAACCACACAACATAATTATAGTCCTACACGTGCGTGCACATGCGTACGGACGCACGCATATATACAAACAACAGAGGTGCCTAGTATACCGCTTTTTCTTCAATTTGTAAACAATCTAACGCTTCATCGTAATTTCTAGGTTAAAGATAATGTGCTCATTTCGAATCCAAACATACTGCCAAACCACCATTTTACATAGAAAACGCAAACGAAAATTAATCAGAATATAGTAAATATAGTCCTAGCCAAAATATACCAATACAATTATATAAAAAAATTACGTGATTTAGCCGACTTCGGTGATTTTACTTGCATTCAGCCAGCAAGGTAATTGAAACCGATCGAAATGTTGCAGTGTTGTGTTTCGAGGGGAATCGGTTTTAATGATCCAAATTGTGCTTATGAGCTCATAAGAATATACCCTGACCTCCTGAGGCTGAGCAGCAATCAGCACACGAAACTGTCCGGGTGGCGTTTTCGAAAAGCGGGTGCACTCTGTCTATGGAAGTCAGGTTACCGTCTCACTGACATTTTTATGAGCTCATAAGAACGATTTCGATAATTAAAACTGATTTTCCCCATTAACTATGATCGGAACGGAAACGCTCAGCATTACATTAGTCATGTCTTACGATGAGTAAATGTTAAAATGAGGTTACACCGGCGGTGTGGCAGCTAATAACTTTAAGCAAAACATATCCATCCTAAACAGTCAAACCATATTGGTATACTCGATGACACAACTTCGGTTGAGGTTGTTTGCGCTTTCCGCTTTGTTACTGAAAAGTGTAAAAAAAACTTCACGTCGCCGGTGTGTCACAGTCTTCTTTTATAAAATAAGAATATTTTCTCTTCACCCAGTGAGCAAATACCGGTAAGTCAACTGTAGCTGAAAAGTGTTCAACGAAACGTGTCATTAGCCACTTTTGGAAAAAAATTCTGCAATACCTCACTGCCAAATGTGCAACATTTCGAACTTTCTAACTATGCTCCATGAATGCAGTTACTTGTTGGCAAATAATATAACTGAAATCGGCTACATTGCGTATTTCTAGACACTACATTCGTCTCCTACGTAGTTCTATGCACTACCTTCATTTCCGATGTCGTGTCAGTCGTGCAAAAATTTGTCCGCCATCAAATAGTATCCGCTAGGTGTATCTAGTGTATCTTGAAGCAGTCATAGTGCTTATATATATACACGCACGCACGTACCTTATGTAGCCATTTAAGACCGAGTTGAAAACCGATATCACCCGGATTATGGATGCGTTTAGAGACAGGCAGGAGGCCATAGTATATGTGATTGAGACAAAATTAGAATGTCGTTGCTGTCATATTAGTATGGTTTACCATGTACCATCCCGTGAGATTTGTTTACCAAAAGCGATTGCATGAATGTTTTCTTTACGGTCTAAGTAAACCGAAAATCAAAGGTGGCAATTTTACTTTTCGTTTTTAAAGTTTTTTATGGGGTCTCAAACACACATACCCCAAGTGCCTTTAATTTACATGTAACTACCAAATTGGTTGTCCATACATGTACAAGAGTTTGCGCGCACGACACGCAGCACTGTCGAGCTGGTCAATGGTTTGTATAATTCTAACATTTATATATCCTAGCTGTATCTATACATGTATATCTTATATAATATTTACTTATATCTTTATTTAGTCTATGTCTTCTTAACCAGTTTATACCTGAAAAAACGGGTTAATTTTAATTCCAAAACGAGCGATAAAAACACCCGTGAACCGACTGGGGCCAAATTCGCAATATTTGATATAATATAATATAAAGTTTTGTCGAAAACGCTCAAGACATTTTTTGTCCAATGATCGATGTTCTGATTCAATAACAGCTATTTCATCTATTGAGTGCAAACAAATTGTTAGAAAAGTTATTTTGCGTGGAAGACTACGTTTATCGCATCGAATTTTAATCTATGCATACTATTATAGTATTCAATGCCATTCACGACATTGCTCACGATTTTGTTGTCATGGCTTAGTGATAATGATAGTTCTTGCTTAGTTTATTATTGAGAAATATATAATTAATAAAACACAGTGCTACATTTTAACTATGTACGTTCTTAATTAACGATATTAAAATAACTAAAATTTTAATAATATATCGTGAATTTTGTATCGATACAAATAGCATAGAGAGTGCCTAGTAAAAAGTTATATATATATATATATTTTAGGCGGTATCTGCGACAGAAATTGTTAAGACATTCCAGTTATTTGGATGTTTAGAAGAAGAAACTGTCACTAAACAAATCGGGACGTTTGTCTTCAATATGTATTCCAGCAGGAGTTCCTGCGTGACTACGTCGGAACCACGATGGGAGCTTTTCAGAACGAAAAGCTTTGAAGGTGATAAACTCCTTTCAACACTAAACACTCTCAGGCCTCACATTGACAGAGCTCACTTCATGTCCAGTCGACGCAAGTCATACAAAGAACCCAGACCAGATCTTCCACGCTCCAATGACAAAGGATGGGAACAGGATGCCGATGGAAAGCCGTCGTCCGTGAGTTGTCTCGTTAAGCCAGCTCCTCTTGCTGGTTAGATGCGAATGCAAGGGTTCGTGCAGAGGGAAGACCAACTATTCGTATTATAAGAATGGCTTGCGGCGTTGTGCAAGTGCGTGGACTGCGGAAGCGTCATGGAATATAGGTTAACCCATGAAGAAGACATGTAAAAGTAACAACATGGTTTTGGTCAAAATAGCTGTCTGGAATTTCGTATTGTCCACACTGAAGTGAATTCATTTTGTTCTCACTAAATACTTCCTTGTATCACAGATGGACTGTGACTGTTGAGTTGTCCAACATGTTGTTTTCTTTGCATTTATTGCATTGCCTGACTGTGAATTCAACACATAGCATCTAGCATTGACAAGAACAAAATCGGATATCACTGATATCAGAGTACAATTTCATGTTTATTGCAATAAATTCAAAGATGTTCAAGATATTGAAATTATATTCTTACTACATGTGGGTTAGTGTCTCTAAACATCCATGGTTTATTTCAGATTTTTTTAAAGAATATTTTTTTTCTCAAAAATGTGTCTTTATTAACATTGATCTTGGCATATTGGGCGATAATACAGGCACTTGCCGTAGGTATGTTTGAGACCCCATAAAAACTTTGAAAACGTAAATGCCACCATTGACTTTTTGTTTACTTAAACCCCAGAGAAAACATTCATGCAACAAAATCGCTTTTGGCAAAAAATCTCACGGTATTACATGGTATATCGTACTATATCGACAGTAGGCCTGTGGATGGATACGGCGACATGGGGCCTGACTGCATGGCAACGCCAACTACCCGGCCTGGGTTGTGCCTCGCGGTGCCTGTGTGGCAGCACGAGTTAGGTGGTGGTGTGTTGTCGAAACACCTCGACCCTTGATTTTGACCAGTATCACAATTAAGCCTGGTATATATCAGAGAGAAATGTTCAGACCTCCAGCAGCGTTACACATCATCAAGGAAACGACGACGTCGCCACAAGAAGAGTGCTAAAAATTGTATTCGATTAAAACAGTGTATATAAGCTGCTGTGTACAAAAAACAGCAAGCATTGAGCTATGAACAAAAAAGAAATGCTGCACGCATTATCAATACTCTCCAACACATCTTTTGTAAATGACACGTTGCGTATTAGTTGCTTATCTAGCCCCTCCTGGTAGTGGTCTTGAACCACTTTCCATAAAAGTTGTTTGATTTCATACTACAGAAAGTCATGGCATCAAGGTTGAGTTTGGACAAGATGTAATTGAAGCTTTTAGACACATATGAGCCAATACATTGAAATGCTAGATGAGAAAGCATTTTCAAACTGGTGTTATTGCATTTTAAACAACTCTGCATAAAGAAATGACAGAGACTTGCACTTGGAATGGCTTGTGTCAACCAATCAATGAACGTGTTCTGACGACAAACAATGGTAACACCTTTGTCTAGATCTAGACCTGCATGTTACATTAAGGTAGATCAATTTATGTCACCATGATGTCGACCAGTAATGATCGGTGTGGACGCATATTAATGCCACCTTGGCTATAAAAAACTCTCCACGGGAGAGCTGCTGGCAGGGACAGCTAATATTGACTGTACAATTGAAAACAGCTTCTGAAATTTGTTGCGGTTGGTAGCCCAACATTTCAGGCAATCCTTGTCGTATTTTTGGTTTCTATGATGTCCAGGCACATTGTATACTCCGCGGCAAGCGACAGGGTCTGAGATCGCAGTTGACTGCTGGTTGATTGGTAGGCAAACAGTCATCGAGCCTTACTGGGTGGTAGCTAGCCTCACTATAGTCAGGCAGCCAACAGCTTTTTTGATTGAACCTAAAAATCGAATATGAATTATGCTTTTTGATGGATTATTGACATCATGGGTGTCCTCCTGAAACAGAGTGCCACACTGGCACTTTTTTGTAAATATACAGCGGACAAGCACATGTAACTGTAGAAGCCAGTCTACCCTGGTGGCAAACAGAATACTACACAAACACCTAGCGTTAACCTGTGTACTAATATTGAATAATTTAGATTGAACACATAAAATCGTACATTTCTCAAATCTTTGCCATGTAACACCCATACAAAATATGTAGTTTAAATAATTACGGTATTTTCTTTCTATTGAAATATACATGAAAGCTGTAAACCAACGGCTCAAATCGAATCGGTAGTTTTATTAGTCCTCTTTGTAGCGCGAACTTTTCTGGTTGACCGTTAGTTCGCTAGGTGCATGTTGACGCCTAGCGGACAAGTGTGAGCCATAGAAATTTCGGCAGAATAGGCAGTCGAAGTAGAGATCGCGTCTTGTTCCCGTAAGTACACCCACTGTGCACTGCCAAATTAAACACACATCATACAATGTATACACAACTATAAATGTAATTGCGTACTGATATAACTGGAAACAATTTATGTGGAATTTTATCGGAACTGAAAACAAAATCGTTGTTTATACTGGTCGGTGTAGTTTTCAAACTACCAGAGACGAGGAAACCGGTGGAATTCAACCTACATCTATGCCTATGGGAATCCATACAGACAATCTTTTTTAATTTTACCACTTTGTCCCAATTATATCAACTTTGTATAACAACCGGGCTTGAAATAGCGCTTTATAAAACACATACACATATACTTGCATGGAATATATAACGTTAATGTAGTAATTTTTTTTCTCGTATATTTAACGCATTTTAATTATTCCCACTTTTATGACAAGACTGGCTTGCCATACATCTACCACAAAAAGGGCGATTATTGTCATGTGGCCACTGACCTATATATAAATCAGTACATGTGGCCAAGAACGAGACACGCTTCAGCAAACGCTCGATAATAATGTCTGCTAAGCATGCAAAATCTTTTTTTATCAAGGTATGTATATCATAAAAGTGTTCCGTGTTATATTATAATGTTATATCAAAATATATTTTGCTCAGACAGGACTCTGTATCGTTATTGTCGTAAACAGACGTTGTGACGTCGCTAACGCGATATTTCAATGGGTTAAAAACTGGAATGGCTTGAAAACTGCACCAGTAACTATACCAGCCACATACCGTGAATATTGTAGTTTTTAACAAAACGTAATATCTTAGAAATATAATATAATATAGCCACCGAGAGACCTCAATTATTTAATATATTATATGTGATTGTTGCAAACACCATTGAGCCGCCCCTCTTAGAATTCTAGACTGGAATATCTTCACTTGCTGATTTCAGCCATGCCGACTGAGCATGAGAGATGAGGTATGTTTCTTTGCCTGCAGCAAGACAGAACCGCCAATAACTGCAGGTCCTACCCGAATAAGAGCTGTAATAGATAGTAGTAAGAAGAGGAATGATTTACACCATATCGAATTAGAACATAGGTACAGCAACAATTAGAACAAAGGTACAGCAACAATTAGAACAAAGGTACAGCAACAATTAGAACAAAGGTACAGCAACAATTAGAACAAAGGTACAGCAACAATTAGAACAAAAGTACAGCAACAATTAGAACAAAGGTACAGCAACAATTAGAACAAAGGTACAGCAACAATTAGAACAAAGGTGCAGCAACAATTAGAACAAAGGTACAGCAACAATTAGAACAAAGGTACAGCAACAATGCAAGTCTAACAATAAAATGTAATAAAAGCTGTGTTTTGTCATACATGTAACATCACTATATCAAACGGTACTTCAAAAGGAAAGGCGAACAGGGATGTACATCTAGTGAACAGCTCGGACAAGGAGGCGGACTGACACATCCTTTAATTTCAAGAAACAATGTTTTATATGTGGTAAAATATGCTTTCCCCTCGACCCAAAGCACCCAGGTCCTTTGGTAAAAGGCGTGCCAGTGTAGAACGGTTGAACAACCTGGCTGTACGTCATTCAAAGACCACCTTCTTCGTAAATGTAGAGATAAAAAGGACACCGTGTTTTATGCGGTGAAGGGAAGACTAGAAGGAGTAATAGATCTACATGCAGCTGACGCACAATATCACGTCAGCTGCTACAAAGACTTCACCGCTCCAAGGAATGTGAAGTATCCCTCGAAGAAAAACACAAACTGACCTTTTTGAACGCACGACAGATGATTAATTTGACTCTTTCATCATCAAAATGACCGACGATCCACCACATATGTGGACATCTACCGAGCTGCATGAGCTATACCGAAATGAAAATGGGCAACAGTCTCGGAAATATATTTTAGAAAAACTGAAGTTACATTTCGGAAAGGATCTCGTAGTGACGCACATCCTGGGGTGTGCAAGTCTAGCCTGCTTGAAAGATCAAATTCCAGCATACTTACGTTTGGTGGGCTGTGGTGACGATAATGCATACGTCAGTGTTCTGCCCAGGTTTTCAAAAGGGCAGGGTGCTATTTTAGAAAAAGTGCACGTAGAGTGCGGTGAGCAATAGCTAAAAAGGCACTTGCGAAGCTCGACTAAATAGTTAATATGACACACCAGGCTTCGTCTACATCAGCGCCAACTGACTGTCTCTGTAACTACTCACACACAAAAAACATTAACACCTACAGTAATGATGTCGGTAGGAAATATGAACAAAACAAACGTGACATAATAAATTACTCATTAGTAGCCACAATGTGTACTTAAAAACAACACTTGCCATTCCAATCATCACTGCCGGTAGGCCTACTTACTAATAGTTACTATAATTATAGAGGTGGTATGTGCCATTATTTTTCCTCAATATAATTGAAGGCTAACTCTTGCCTAAAATTATTTACGATTTTGTCATCAAAGCACGCACCACCACCCCACCACGAGCGTAAAATATACCAACACTCGGTCGTCGTGAAAACATGTGGTGGACGATAATATATGACAAATCTATGATAAAATACATGTGAGCCCGCATGCTAGACAAGTGGTCAATGACTAGCAGTACAACAGTGTAAATAGTCCGGCCAACCAGGGTCGGCTGCACTTATTTGTTCAGTTATGTCGTCATTGTTATATGAGCATGGCTAAACTTAACTTAAGCAAAGCGACTGTTTGAATCTGTGTGAATTTCCACGCATTCAGTTTAATTTTTACCAAACTTACCTCAGACAAGCGAAGCGTTCAGCATTTTGATCGACAAACTGTGTCTTGATTTCGTTTTAATTCTGCCAAGTGTCGAAAAACCTATTTTACAGTCGGCTGTTGATATTGGAATTAGCTGGTAGATCTTGGCCAACACTACCAGATTTGGGAACACTTTGCCTAGTGGACGTCCTGTTGTGTTGACAACAACCTCATCGTTTCAATTGCTGTCTTTCCGGCAAGATTCTGGTCAGTAACAATCGTGTGTCTGTAGAGTTGCCACTCGGTCTCCGTCTTGTCGAGCTGAGGCAGGCCATCACAGTCAGGCAGAAGTGCATCGATCTTGTCATTTCCATGCTGGTTCAGTATTGCCTGGTCAAAACTGACACGGATCCAGGGCAGCCTTCTCATCACCCACGTCGTCGGCACCAACAGCCTTCTCACCATCCTCGTCGCCGACACCAACAGCCTTCTCGTCACCCACGTCGCGGGTATCAACAGCCTTCTCGTTACCCACGTCGCGGGCACCAACAGCCTTCTCATCACCCACGTCACAGACACCAACATCCTTCTCATCACCCACGTCGCGGGCATCAACGGCCTTCTCATCACCCACGTCACAGACACCAACATCCTTCTCATCACCCACGTCGCGGGCACCAACAGCCTTCTCATCACCCACGTCACAGACACCAACATCCTTCTCATCACCCACGTCACAGACACCAACATCCTTCTCGTTACCCACGTCGCGGGCACCAACATCCTTCTCATCACCCACGTCACAGACACCAACATCCTTCTCGTTACCCACGTCGCGGGCACCAACATCCTTCTCATCACCCACGTCACAGACACCAACATCCTTCTCGTCACCCACGTCGCAGGCATCAACAGCCTTCTCGTCACCCACGTCGCGGGCATCAACAGCCTTCTCGTTACCCACGTCGCGGGCATCAACAGCCTTCTCGTTACCCACGTTGCGGGCACCAACAGCCTTCTCGTCACCCACGTCACAGACACCAACATCCTTCTCGTCACCCACGTCGCGGGCGTCAACAGCCTTCTCATCATCCACGTCGCCGACACCAACAGCCTTCTCGTCACCCACGTCGCGGGCATCAACAGCCTTCTCGTTACCCACGTCGCGGGCACCAACAGCCTTCTCGTCATCCACGTCACAGGCATCAACAGCCTTCTCGCCATCCACGTCAAATGCATCAACAGCCTTCTCGTTACCCACGTCGCGGGCACCAACAGCCTTCTCGTCATCCACGTCACAGGCATCAACAGCCTTCTCGTCATCCACGTCACAGGCATCAACAGCCTTCTCGCCATCCACGTCACAGGCATCAACAGCCTTCTCGTCATCCACGTCACAGGCACTAATAACCTTCTTGCCATTCACGTCACAGGCATCAACAGCCTTCTCGTCACCCACGTCGCGGGCATCAACAGCCTTCTCGTTACCCACGTCGCGGGCACCAACAGCCTTCTCGCCATCCACGTCACAGGCATCAACAGCCGGGCCGGACCTCTACATAATTTTGCGGGCCGGGCCGGGCCTGGGCCTACATACTGCGGGCCCGGGCCGGGCCTGGGCTGAATACAATTTAAACACATCGGGCTTTGGCCGGGCCTGGGCCTAGTGTGAGCAGGCCGGGCCGGGCCTGGGCTGGGCCTGGACATAATAAAAATATTCATACAAAACACCGATTATTACTTTATTTTTTAATAAAAACTGATTATAAATTGTAATTCCGGTTAATGAATGTTTAAAATTATTTCTTTAGTATTATATAGTTGCAAATTGAGACCTTGCATGGAATCTAATGGCCCCATAAGATCACTTGGCTGGAAGTAGCCAGCCCCAAATGTTTACTTTAGAAATATTTGCAGAGGCAATCAAGCCATGATTAACCATCAACTTATCACCCTTTGACCCTACCAGTGGACATTCTATTGTCTAGGTCTTCCCTCCAAACATTGTCCACTTGAATGACCTGCCCACTGCCAAGTGCCCACTAGGCCACTAGCCCACTACCCAGTACCCAACCCAGTTTGTAATTGGTATTTCTCCCCAGTCCTAATTCATTCACACTTGTACCAATTCACATGGACAAAACCCCACTCGGACATAACCCCACTGGACATAACCCCACTGGACGAAACCCCACTCGGACACAACCCCACTCAGACAAAACCCCACTAAGACAAAACCCCACTTTTATTTTTTTAGAAGTAATGAAAATTAAAAAAATTAGGTAAAAATAAATAATATTTTGAAATGAAGTAACTATATTTCTGCTTGCACTTCAAAAGGAATTGTTTTCAAATGTAAATTTGGTCCTATTAGATGTTTAATATAGCCATAAATTAAGTGGATGTTTCTCTGTTGTACTTGGTGATGTACATAATGGGATCATCCCTGACAGCAGTTAAGGGAAGTCAGTAGAATTGGCTTCTTCTAACTGCTACATCAGAGCTAAATGGTTCAAGGGGGATAATTTAGGACATCAATTTAAGGGAAGCCAGTAAAATTGGCTTTTCTTAGTTGCTAGTTACATTACAGTTGACCGGTATTAAAGGGTATAAAAGGACACCAGTAAACATGAACCTTCATTATTCTACAACATGGAGATCGTCATCAACAACAAAGGTGGTCTAAAGCTGATGCACGGAGGCTACATATACAGCCGAAAATATATCAAAAAGACTGTCCGATGGGAGTGCTCCAACCGCACAGCGTTCAGTTGTAAGGGAGGTGTGACTACCAATGCTGAGGTAAATATCTTGTGTAAATTACCAGAGATGAGAAATTATAGATATATAGCTGATTTCAGATATTTTTGTTTAGAATGTCAAATTAAAAAAACACTGATACAAATTATAATGAAGGCCTGTTGCATGGTATTGTGTAAAAGTGTCCTTGGTTAGAAAATGTATTATAATTTTTGTATCATAACAGTATACAAAATTTAACATTTGCCACCTGATGTACAATTATTTTCTGATTGTGGTTGGATCGAATTACCGGTTGGATCAACTAACGGTGCACATAAATACCATCAATTTAGATTAATATTGTTCTGCTTTGATGAATAATTTTAATTGTTTCATTATGAATGCACTTAAAATACGCTTTGATTGGAACAACCAGTTCTTAGTCACCTGGTTAATAGCTTGTGAATATGTGCCTGATAAAATGTAATAATTAACACGTTTCATCCTATTTGCTTAGAACTATTTCATTACCTATATGTTACATGAATTACTGTTGGATTTTCAAGGTCAGTGTTGATAATAAAGTTTCAGAAAATGTTAATTTCCATGTATTCAAAATTACCTTCTCCAAGGACAGTACTGTCCGTCATATGATTTTCAAAGAGCAGATTGTCAACAAAAACCATAATATTATATGATTAATTATACCACTATCACACTTTTGCCATATGAAGCTTCTTTGTTGAGGATAATTTTCCAGAGACCTTCATTTTTTGATCCAGTTGTCCAAAATTTTTATACAATACAATGCTACAAACATGAATGAAAATTTGAAAAATTATTACTACCTTTTCATATTACAACTAATATTATATTTTTCTTTGTATCTTTGCAGATGACAACTGTCACCAGCATGACACCGCACAGCCATGATCCACAGGAACAGTCTGTAGCTGTTGCCAAGTTACGTGCCTCACTCAAGGAGCGTGCAGCTGGATCACGTGGTACACTAACACAGCTCATGTCAGACCACACCACAGATGTGCCTGTAGATGTACGTGCTGCACTCGGCAATCCAGACACAGTCAAGCGCTCTCTCAGGCGGGAACGTGCCAAGCACATGCCCAAGAACCCAGCGTCGCTCAATGAACTCATGCTAGATGGGGAGTGGACCACCACTGTTGATGGAGACCCCTTCGTCATCTATGACAACGGTGTTGATTCTTCTGCCAGGATGTTAGTTTTTGGGACTGACCTTGGACTTCGCCACCTCGCTAGTTCTGACTCCTGGTTTATGGATGGCACCTTCGATGTTGCACCACTCCTATTCACTCAGTTATACGTGATCCGTGTACCACTTGGAGAATCAGCTGTGACATGTATCTACGCCTTCCTACCCAACAAGCACCAGGAAACCTATGAGGAACTTTTCTCGGCTATTTAGGACCGGTGTTCTGAGCTTGGCTTCAATGTTGACCCCACCACTGTGACCATGGATTTTGAGCAGGCAGTGATCAACGCCATGCAATCATCATTTGGACCTCATGTCAACATCCATGGATGTTTTTATCATCTTGCCCAGTCCACATGGAGGAAGATTCAGAGTCTTGGTCTGGTACAGCGTTATCGCGAGGAAGACGACGTTAAGCTCTTCTGTGGGATGATGGATGGTCTGGCTTTCCTGTCTGAAGATGATGTACCTGATGGCATGGCCTACCTGCGTGATAACATTCCTGAGGGACTAGAATCCCTTCTGCAGTACTTTGGTCAAATCTATGTGTCCGGTACCTACCGTCAGATACAGCTACCCCAACGTCCAGATGGCACTATGCCTCCACTTCGCATGCGTCGCAAGCCACCTATGTATCCACCATCCATATGGAATGTGCACAACATCACCCTTCACGGCAGTTCCAGAACCAACAACATATGTGAGGGTTGGAACAATGCCTTCTCCAACTTGGTAGGACATGCTCATCCAACTATCTGGAGGGCCATCGACACTATCCGGAAGGACCAGGCACAGGTTGCCACTGCACTGCTACGTGGCCAGCATGGTGAACCACCAGTCAAGCGAACTCGGCGCCATACAGTTCAGCTCCAGACGAAGCTTCACAATCTGTGTACTGCCCGTCGTGATGGCACCAAGTCAATTCCCGATACACCGAGGGGCATTGGACACTGTGTGAGATGGAAGTAGTTTAATGTAGTTTTCATGATAACAATATGTGAAGTAGTAGTTTAATGTAGTTTTCATAGTTGCATATTTTTCAATGTTGTATGGTGATACATTGACATTAATAAAACAGAAAATAACAAATATTGTTGTCTTTGAATCTATATGCAGTAGGCCAAAAGGGGTTTGTCTGAGTGGGGTTATGTCCGAGTGGGGTTTTGTCCGAGTGCGGTTATGTCCAGTGGGGTTATGTCTGAGTGGAGTTTTGTCCAGTGGGGTTATGTCCGTTTACCGTCTGAACCTGTCTGTCTCAAGCTAGTGACTGCAGGCCTGCTGGAAATGCCAGTGGGTGACATTTAATTGAAATATCGTATTAAATTATGTTAACTTAGTTGAACTAATTCACTTAACAATATAAATTGGGGTTATGGCTTGCATATGAGCTAAGTCAGGGTTAGATAAACAAATCTCCTACCCTAACCATAAGCCAATACATTAAAGCCAAATATTACAAATGTTATCATATTTAATAGTAATGACACTAAGAAGTTTTCTTTATTTTTCTTCAGGATATTCGTAAGTTTGAAGAAGTTGGTGGTGCTGGATTTTTAGAACTCATCCTCGTCTTTGTTATAAGATTATAGGTTTATCTTCTCTAAACTTAGTGGGCCGCGGGCTTGCGGGCCGCGGGCTTACCCATCTGTGGCCCGCGGGTATGGGCCGGGCCTGGGCCTGAAACTTGCGGGCCGGGCCGGGCCTGGGCCAACCATTCACGGTCTGGGTCGGGCCTGGGCCTAAATCCTAGTTTGCGGGCCTGGGCCGGGCTTGAAAAAATTATTGCGGGCCTGGACTCTAACTGCTAATTGCGAGCCGGGCTTGGGATCAAATTATAGGCCCGCGCAGGGCACTAATGGCTACACAGTTACCTACGATGAAGTTTAATGCAGAAGTTTTGATGCAGGATGCCTAAGAAAGGATGACTCCCTAGTGAGCGCTTGGTTTGACAACTATGACCTAGACGTGTGCACTGATAAGGGGCGACGTGAAACACATGCTATGGTCGTAGAGTTCTATGCAAAGACATGCACCAGAATGGTTGACCTCAGACACAGCATGTTCACAAGGAAGAAAGATGGCCAAACGAAACTAAACACGCTACCATCGACGGACGAAAATTAGGCTTTGCATAAAAATGCGAGCTCACCTACAAGCCATGTTGTGGAAAGCTGCTGACCAGCAAGATCCACCGAATATTTGGACTTTTAGTGGGATGTAAATGATGGCAAACCACAGCCTGCCACAGCTTACATCCAGCTCCTCCAGCCATCATTTAACAAGATTTAACAAGATTTGCCATCCAAGCCAAAGGCCCAGATGGCAAGTGGACAAGGAAGCCATTGGCTTATCGAGAGTCCAACAATGTTCACCTACTTATAACCCACCCTCCTGATATATGTGTCAACCTTGTTTTTAAACATATTCACGCTGGTAGCAGTTACACAATCTGTAGACAATTTGTTCCATTCATTTATTGTCCTCTGTGAGAACGAGTGCTTCCTGATGTCCAATCTACATTGATCCTTTACTAATTTTACCTCATGTCCTCTAGTTCTGCTATCCTTCTTGAGTGAGAAAAACATATTTCTATCAATATTTTCATACCCATTCAATATCTTAAAACCTTCAATCTGATCTCCTCTTAACCTCCTTGTCTCTAGAGTTGTTAAACCACATTCTTTCAGGCGTTCTTCATGGACGCATGGAGGTGATCGTGTGCTGCTGTAAAAATCCCTGCGCCAGAAACACGTGCAGTTGTAGGCTCATGTCAGTGCGCATGCGTATACTGGTGTAATCGGTTCTAGTAGCATATGACGCCAATTCAAGTATACTTTATTGTTTTGAGAAAAATCTAAAATTAATAAACTTCCGCACAAGAGATCGATATTCTAAACAACTAACATTTATTTCACCACCTTGTGAAAGTAATGTTCTTATAAAAGTTGTTTATTAGATTATCGCACGAAGAAGAAAAGATGTGACACGAAAAATTGCAAAATATATTACGTCGTTAAATTAGAGACGCGACCAATCTACGAGTTTAGACTTATTACGCGTGGTTGACCGCCCATGACATCCATAGCGTAATGGAAAACATTAACACAGCTAACGGCGATAATTGAGCTGTATTCAGATACCGCAATGTTATATGCCAACAGCTGGTATGACGCGTGTTATTTGTGAACAGGTGACTTGACCATAGTATAACATAATGCACGACTAATTGTCTGCTGCGCGTTGTCGTTGGCAAGTCAATACTTTTTAGCCAAGTGCGAGTCAGCAAGTGTCATTTTCGAGTCAAGTCGCACGTCAACAGAGCTCTAGTCCGAGTCAAGTATTTGTGTTGCAAGTCCAAGTCAAGTCCCAAATCTTTTAAATTGCGACTCGAGTCGAGTCTTTGACTCGAGTCGGAATAGCTCTACGCTACAGTACATAGATCAGCGGAAACCGCGAGAAATGCGCGAGGATTGCCGATGATGTCATGTTATGGGCTCCATACGCACCCTCTGAACGTGACGTACTTTGTGGATGACTGTCCTCGAAATACAGTCTTTATTACAGAGAAAACTATCGCCAGCATACGACTAGATTTTCCGATAGGGGCGCTGCATACATTAATGCCAGAGCCATCCGACAGAAGGCGCTACAGATCGTGTTATTGTGGGCGATGTTTCGATATTTAGGGGTGACAAAACGCGTGACAACGCCGAGGTGGTAGCGACGCTTGGCTGCCCGAAAACACGTCATTTATTAATTCGCGTTCGTGCCGATAATGTGGTTCTTCTGTTAAGATGGTCGCCGGTGACCGGTGAATTGACTGCATCGTTGCGTTGGCAGGCAGACGTGTCGAAGGGCACATCTTACTAGTCCTCATCCCCTTCGTCGTGATTATGTGACAATCAGCAGTCAGTCTGACGTACGCAAAACACGAGGTGGAGGCGACCGGTCTGACAGAAGAACGCGTGGTGACATTGGTGTTCCGAAAACCCTCCGAACACATACCGCGTGCGTATGCCTTTTATTGTAGATAGCGTTCAAGTTCGAATCAATAATATATCGTTGACTTTTGGCTGATTATCACTCAGTACAGTAATAATTACTAATAATATTAATCACCACGACTCACGAGCACACAATGAATAGTGAATAGAGCTTACAGCCACAACCACTCATAATCATATGTTAGCCCCAGAAGGGTCTGTATGGAGTTAATCAACTGAAATCAATGTAGACTAAAGTCAAGACCGACTAAATGTGGCAATTATAAGAATCAATTTGGTTACCCATTCATAGACATAGTAATTTGAGTTTCACAGTGGCAGTGCCTAGGTTTTTCTGTAGGCTGTGCTGTTTGTTTTCACTACCATGCAGGGTTTGGTTTCTTCTGGAAGAATCCTATTTCTTCCTGGATGCCTAGAAGAAAGGGGTTTCTTCCAGATAAAAATGGAAGAAAGTAGAAGATAACGAAAAACATCATGACAAAGCTTTGGAAGAAATTTTGAAGAAATATTAGGATAACACAAAAAGTGTATGCATTTATTTCTATATTGGTCCTCTTGCACGTACATTACTTGGGTTATTAGTTGCCTAAAAGCGAAAACCAGCATGGTTCCCTTTTATCACCCACCATAAGCCATGTGGTGCATGGCACAATGACACATGTAATCTATTCAATATCCATTGAAACAATGCCCATCAATAAATCTCCACTATATCATAGTTTTATGTTATGTATTTGTGTTTAAAACGTCATAATTGGGACAAAATATAAACTGAAAGATGTGTTTAGAATGATATCTCAATCACCATGTGCTTATGCAAATAACATAATATAGCATATAATATGTAATTTATCTAAATGAAAAATGTTAAACAATTAAATAAATTATGCATATTTGTTATATGCACTAAAAAATGAAAGGAACCAGAACTAAATAACAACATGGGCAGTATTGGTCTATTTCTCAATGTAACTGACATGTGGAAGCTTCTTTATCAAGTGGCATGCTACAAATTATTACAGCTTATAAGTCAAGCGATAAAACATTTAATGCAATGATGTTATTTAATTAAAAAACATTAAGTCATATTCATAAATAATATTACTCATTCCTACCTCAGTTGCTAATGTTGCACAGTTGCTATGATGGAACCGCATCCTGCAGGCCTTGATACTTTGTTGATGAGCACAGTAGTTGCACCTAGCCAAAGCTT
The DNA here is from genome assembly GCA_033239005.1 of Lamellibrachia satsuma. Taxonomy (NCBI): domain Eukaryota; kingdom Metazoa; phylum Annelida; class Polychaeta; order Sabellida; family Siboglinidae; genus Lamellibrachia; species Lamellibrachia satsuma. The sequence continues at coordinate 304,997 of BSQZ01000055.1, forward strand.
TCCCAGCAACTTAACACGAATGAAGTGCTGCCATATTGTATCTTTAGGTCTACCTCATTGAAGAATATTGACCTAACCTTTGTAATACTGTAACACAGCAACTCTGCTATGACATAGCTTACTGAACTAGGTGGCTGTTACACAAGAAGCCATTTAATGTTCTACTAAGTGGGAACATCAAGACAAGCCTGACTGCCTGAAGTAAGAAGCCACAAGTGACTGATCAAAAACTTGGGCAGATCAAACATATAGTACTTCAGATTACAATATGCCAGGTTATAATGTGTTTAACACTGTAAGAACGGTAGAAATTAACCTTAAAAAAGAGCAATATGTTGATAAGCTGGACAAAAGTTATCAACTTTTTGTGACAGTCTTGAGCCAATTTTAAACAATGACCGCAACAATAAAACAATGTTTGTATGTGGTGACTTCAACATAAACTTGTTGCAACATGAGTCACAAGACAGTGTTAGACATTAATTTTCTTAGATTTAATGTATGGCATAGGATTGTATCCACTCATAACTAAACCTACCAGAATTACACGCACTACTACAACCCTCATTGATGATATATTTACAACAGATATTGAACAACATTATGCTTGTGGATTACTCATAAATGATATAAGTTATCACCTTCCAACATTTGCAATGTGTAAAAATAATATAAAGAATAAACATAACCAAAATAAACGTAACACAAGAGGTATACGTCAATTAAAAGAAGAAAATATTACCTTACCCAATTGTGAACTGGGTAAGTTCTCATGGGAACATGTGCTGGATAAGAATAATGTCAATGAAGCATATACTTTTATTTCTGATTTTACATGTATTTTTGATAAATGTTGCCCTGTGAAAGGGGTCAATGTAAAAACTATCCGACATGAACCAAAGAAACCATGGCTAACAAATAGTCTAGTAAATGCTTGCCACAAAAAATAATTTGTATCGGTTATTCCTAAAACACAGAACAATTAATACAGAAAACAGATATAAATTATATAAAAAGGTGTGCAAAAAAGAAATATTACTGTGCATTATTGTTGGAGCAGAAAACCAATATTGCAGGTCTATGGAGGGTATTATGAACAATTATGGGTAAAGTGCAGAAGAAACATGAATTTTATCAACAACGATAAATTCATTGGAACTAAATAAAATATTGCCAGCATGTTTAACGAATTCTTTACAAATGTAGGTGGTTCATCTGTATTTGATTACTTAAAAAATAGAAATGACAACTGCATGTTTTTGTCACCAGTTTATGAAAAAGAAGTTCATAAGGTTGTTGAAAGCTGCAAAAACAAAAGCTCAATTGATGCAGATGGTCTTAGTATGAATATCGTCAAACATGTATTAATGCATCTTTCAAAACTGGGGTTTTTGCCAGACAAAATGAAAATTACCAAAATAATCAAATAATCAATAATCAAACCTCAATCAAATCAAGCATATTAAAGATATCCATCTGAAACTTCCCACAGTGATCATGCATCATGCGAAGCAGATATATTTCAAAGAATGTTTCATTTGCTGTACAAATAAGGAAGTTATATTAAGGCAATTATCTCTGTGTGGCTGTATTGTGTACTAACTTACTCAGTGAGACAAAAGAGAACTAACAGGGACAAATAATTTATTTATCACTTTCAGTACTTTGTAAGTCCCTGCTCAGATGCAATCAACCACGACTGTCTCCTGAACCAGAAGTCTTTGATGTTTACTTTGTTTACATAATACAAACTCTAGGGGCCATTTAAGCCCATGGCAATGACTTATTGCAGCTTTAAAAAGCATTGAATCCATAGCACCTGCTTGCACTTCAGCTCAGATGTCATAAAACAAGGACTCAACATCAAACATGTTTGGCCTGCAGGAAGAATGACTAATTTATTCAGTGTTATGTTTTTCTTTCTTTTTATCCCACAGGCTCATCCAAAATAAACCTCCTGGTTAAGAACTTTTGCTTCGCCACTGATTTCATGCCTTAAGGGTCTTCCTAGATGTAGTTTTAGTTTGGCTTATTGCAACATATCCTAATTAAGAGCCGTTTCTATATGTTGGTTATCTCAGCTGTTATACTAATGCTGACATTACTCTCTGTTAATGACCAGAACATGCTCCAGGGGGGGTAGTTTGTTTTAATTAATTGCTCCTGAGTTTGACACCTGCATAAGTGACAGATGATAAAGACCTGGGGAACAACAGGGACAGTTCAGAGGTTCAGTCCAGGGAGAAAGTGTGAAGACAGAAGGTAGGGCCTGTTGTAAGTGGAAATATTTTCGTGGCACGATAATTATGGTCTTACAAAGCTACACTTTTTGCCAGAGCAATTTGATTCTCTTAAGTGGTTTATTCTCTTAAGTGAATTTCCAAAAAACATGGATTCAGACTGCTCTGGAGGTGAATGTACGTCAAACAATTGAGTTTTGTTTCGTCCACACTGAATTACGGCATCCTACTAGTAGCTATGGAATTTTATAAATTGGTATTCTCGAATGACAAATTTGCTTAGAGAGATGAAAATTCAACTTAGTTAGGTGAATTTCGCGAGGGCGTGTCTTCGTTGCTATGGATACTATTTCAGTTTGTGTAGCGTTTTACTTTTACCTGTACAATGTATCGTTTTTCGCATGCAAAACACTGGTCTATATTCAGATAGCCTTGCGGTTTTACAGGAAAACATTTAACCCGTTATTTCACGCTTTTTGTGTTTCCGATTCTACTGAGTGGCAGACATGATTCTGTTAAGCGGCACATTTTAACACGGCGGGAATATGGAATATCATTTTATGATTCTAGTAAATGGCTGATTCTGTTCTCCTGTTAAGTGGAGTCTGGACACTGTATTGTAAATACATAATTTTAGTTGTTTTGGTAAGACCACGTGCACATGTTTATTTGTTTCTAAATTAGAAGGTCTTTGTGTAGTATCTAGCAGCTTCTTTTTAATGATAATGCAGTATAAAAGGTCTGCTCAATGTAAATAGTGTTCGTTCACTGAACACGGTAGAATGGGGGGGGCATGGTAACGTAGTGGTTAGAACATCCGGGGCTCAGTCAAGAGAGGTTGGATCCTCTTGCTGCAGTTTAAAAACTTTGTCAATTTTGTTCACCCCATAGTTCACTCAGCTGTTTAAAAGAGTACCTGGCTACAGACAGAGGTAGATATGTGAACGAATAGTCTTGGGCAGTAATTGCGTCTCGGCTGAAGGGTTCCCAGAGAAGTCGAGATGGTGTTGGAATGAACAGGCCAGCCGGGGGGGAGGGTAAGACACTTTGAGCAGTCCTAAGCGCTGTGTATAAGAATGTACCTTTCACATCAGTTTACAAACTGTTCTTCCATGTCCATGCTTGCACATTTAATATTAATTAGGGTATGCATCACATCAACCATATTCAAGCTGAAACTTGAAGGCACGCAGTTTAGGATGCTCACGTTAAATTGCAACAATGGTCCCTTCTTTGTATCAAAGAAGATGTCCTCTCATATTATGCATCAGAGATGACACTGCAAATATGTATTCAACAAACACCAACTCAGTGTTCAGCAAGTTACTGTGGTAGAAATAAGTCCAGACTACATTGGTCAAGCAGAAATTGATCAATGCTAATCAATTTCTCCTTGACCAGTTTCACCTTTTTAATCAGTTGGTGTTTGTGAAGCTCTTATGCGTGTCTTAATTCATGCAGCCCTGCGGTTCCAATGCACATTCGTACTCATGTCAGACTTCGCACAGAACAAGCTTTTGCAGAAATTTCCCCAGTGCTTTCAAGTTGCCATTTTCAATTATGTTGCTCGGACACTACATATCTGTGGAATAAATCTGATTTTCACTCTACTCGGGCCAATATGTTCAATTTACACTCCTTGTCCAGAATGTCCAGGTGTCTGATATTTGAAGAGGTATATTTATTGAGAAATAGTTGGCATATTGAGAATATATCCCCATGATAATGAAACAACTGGAGGGAAGTCCACCAGAAGCAGAACATTAAAAATATTCTAATTGTTCTGAACAATTCTTCTTGGTCATTGTTATTATTCAGTTTAAAATCCAGACCCCACTGACATACCGTGTGTGGATTTGTCTTAATCATTTGAAGATATTTTGTGAATGTGTTGTCAATTAATTTTTAATATCACCATTGAAGGTAATTGACAATCTATTGTTGATTCAGACTTTGTCTTCTGCTATCACCATGCACTTATGTTAGTTTTGACCCTGTCATTGTGTAAGTTATCAGAAGCATAAATGTGGTTATGTAACTGGCATATTACAGATTACATAACGGTGAGGCTGAGCTTATGAGCTCCAAATGAAAATTTATTATTTTAGATTTATATAACAACTAGCCATGTTGCACGGGAGAAATGCAGCCACTGCCAGAACTGATGACTGCTTGCAGTACTCTGTACTCAGTTCAGTTTTGGTAGAGCAATGCTATGACAATGATAACTTCATGCCCTCATGTAGCGATCATGGAATACAATTGTACATAACTACGAACTTCTATTGTTGAATTATATATGTAAGCCTAATTTGTTGCTAAACAGTTCTTGAATGTTTATTAAATCTAAAAATGACTCTGCGTTATGGACACTACAAAATGTGTCGGACACTACAAACTATGATGAAATTGCTAACATATATTCCATAACATGTATTCAGGGGTGAGATTTAGCAGTCGCCAATGGCGCCCAAAACTGGCTTCAGGCGACTTCAATTTTTGACTACAGTAGCCCGGATGGCGACTCGAAATATTTACGGAGCTGCAATATTTTAGACCCAGCAAAAATAAATGGAATGTCAATAAACATATCAGAAGTGTAGTCCTGGAGATATGTTAACCATAAATCATGTGTTTGTGACATGTTTGACATTGCAAGAAATGTTGCCAAACCGTAGCGAAGCGATATCAATAGGGAACATTCATTGTATTTTTAATCAACCACATCGACGCTCAACGTGTAAGTGAACGGTCATTCTACAGTGAAATGATAACCGGTCATGTTAATAGTCTTGGTGCCGCGTGGCGCCACTTTTATATATACAAGAAAAATGCCCGTCCCCAGGACGGGATTACGTGTTAGTTTATACGTGACAGTCATGATAGCAATGTTTACCAAATGCCTCAGGCAATATGCCATCAATACGCTCGAACGTATTACCGAAACAACCGCGTCACACACGTGATGCAATACTCGTTGAATGTTCAAAATATAGAAGATCGCGTGGATACTTGTGTTGGTAGATGAAAAGTAGAATATCTGCTTTCTTCTGTCTTTATTGTGTATTGGTCTGCGACCTCGGGCCAATACGTGGGTGCGTGCTTTCTACTATAATAATATAAACCGCCTATATCATGGTGCTACGTACTCTCAAACGATTTATGTACCGAAGTATTCGCCGTGGCGCGCGTGGTTTGTGCGATTGTTGGAAATTAACGTTTTACACAGTGAACATTTGATTTACCATAAAAACCACAAAGAATCCTTGATATATGGGGTATTTCGAAAAAATAAGGGCGTTACGTTTCATTAGTGGGGTCGTAGATCAATCCCTGGCGCCCGAGGTGCAAGCCGTCTAGAAGAAAAACGTGAACGTGTTTATTTATAACCCAATATGCTGGATGCTTTCTTTTAACATTTCAGTAGTGATTTTGTCCTCTCCTGATGCCTTGTTGTTCTCTGTGTTTCTTATGGCATCACTTCAGGTTTGTTGATGTCTTCCATTTGTATGTTTAAGGCATCGATTTCAGTTATCATACTGACATCTATCTTATCTTGTGGAGCAGGTCTATTTAGATATTTTTTTCTTCTCTAGTATTATTAACATGTGCCCATTGTTATCTGTGGTTAGAAACTCTAACAGCTACGCCAGTTTTCAACGGCAATTAAAGACCTTCCTTTACCTACAGGAATATACAAGATAGAATTATATGTTTACCGGTTTTAATCTTATTCAATAGTTATTATTATTATTATTATTTTGTCTTATTTAATTCCTTGTATACCTTAATTTATTATTTTACTATTTAATCACATTTGATACTTACATAATTATATTGCTCTTAATGTAATTTATCATTTAAATTATTTTATTCCACGTATACATTTTAGTTGTAATGCCCTTAAATGCCTTTAAATTGTACTTGTATTTTTAGCTGTTTAATTTGATGTATGATTTTTAGTTGTATTGTTCTTAATTAACTTATTATTTTTATTATTTAACTGCCTATATATGTTTAGCTGTATTATTACTGTATTGTAAAGCGCCATGGAGCACTATGTGATTATGGCGCTATATAATTGTTGTATTTTATTATTATTATTATCATTCTAGGCCTTTCCAAACAGCTTCCAAAATCACAAGACAGTCTCTTTGTAATTTGGTAAAGCATGCACATATCATTTCTATTTCCAACTCCTTCACCTTATTTTTCAATGTATGCCCTTTTATCTTTTCATGCCTTCTTTTTGACCTCTTGGTCTGTGTTTTGATAGTCCATTATAGCTTGTTCTCATCTACTGCATTCAATAGTTTCATTTTAGAAACTTTCCTTTCGTCTGTTGTTTCCCATGTTCCCTTACTGACCCATCTTTCTTTCTGCCAGTTCCCAGAACTGATACTTCAGTTGAAACATAGGCATTTTTTATTGAATTCCTGCTTTTTCACTTTCTTCGAATACATCTTCCAGAGCCTCAAACTTATTCTTCAGATCCAGCTGAAAGTAGTCTTTATTTCTGGGATCTTTAGTTTCACAACATAACACTTCTTGGATGATCCTTTCAATGGCATCTATTTGAGTTTCAGTTTTAGGATGGCTATGCTAAGATTATGGACACTAGTTACATCTGCTCCTCTGACTGCAAGTACATCAATTAGAGATGTAGTAGTCAATTTGGTTCTTGGTGATGCTGTCCAGAGAGTACCATGTAATATGGATGTTTTTATGGGGAAATATTGATCCTCCGATGACCAGGTCATTAAGCTGGCAAGTCTCTCTCAATTGTTGTTCCAGGGCATTGTCTCCCCAGGACTAGACTAATTCACTTGTTGTTGTCCCCAACGTTGGCATTCATGTCTCCCATTACTGCAAACAGATCATGTTTTGGAACATCTGCAATTAGACAGTTCAACATGTTGTAAAAGCGGTCTTTGGCTGTTTTCTCGTGGTCATTAGTTGCAGCATAGCACTGAAATATTGTGAGCTTGAAGCATCTTGACTGGAAGCTCTGATAATTCGACTGTTTATTAATTCCCATTCCAGTAAGGATCTGTTTGTTTCCTCCCCCAATGGCCTCCATTTGTAGTTCCAGACTATAAAAGTTTTTTATTTTCATTTGTATATCTTTCTTTGATTTGGACAACAGCATTCGCTGATTCGTAATATATGTCAATTGAGCAATTGGACATTTCTTTTGATATTTATGCAAGTTTTCCTGTGTGTAGCAGAGTCCTAACATTCCAGAATCCAATCTTAAGTTGCTGTCTTGACTTTAATAGAGTACTTCTGAAGCCAGCAACGTCTCGCCTACGCAAGGTTTGGTCACTGACCATCATACTGTCTCTGAGAGAATGATCATCTCCCAAAGCCTTTGTTTACCCAGGCTTCGGAAATCAAGTCACCCGTTCGCCAGAGGCGAATAAAATCAGATATCACTGGTCCGTCGGGCGAATAAAAATTTTACAGCCTGCAATCGTAATATCCCTTAAAAGGTTTTATTTTTCAAACACTCCGACTGCCGAGCATTGCATAATCTGTAATGCTCAATGTACTGTCGCCATGTTTCTTGTGGAAACGAGGCTGGCGCCACCTTAAATATTCTTAGAAGTAACTCATAGTGTTTGCTTTTAGCCGCAAGGTGGCACCACACTGCTATCACTGCTGGCGGCTTTCGTCAGATTTTTTTATATATATATTGTTTTGTGGAGTTTCTTTTCCAATTTTTTTAATATATTCATTGAGACTCTTTGGAATCAAAAGCAGACAAATAAAACATTTTTCTGGTAAAAACAGTAGTTTTTGTGTTATTGTGAGAATATGGTTGTGGACATGGATTGAGGAAGATTTACCAAAAAATTTTGAATGAAAATACTCAAACTAGTAAAAATTCCTGCAGGCTAGTAGATTTCATAATTATTTTTTATTCAGCAAGCCTGTTTATGTCATATACACCTGCTTTGTGACCCAATTGTTGTGGCGGTCTTTTGAGCCCAGTGCAATGATTTGTTGTTGCTTTAAAAGAGTGCATTGAACCTTGACTTGACTTTGTGTCAGAAGATAATAATAAAAATAATGAATAATAATAAAAATAAATGTCCCCAGTTGGCTTTTTAATGACACTGACATAATGGTGCAGGTGGGTGTCTTGTTAAGGAATGACGCTGTTCACTTCAGCTCAGATGTCATGGAGACAGGGGCAAGGTAGGGTGTGGAAGTGGCATGATGTGGCGTTAGGATACTAAATTGTAAATACGCAGCGTAGTTGTATAATTGGAGTTTACTTGTTTTGTTAAGACCACACATGTCTATTTTCTTTCCAAACTGATGTTCTCTGCAGGATTCAGTAAGGTTTGTATAATAAATAAGGCATGGCTATATCGAGACCATCACAATGGTACACAATCCATTGTGGATTAATGAAAGTGTATGCTGTAGAGAAAGAAGAGAGACCCACTACTGACAACAAAGATGAACGGGTTTACACATACAAATGGCAACACTGACGAGCTGTGGGCGACTCTGCAGAAGAAGGCGGACATTTGGGGTTGCAAAGTCACGGAACGTTGCTTTGCAGAGAACCTGGACATGGACGATCCTCTGAAGGAACTCCGCCAGGAATTCTATTATCCCAAAATCGGCACTCTTCCAAAAGGTAAAACAAGCACATGTGTCTAGTCCAGGGTTCTCAGTAACATTTGAAATAGGACGCAGAAATAAAAAGTTTAAAGGCCTGTTAACTTGAGTGCCAAAGTCATAACACAAGTACCAAAGTCATAGCACAAGTACCAAAGTCATAAAAAAAACAATGGGTGCATGTCAATATGCTGTCCCCCCCTCCAATAAACTAGTGCATGTTTGCAAAGTGTTTTACATTTTTCACTATCAGAAAAAAGGAATCACACGGTTCACAATAAATGAATATTTTGATACAGTCACTTCATGTGACTTTTTCCCGAAATTACTTTACCAACTAGACTCAAATTATCATGGCACACCTATAGATAATTTTCTATGTAAGCTGTCAAAGGGAATTTTCAAATCATCAGCTGGTATCAGGCCACAAATTTGACAAAATTGAGGGCAAGGCCAGTTGGCTTTGACTTTTATAGACTTTTTTAGGACACCATGGCCAGTAGGCAAGGCACCAAGGCCAACAAAAAAGTCATAATATCACAAATTCTTTAATGCAATGTAAATTGGTAAATTAACGTTGTAAAACAACTGGGGTACCATGAAAAAGAAAATTACATCAACCTATCGTATTACTTGTGTTATTCAATAACTGAAGTTTTATGCGTTTGTCAAAAAGTTAACACAACCATAGAAATCTGTTTTACATTAGGTGTACATAATTTATTATGTGTTATTTAGTGATTTGATTATGTAGTCAATATATAATTTTATTTATATTGAAAAGTTAACTTGTTGTTGGTTATATTAAAACTTTTTGTCATATCTAAATTTTGTCATCATGATCAATTTGTTTATAACAAAACATTCCTGCAACTTACAAGTTGTGTGTAATACTCATAAACAAACTGGTAGTTTTTGCGATGCAACAGGCCAATAAGTACGCTTTATTTAGACACAGCAAACAACACGGTAAGTCACTGAAAGTCAAGCAGGGGTGAGATTTAGCGGTTGCCCGGTCGCCAATGGCACCCAAAAATAGCTTCGGGCGACTTAAATTTATTACTACAATAGCCCGCATGGCGACACAAAATATTTACAGAATGTTAATAAACATCTCAGAAATGTTGACCTGGCTATATCGCATTTATGTTAACCATAAATGGTGTTTTTGTAACACGTTTGACATTGTAAGAAATGTTGCTAAACCGCAAAATAAAAAAAATCATGTCAATAGGGAGCATTCATTGTATTTTTAATCAACCACATCGAACGGTCATTCTACACTGAAATAATAACCGGTCATGTTAACAGTATTGGCGTGGTGCCACTTTGATATATATATTTACCATAAAAACCACTAAGAAACCTTGATATATAGGGTATTCGAGGGGTTGTAGATGAATCCCTGAAAGTTTGGCACCCGAGGTGCAAGCCGTCTAGGAGGAAAACGTGAACATAACCACATATAAACATACATACAAACGTACATAAAAATGTTATCTCAATTATAGTTAGATATATCTACAAGTTGCGCGGAGCACTTCTGGTGAATTAGTCTGGAACCTGGCTAAAGTTTCTAGTCTAGGGTAAAATCAGGTCCTGTAAAAAATCAGCAAAACTGTCCAGTTCACAGGACCTGATGTCCTGTGACGGTTTGAGACTTTTCGTGTAGACTGTTGGTGTACCATGTTATGAAAGCAAAACAACCTGTCACACGTGTACAATTGTATTCTGTATTTTATTCTGTATTATGTATCACATTGTATTGATCCTGCCTTGAAAATATATGTTTCAAAACTGTTTGTTTTTGATGTTTTTTATTTGTCTTTCATATGTCGTTCATACATTCTATCTTCAAAGTATTTACTTTCTATCATCAAAGTATTGATTAGCAAGTGGGCTACCTAAGAAGCTGTCGGGCTACTTCACTTTGCAAGGTTGGCAGCCCCACTGGCTACCTTCCATGACTTGCTAAATCTCACCCCTGTCAAGTAGTGCATTTTAAAGTATACTTGGACAGTTTGCATTTGTTCGTCGATACAAACACTCTGCTTCACTTTGCAAGGTTGGCAGCCCCACTGGCTACCTTCCATGACTTGCTAAATCTCACCCCTGTCAAGTAGTGCATTTTAAAGTATACTTGGACAGTTTGCATTTGTTCGTCGATACAAACACTCTACTTAGGCTTTTCAGTTGCAGTCAGATAAAGTGATATATCAAGACACAAAATGAAGCTTCTTCCTAGATGCGGCAGTGTTTAGTGTAGAAAGTTAGCATGTGGAAACATATTGGGCTTTACTGCTGTTGTGGAACAGTCCTTGCAGAAACTAGTGCTAGTAGTATTGCAATAAAAGATGCTTACATGTATTTTATGCTGTGATATGAGCAAAGTATATTTAATTGAAATTAAACAACGTTCAAAGTCCTACGGATCTAACAACAGGCCACACTACTTCTGTGGTCCATATGGTGCCATGTTTGGTCTTCTTGCACAGGCTGACAAATGGCTCCATCTTTCTACAGCCCGCTCTGGCTGGAAGGCTTCTGGTTTGGGTCCCTCAGCTGAAATCCGCAAAAGATGTTCTAGTGTGCGGACCCCAAGGTTCAGCCGCCAGTCCCCAAGAGCTCTCTTCATGTAAGAAAAGTAGCGTTCTACGTGAGCTGAAGCAACTGACAAGATCCTCACCAGGTGCAACACATTGGGAAAACGACCTTGTTTCTCCATGAGCATTTTCTTCCAGAGAGCCTGGAACGGTTCGTCTTTGTGGTGACGCATGATGTCATACTTCAGTCAGTCCCATTGTTGCTCGATGCACTCAGTGTTGCAGTCGTTTGCTGTAAGTATGTCATGAAAATGGTTGACCAACGTGCTCACATGTGCATTTCCGTACACTAGGAGGTCACCAGTATTACTTGGGTAGTTGGCAGGATCAAGGATATCAGCTGCCTGCAGCACTGGATCATCCACAAAGTTTGAAAATCGCCTTGTGATACAGCTGATCACCCTATCAAGCACTTGTCTTGATTTCTCCATGAAGGATTCAACTTCGTTGGCATTGTTTTTGAGGGCAATTCCCTTAAACAGCCAACCACCATCCTCTGTTACTTCCCTGAGCACTTTGGCAACATTTGTTCCAGGATTGCTTCTCTTTGTGGTGATGCGTGCTTGTGCAACCTCAATGTTGCTTCGGACTGTTGAGAGTGGCATTGCATCATTCTGAAGAGACAGTGACAATTCGGCCATGTCCTCCAACAAGTCGTGGTATGTTGCAAGATACAGAACAAACTTGTGCGACATCATCTGTTTCAAGTAACCTTTCATTTTCGCTAGGTCATCTCCTGAAACGTCTCGACATACACATGAAGCCATGTCCTGGAACTGTGTCACCAGGCAGACATAATTGCAGATGAGAGCACACACAGCCTTCCTCCGATGATCGACCCACCTGGTGCCCTGAGCTTGCACTGGCTTCAAAACATGCTTATCCAATGCTTCCCCGACAGCTTGCAATCCTTTCCATTTCATTGCAGAGCAGCTGTACATGTAATAGAGATGCATCATCAGCTGGTCAATCTCGTTGTAAAATGATCCTTTCAGGGCATCGGTGAGTGCTAATTCGAGACGATGTGTCACACAGTGTATCTTGATGAACCACGGCATTGATGACTGCAACCTGGTCAGCACACCACTGTTCTTTCCAAAGTTAACAGATGCACCATCAGCTGCTGTTGCAACACAACTGTTAGTTATGTCTAGTTGCATCTCTTGGTACTTGTCATTGATGGCATCATGGATTCCTTCAGCATCACATCTGCTTGGCTCCGTTATGCCAAGAAGCTTTACTGTTGTCATACCATCTTCCAAAATTTTTATACCGACAATTTCTTTCTCTGATACAGGTACTGATTTGTCAGTGCTGCCATCAAATATCAGTGAACAGTAGAAGCCCCTGGAACAGTGCTTGAAGGTCATCTGCCATTACGCTTCTAATTTCACTAATGAAAGGCTTTGTCGTTCGCGTAAGTCTGACCTAAGTTTACGCCGTGTTTCTTTGCAACACTGAGCAAGGTCTGAAAAACTGTGAATGGCTGTTCACAGTATGCCACCGTGTATGCCCAGTCCATCAGCTTGCGCATTTTCTTGTGAACTTCTTCATCCATTGCCAGTACCTCAGTTTTGACAAGGCTTGCCTTCAGAGAACAAAGATGGTTGTTTGATTTTTCATGACATTTGACAGTGTCCTGTTTTACATTTGAGGTTCCCCTGATGTACGCATCCAAGTCTGAAAGCTGAATAAGATTGTGTTGTTGGCTTAGGGTGCCCAGGGCCACACTAGCAGTGTAGTGTGCCTGGTATATCTGACACCAAACTCTCACTACATACGAACCAACTGCTTCATATTCAAGGCAGTTAACATTCCATGATTGCAGCATAGACAGTTTTGTTTTTCGCTGGGTTGTAGATGGTGATGGCGCTTGGGTGTGACTACCTGCAACTTTAGCAGCATGAGCTGTGTTCACGTTGAAATTACCCTCTGTGTCCCGGGCAGTTTCTATGTCTTGGACGTCTGAATCAGAGTGCGTGTGAGCATCAGCAGAAACTGTTAGCATGTTAGAGTCGGCTTCGGTACCCCGGGTGTTCAGGGCAGGATTCAAGTGTGTCTCATCAGAAACTGTTATCATGTTGAAATCATTTTCGATCTCCATGGTATTCGGGGCAGAATTTAAGTGTGCCTCATCAGAAACTGTTATGTCAAAATCACTTTCGGTGTCCATGGTATTTTGGGCAGTTGGAGGAGTGTGTACATCGGCACAAACCGTTATCACGGTGAAATCGCTTTCTGTGTTCCGGGTGGTTGAGGCCGCTTGCTGGTGGACATCACGTTCGATCACGTTCGATGAGATACCTGAGGCGTGATTCGTTGTGCGTCTGCTGTTAACTGGAAACGCTCCACATGTCACTATGTAGTAAGAATACATATAGCTGGGCTGCATGATACATATAACTTCTACATTAAAGCTACCCTTGTCAATTTTAATAGTGATTTGTCTATTACAAAATCAAAGTAACTGTAAATGGATATATTAAATAATGTATGTTGTTCATTATCACAATTAGCAAAATAAATTTATATAGCTTGCAAAAGTGAATACTTAACTTAACTTAATCCTCTTGGCCCCTTCAGGAGCATAGGGCGTCAACCATGTTTCTCCACCTCACTCTCTTCTGGGCTAGAGCTTTGGCCTCTTGCCAGGTGACCCCCACTTTATCAAGATCTTGTAGTGTGGAGCGTCTCCAGTTGATTTTTGGCCTTCCTTGTCTTCTCTTTCCTTGTGGGTTATAGTCCAGTGCTTGTTTGGTTGTATTTGTTGGATCTTTTCTGAGTGTTTGGCCATTCCAGCTCCATTTTCTTCTCTTGATTGTAGTGCTTATTTCTTCCTGTTTGGTTTTCTTCCAGAGCTCTTTATTTGATATTTTGTTAGGCCACCATACCTTAAGGATGTATCGGAGGCGACTGTTGATAAAGACTTGGAGTTTGTTGTTGAGAGACTGAGTAGTTTTCCACGTTTTACAGCCATAGAGAAGAACTGGTTTAATGTTGGTGTTGAAAATGCAGATCTTAGTGTTTATGGATAGTTGGGAAGAGAGCCATACAGGGTGTAGGTTTCTGAAGGCATGGCGAGCTTTATTGTTGCGTAGCTCCACATCTTTGTCAGCTCCACCATTTGTACTGATGTTGCTCCCGAGGTAGATGAAGTCTTGTACTTCCTCAACAATACCACTTTCTAGTGAGATGGGTTCGGAGGATCTGCTGTTGACTTTCATTACCTCTGTCTTTCCCACATTAATCTTAAGACCCAGTTGGCTGCTTTTTTATTGAAGCCTTTCTGTTTTTTGTTGCATGTGTTTATGGGTTTCTGAGAGTAGTGCTAGATCATCTGCAAAATCCAAGTCCAAAAGTGAATAACCTTGAGCTAAATTGGCTAGTTAGTCTCAAAAATATCCATAAGTTGTTCTTTGGAAAAACATTTCTATTTTACAAATTAATATCGCCTGCCATAGGAGGGGAGTTAATAGAAACATTCCTTCAGAATTAAAAATTATAATAACCATTTACTGCCTTACTCAAATTACCTACTGCTTGTACAAAATGTGCTTCAAATGACTGCATAATACTGTGGTTTAGGCAACTGTTTTTTATTTATATGAATGTTTTTAAATTATTGTAGCACCGCCAAATGTTTTTTTAATGTTGTATGGCTTCCCTCTATTTATCGTACAATTGAAGCTGGTGTCACTATGTAACTGTCCAAGGTGTGTCAGCACTTATATTCTATCCTAGCAGTACAGTAGCATTTAAAATGTATGGTTTAATCGAACGATGTTTGTTATTGTGGAGAACTGGACTGGTTCTACGTGAGCTAACATTTTAACGCAATTTTGAAGCAGGGCCAATCAGCAACCGGGAGCAGATACGCCGGTAATGACCTTTTATCAAAGTACAAGGCGCGAGCATTGAGTCAAAATCTAGGTCGCAGTGCGTAGACTTGTCATTCGTTTAAACGCATGCATAATTTAGTTGCGCGTTATGGACAAATCGTCACAAATACCGCTCGTGTAAAGCGATTTTAAGCATGATTTATATAATTTAACTAGCTGCCTTCAACATAGACAGTGATATGCAGTCTATGTAGATGATGTCGACATTCCTACTCTCAGACTCAGTTACTCAGTCTGACAATCCGGATTTAAATAAACATCTAACTCGGTACCTGCCTAAAGTTACTTACGCGGTGGCGAAAAGAGACAATATTGACTTCGAGCTAACTGCCATCCTTTCCATTTCCTTCAACTTTCTTTTTCTAGTCGGCATGTTGCTAGAAATGATGTCATCACATGGTAGCATGCAGATTACGCGGCCAATGGGTGGGCATCTAATTTTGCAAGCAGCGGGTCCACGTGATGCATGATTGACAGCGCTAACCCGCAGATCAGCGGGTACGTCAAACGCTGCCGACCTCTGGCTCCTGAAGAAAGCAGACACGATTGGTTTCACATATTATCGCTACATATAGCACGAGCTGCATGAATTGTCGGCATAAGATCGCATGCTATTTTGTAATTCTAGTCATTGCAAATAAAGTGGAACATAATATAAGGCACGGCCAGTTTGCCTGTGAACCATTGTTTAATGTCTGAGGCACCGCGGCTAGTTACCAGGGCGTTGCGGCAAATTGCCGCCAAATTCGAGGCCTGTGGTATTAATTATTAATGTGCAATATTTCTTACCATTCTCTGTACTTTTATTTTCTTGGACTATGTTCAAACTGTTAGCACTATGCCCACGTATTTACGGATTAAACAAGTTCTGAATCTGTTATGACATTTTAAACAGAGCTAGTAAGCTCAAATAATTATGATAAGCTTAACAAAGATGCTTATACTGAACCCAACACCCTCCTTGAAGAAGTTATTATCAATGCTATGAATACATTCTTACCTACTAATAGAAGACAATTTTATAAATATAAGCTAATTAAAATGCCTTGGATTACTCTTTTTTAAAGTATAAACATAACGTAAAAAAGAACTTGGTGTATAATTAAATAAATTATTCAAAGAGAAAACAGATCCCTGATTTTTTCAAAATTGATGGGGAAATGGCATATGACAAACACATGATTGGCAATAAATT
Source organism: Lamellibrachia satsuma (assembly GCA_033239005.1). Lineage (NCBI taxonomy): Eukaryota > Metazoa > Annelida > Polychaeta > Sabellida > Siboglinidae > Lamellibrachia > Lamellibrachia satsuma. The sequence goes on from BSQZ01000055.1 coordinate 321,567, forward strand.
TAATTTGTTTGTTTTTACAAATATATACCTCAAAAGAAAGTAGAAATCCCCTTATTGTGAATAGGTAGAGCAAACATTGACTGTGTAAATGATTTTAATGTTTGAGATATTACACTAAATAATCATTTAAACTGGTGGAGTCATACAAATAAAATAGCTAACAAAATAAATAAAACAATTGGAACTTTTATTAAACTGAAACACTTATTACCATAAAACATATTATCTATTATGTACACTTCCCTCATTCTTCGTCATATTATCTGTTATGTACACTTCCCTCATTCTTTGTCATATTATCTATTATGTACACTTCCCTCATTCTTCGTCATATTATCTGTTATGTACACTTCCCTCATTCTTCGTCATATTGATTACAGTACATTGTGTTATGGGATCATCAAGCACGTTACATTTTCAAACTATATAGTTAGCTGCAGAAGCAATAAGAATAATTTCTTGGAGTAAATAATTAAATATAATGCATAAACAAATCCTATTTTTAAGAGATTTTAATTTATAAAGCTTGTTGACATTTATAAAGTTTTATTACAAATTAGTCAGCATTGATCTACCAGAATATTTCAGCTACATCCCTTACATACACAATTTTAAAATTCATCGACACTACACAAGAGGAAAAAATAATATGTTTATTGCCAGGGTCAATCATGAATATGTAAAAAAATCAGACCTGTAGGCAAGTAAAGTCTTGAAAAATATATCCACTTTAGTACATTGGTGAGATGTCTGTGGCAAGTTCACAAAACAGTACAAACGTGTGTGGCAATAGACCCCAGTAGTCTAGATCAGATAGCTTAGAAGTACATTTTTCTCAGAAAACTGGTTTAATAAAAAATCCTTATGAATGCATGTTTCTGCTAACACAAAGGTTATGTGATATCATCCTGCTATTGTCTGTGGTCCTCATTAAGCGTGTCTTTCCCAGCGGACCCAAGTGTTGTGGACCCAGAAGAGGAGTCCATCTATCTGTGCAGCAACTCTCTGGGCCTCCAATCCAAGGCGGTCAGGGAATGCCAGGAACAAGTGATGCAGAAATGGGCCAGGATGTAAGTTTGCATTTCTAGGTAGATGTATTTGAGTTATTATATTTATTATATTATATTTAGTATATTTATTATATTAATTTATTTATTATAATTATAAATAAATGTATCATAAATATTAATTATAATTATTAATTTATTATATTTATATATATATATATATTAATCTTAAGTGAATACTAATTTTTTTAATATATATTTTAAACTATAATAAAATATATTTGTTACTCTTATGATTGCATGTGTGTCATTCTCCAAATATCGTACCCTTTTGATGTAGAAATGTTGACAGGGCCGTCACAGTCAGAAGATATCCAGAGCTGAATCTGGCAAATTCGTGTCATTTCAGGGATATGTTAGTCATGATGTCATCTCAGTTTTATCACTGGTGTTATGGACAAACTATACCAGTTTGTATTTATCCAGATGATATGTAGATATACATATATATGTGTGTGTGTTATATATATATATATATATATATATATATATATATATATATATATATATATATATATATATATATATATATATATATATACTGACTATTCTATGGGCAATGTGTCATATCGCAATTTTATGTACAACAAACTCAGCTAAAATTAATTTTCACGGCCAATCTTGATTTTTACAATCCTTCGGATGCTAGAAAGCACATGGTAACCAGTATCAATAGCATTCAGTTTCTTTTAGAGGGCTAAGACACTAGAATTTTTACCTGTGATCAATGCATTCAGGTCTGCATGTGAATAAATGATACTAAGAAGCTCTGGGCAGAGACTTTCATTAGCTCTGGCAATCAAAGTGAGGGGTATAACATGTGACAGGTGGAATAATACCTGTGACAAATTGTGATGAATCACTAAACTTTATTGCAAGGAATCTCCAAAGCAAACAATATATAAAAACGGCTAACAGATCAGGAAATTGAACTATTCAAAATGGCACACAACATATTTCGAAAATAATTCCCTCGATAAGTCACTGAAATCCTTATGAAACAAGGGTGATGCTGATAGAATCGCTGTTTTTCGGCGTTACTCACGTTTCCCAAGTCAAGTATTCACAGTGTAATGCGATATGGTGGGGAAACTCCAGTGATGATAACACCAGTGACATATCAACAGAGTACAATACATGCTCTGCGGAAGTAGACACTGCACAGTGATGTGACTGCCAAACTTGAACTCAACAGTTCACGAACGTTCATCCGATGGCAGCTTTTCCCTTCAGAAGTGATCCTATCATTTGATAACATTGGTGACATCTAACGAACAGATGCACTGATTCAGTGCACTTTGTTATTGAAGAAGACAAAATTAAGAACATAATCTCAGTTCGATTGGACTCCTCATGTACGACGGGGCTCCTGCCAACACGACTTGTGCAAGAAAAGGATCAGTAATGCTCCCGACTTTACTGAAGCTCCGAAATCACGCAGAATAAGACCAGTGACCAAAAAATCGAAGGCACTGAATCCCAACCAAATATCTGCTCAGTAATTCAAAGTAACTTGTCGGGTCCTGGATAATCAAAGAATTGACTAGGTTCGTTTTATAGAAAGCATTTGTTTTAAAATTTAAGTTGCATATAAAAATATTTGTTTTTGTGGGTGATAAATCGACCCATATGCACATAGCACAAGTGACATTTTGATGGTTTTGGTCCAAGCCGATGAAAGGTTTGCATTTATATATTGTTAAAAATACGTTGAGGCATGCATCGAACCAGAAAAAATGCATATAAATATATGATCTAATGAAAAAACAGTGAAAACATAAAAAGTGCGGTATTTTGAGAATGACCCATGTAAGTTTTGTACATGCCTACGAACGAGCTGGACCTGGATATATGGTGCTTTATATATTTTAATGATAGGTATCCCCCAGATTAGTCGCACCATTGCTTATGATGACAAAGCAGAGTGAATTTTATTTGGATGTTTGCGGGAGGGTGAAATATGACATCATGGGTGATCTATGATTCGGCAGACCGTCCATGGTAAAGCAATCAGATTCCTTGGAAGACAGCTCAAAAACTAGTTCATAGTTCTAAGACATTTGACTGAGTGATCCAGTGTTTAGTGTAACATTTGTGTTTTGTGTGATCTATCAGTATGTCGCGTAAAGGCTGACTGGCATTTTAAAATATTTGTAATGTAAATGCATATTTGTTGAAGGTCTGGTGTGTATTTCAGTATTTATTTTGTAAAGTTTTTTCTTGAAGGGAAGGGGACTGAAGGCCAATCTACACGAGTGATTAATTGTCCATTTGGTTGGGTGACATGGTGTAGTGCGGTATCGCAGTGCAAGAGTTAGTCTTGTAAACTCACGAGACCATTTAGTGAGGCAAATTTATGGCCACAATTGTGTTGGTCAAATTGGGGCTGGTCCCAATTTGACCAACAGTGGTGGTGATTTTGCAGCAGTAGCCAATCAGCGAGCAACAGCATGGTCACCCGTTGAGGCATTTCATCAAAGCTCAAACCGGGAGTGGCACAAGTCAAGATCTACGTTGCAGGTGTTTAGACACGTTGCTCATCTAGACACGTTGTTCATCTAGACACATTGCTCGTCTAGACACGTTGTTCATCTAGACACATTGCTCGTCTAGACACATTGTTCATCTAGATACATTGCTCATCTAGACACGTTGTTCATCTAGACACATTGCTCATCTGGACACGTTCATCTAGACACGTCGCTCATCTAGACATGTCACTCGTCTAGACATGTTGGTTCATCTAGACACGTCACTTGTCTAGACAAGTCACTCATCTAACTACACACAAAATTTAACCATGCATTGTGATGAGACATTGTCTCCTGATCAACTGGGGAACAAATCACTTGTGTAAGCCGCCTTTATGTTCTACTAATGCAAACACTGGCAGTGTTTTTCCTTTATTATAACTAACAGGTACACTCTGTGTTGTCTGTTTTAGGGGTGTTGAAGGTCATTTCAATGGCAAGTTTCCATGGGCTTACAATGATGAAATAGTGGAAGCTGACTGTGCAAGACTTGTGGGTAAGAGATGTATATGTATGTATGTGTCCAGGTTTATATTTATGCGTATGTAGTAATTGCCACTAGGGTCACATATTATTACTATTATTATTTGCAAAAATGCACATCCTCTGGATGGGATAATTTGGTAGTTCATAAGTGACTCATGATAACAATATTAGCAAAATTTCAGGATACACACTATTATTACAGAAATATCCATCTATGCTTTTGTAAATAGTGCTGCCAGTCAATATATTTTTGGGTTCTTGGAATCCATCTCTTGAAATTGCGGCGTAATACTGGCAGTTATGGTAATGTGTAGCGACATCTTGTCTTTGTATTACATAACTTGGGACAGTCATAGAAAATACCCAAGACCTTGTAAACAGCTGTATGCAATTGTTGGCGTAGCATTGCGGACAATTGTATGTAATAACTACAAAGGGTAATTCGATTGTTCATAGACAGGGTACTAGCAGGGTGAATTTAGAAAAAAACTATATTATGGACTATGGTGCCCACAGACTATGCCATTCCCAATTCACTCCAAATCGAAGCTTCCAAAGTTCACTTTCACAGCCAAATATCACATTAATCAGAATGTCTTCAATTACTCTTGGCACATTATGTTGTCAGTTGGATTGTCCGTCTCTCTATAGTATCTCCTTAGTATGAAGTAAATTAGCGTAATATCCTTAAAAAATGTTTGACCTCTGGGATTCTTGCAACTTCATCTGCCATCTTTACTTGATTAGTAAGTACTGTAATGTGCATCTGTAACACAGTCTGACCCAGCTGTGGCTGCCGGGATGAATCGGTGGGGCTGATAACTTGTGCAATTTGGCAGAACTGAATCAGCGGGAAGCATTTTGAATTGGTGGCCGCCGATAAAAAGGCCTTAATTTCGAACACTGCTAGGAGCTGGATTATAGTAAGATTCTCATATTCCTTGTTGTTGTAATTGTCAGATTTGGTTAGATAAATGTGGTATATTAGTTTTATAACATGCTTTCTTTCTCTTCGTTGCTATGTGTTGTTCAACTCTGTTTACTTCAAGTTAAATTTCACTGTGAAAGCCATCAAAGGAATGTTGTGAATACATGTAAGGGACAATCATAGAAAAGGATAAGTTATGTACACATTCGTTTAATAGATGCATTGTTATTCACATTTTAAGATGACCTTTTAGCAGAGACCAAGGTCGCCCACTATAGCAGCCAACGTATTGGCAGATTAATCTGGAACACGGGATCTTCCTGTTGAAACTACCAGATTGTAGAGTTTGGAAATGTAATAGCCATGGTCCCATGGTGAGTTATTTCCAGCATGCGTGTTCAGTATTTGTATAAAAATATTCCTCTTATACAGGTGCAAAACAGGAAGAGGTCGGCATCATGAACTCTCTGACAGTCAACCTGCATCTACTGCTGGTGAGTCGCAATGACCCCTGGGTGACCTCATGACACCAGAGTGGAGGTCAAATACATATTTGTGTTTAAATATGCTGATTTTGCATATTTGTATTTGACTTTTCTCTAGAAGCCCGTATTTGATGTTAATATTTGACTTAATATTTATTTAATATTTGACCTGCTTGAACACTTTTTAGAAACATGATATATAAAAACAATAGAATATTTGTAATTGACATGTTGAATTGTGTATTTGTATATTTGAACTTAACCCTGTTTATTTGACATTTTTATACAACATGTTTTATTTGATTAAGTTTATTTTTACAGTGTACTTGAAATTTCAAAATAGTGTATATTTGTTTTTGAAATTTCAAAATGCAATATACAATCTGTGTTTGTATTTCATCAGCAAAAGTGTATTTGATCCCACCTTGCTTGACGCACTGCGGTTTATATTTTCTCTTTCTTGAAGACATGACACATAATTAAAAGTAAAAAAAATTGTAGTCAAGTTAAAATAACATCTTAATTTTATATGGAGGATAGAATTTGTCCTATTGGACCTGAGATTTAGGACAACACTGTTTCTGTCATTCGAGGGTAGCTTCATTCAGTCCTCACTGTCTCGATTCATGCAGCTGCATAAATGAGTACCTGGCCCGTGCCACTGCCATCATTCCCAGGGCAAAGGGACACTCTCTTCCATTTGCATCCGAAGCAGCCCCATTTCTACACAGGTGGTCAGCAAACAATGACCAGGGAAGCATTTAATTAAAAGAAAAATTATGGAAAATTATAATAACATAAATTAAACATTTATAATATGTCGTATATCCTGGTAAAAACCAGCTCAAAGACACTAGCTGTGTTAAAATATGTAAAATAAGTGTACAATGAATACAGATATGTTAAAGAAATTAAAGGTTCGTGTCACAAAAGTCATTGCTGCTGTTTGCAATAATGTTATGAAGGCTGTATAAAAAAGATGTGTCTTTAAATCCACCTTGAAAGCAGTAATGGAGTTCACTTCGCTGAAAGTTGAGTTCTCGCAGCATGTGAGTGGCTGGGTGGTTGAACTGATGAAAAAACATGGGAGATTAAAGTATCGGTTGTGACATGATAAGAGTTTAAAACATGCTTGCATGAACGAATACAGAGGAGAGCAACTAAAATGATTCCAGAATTGAGAGACCTTAGTTATGAAGAACACCTAAGAAATGTGGTTTAACAACCCTAGAGACAACGAGGTTAAGAGGAGATCCAACTGAAGTTTTTAAGATATTGAATGGGTATATTGATAGAATTATTTTTCTCACTCAAGAAAGAGTATAACAAGAGGACATGAGGTAACATTAGTAAAGGATCAGTGTAGATTGGATATCAGGAAGTACTTATCTCTGAGATGACAACAAATCAATGGAACAAATTATCTATAGTTTGTGTAAATGCTAGCAGTGTAAATATGTTTAAAAACAAGGAGGGCAGGTTACACATGCATAGATAAAAAAATGTTGGACTCTCAATAAGCCAATGGCTTCCTTGTCCACTTGACATCTGGGCCTTTGCCTTGGATAGCAATCTTGTGTACGGCCTGAGGGGAATGTCAAGGTGGATTGCTGTGCAGTGAAGACAAGAAGAAGAATGTGAATAAAGTATGTTACAGTAACACTCGCATTGTTATTTTCTGCCATTCAGACAAGCTTCTATCGTCCAACTAATGAGCGACATAAGATCCTTCTCGAGAGCAAAGCCTTCCCATCAGATCATGTGAGTCAGGACTGTTTATTTCTTCTACTCTTCTGTGTTTACGCAATGTTACCATGCATGTTTATTTCAGTCTCCATACCAATCTCAGTGTTGGGTGTTTATTTCAGTCTCCATACCAATCTCGGTGTTGGGTGTTTATTTCAGTCTCCATACCAATCTCAGTGTTGGGTGTTTATCTCATCAATCTCTGTGCCAATCTCAGCCAGGGATGTTTATCTCATCAATCTCTGTGCCAATCTCAGCCAGGGATGTTTATCTCATCACTGTCCATATCAATCTCAGCCCTGGGTGTTTTAACCAATTTCAGCTGGGGATGTTTTCCCAGCCTCCCAACCAATCTTAGCCACACAGACAATTTTTTTTAACTTTCAAAATATTAAACGGACTGGAAAATGTAGAAGCTAGTAAATTCTTCGAAATGAGACAGCCTGGACGTACCAGAGGGCACACAAAGAAGATTTTCAAACCAAGAGCCAGACTGTTGACTAGGCGGAGATTCTTTTTGATCAGAGTGATCGATCTGTGGAACGGACTCCCACAAAATGTGGTGGATGCCAAGACAGTCCCTCAGTTCAAAGCCAGACTAGATCAGCACTGGAATAGCCTAGGATATGGGTAGCAACAAAGGCCGATGGCCTAGACTAACCCAGTAACCTGTAAATGTAAGTGACTTTGTCCCCATTACGTACCATATGTTAATACTAAATAGACCCAAAGTTTGGATGTCTCCCTTGGTTAAAACATTGCAACTGTTTCTTTTTAATAATTGTGCAATATTTTTTTCGCATTTATATCCACACCAAGGGCTTTTAATGATGAATGATATTTCAGGTTTTTAGGAAGCATTATAGGAAGTATGCAGTGGAACTCTTAGTTGAATGAAATAGTGTTGTTATCAGCAACTATGTACATTGTTACAGTTTTGTAATTGTTTGCATGAACTGATAAATTCCAACTGTGTTATGTTTGTTTCCAGTACTGTATAGAATCACAGATCCGTCTCCATGGTTACGACCCAGTGACCAGCATGATATGTATGGAACCTAGACAGGTCAGTGAATTGTCAGTTTCTTCAGTAATGTGATTTGTTTTACCTAGCTTATGCTAAAGTAAATTTTAGATTATGATAGCGCCTCATGTTTGCATCTGAAGTTAAAAATAGAAAAAAGTGACTGAACAAATTGATTTATTTAAATAATGTATGAACAAGCACGTGGAAAAATCATCATTTCAAAGTTGAAAAGCACAATGAAACTGTTAATGTATATAATGTATATTATTTGTTTGTATTTACTATTTGCTGGTTGTGATAGAATCTCTGAACATAGATTATCTGGCTACAAAACAATGTTCTGTTTAGCATTAATAGTATTACAATTTATTACCTGGGTAACTGCTACTGATTTAACAAGATTTAACAAGGTTTGCCATCCAAGCCAAAGGCCCAGATGGCAAGTGGACAAGGAAGCCATTGGCTTATCGAGAGTCCAGCAATGTTCACCTACTTATAACCCGCCCTCCTGAGATATGTGTCAACCTTGTTTTTAAACATATTCACGCTGCTAGCAGTTACACAATCTGTAGACAATTTGTTTCATTCATTTATTGTCCTCTGTGAGAACGAGTGCTTCCTGATGTCCAATCTACATTGATCCTTTACTAATTTTACCTCATGTCCTCTAGTTCTGCTATCCTTCTTGAGTGAGAAAAACATATTTCTATCAATATTTTCATACCCATTCAATATCTTAAAAACTTCAATCTGATCTCCTCTTAACCTCCTTGTCTCTAAAGTTGTTAAACCACATTCTTTCAGACGTTCTTCATAACTAAGGTCTCTAAGTTCTGGAATCATTTTAGTTGCTCTCCTTTGTATGCGTTCAAGCGTATCTATATCCTTCTTACGATATGGTCTCCATGCTTGTATACAGTATTCTAAATGAGGTCTAACTATTGCTTTATAAAGAGGTATAATTAACTTTTTTCCCTTGTATGTTATGTTTCTTCTAATCAATCCAAGAATTTGATTACCCTTTGAAGCTGCAATACCACACTGCTCTGAAACTTTCATATCAGCGCTTATTGTAACTCCTCAGTCCTCTTCTTTTACAGTAGTACCCAGAACAGTATCTCCCATTTTATAGTTTACATTCAAGTTCCCACGTCCTGTATGTAGGCATTTACATTTCCCAAAATTGAACAGCATCTGCCATTTCTCAGACCATTTCACTAATCTGTCTAGATCGTTTTGTAAATGTTGTTTATCACCATCAGTATTAACCTTTCTAAACAGTTTTGTGTCATCCGCAAATTTCAGTACGTTACTTGTTATACTGTCGTCCAAGTCATTGATATAAATTAAGAATAATATAGGTCCTAATACTGATCCTTGAGGTACCCCACTCAAAACCGATTTCCAATTTTAAACTTCTCCATCTACTACAACTCGTTGTCTTCTGTCAGTCAGCCATTGCTCTATCCAGTCAGTTATGCTATCCCCGATACCATGGGCTTTTAATTTAAGTAGTAATCTTTGATGTGGCACTTTGTCAAAAGCTTTCTGAAAATCTAAGTAGATAATATCTACTGGCGATCCCACGTCTATCCACTTAGTGATTTCTTCCAAAAAACATAACATATTTGTTAAGCATGACCTCGCTTTAAGGAATCCATGTTGAGATGAATTTAATAATTTATGCTTAACGAGGAAGTCCACCACATGGTCTTTAATTAACCTTTCTAATAATTTACAAATCACTGATAGTGTGCTATCTACTGTGATATACCCTGTCCTGTGCAGTATGGTGTCCAGTGCAATAAAAACTGGTATTGAAATATTATGCATGCATGCCGAATAATTAATTCAAATGGTGTGCACTGTATAATGTGTAAATTACTGGTTTATTGCATTAAATGTGTTGAAATGTTAGTTTTGAGCCCATATGATAAATACCTTATCAAACGATACTGGGTTTTTATACACTTGGTGCTTCAGAATGTTGTATTGAGTTCACAAACTCACTCAATACACTTGTTGCTTCAGAATGTTGTATTGAGCTCACAAACTCACTCAATACACTTGTTGCTTCAGAATGTTGTATTGAGTTCACAAACTCACTCAATACACTTGTTGCTTCAGAATGTTGTATTGAGTTCACAAACTCACTCAATACACTTGTTGCTTCAGAATGTTGTATTGAGCTCACAAACTCACTCAATACACTTGGTGCTTTAGAATGTTGTATTGAGCTCACAAACTCACTCAATACACTTGGTGCTTTAGAATGTTGTATTGAGCTCACAAACTCACTCAATACACTTGGTGCTTCAGAATGTTGTATTGAGCTCACAAACTCACTCAATACACTTGGTGCTTCAGAATGTTGTATTGAGCTCACAAACTCACTCAATACACTTGTTGCTTCAGAATGTTGTATTGAGCTCACAAACTCACTCAATACACTTGGTGCTTCAGAATGTTGTATTGAGCTCACAAACTCACTCAATACACTTGTTGCTTCAGAATGTTGTATTGAGCTCACAAACTCACTCAATACACTTGGTGCTTTAGAATGTTGTATTGAGCTCACAAACTCACTCAATACACTTGGTGCTTTAGAATGTTGTATTGAGCTCACAAACTCACTCAATACACTTGTTGCTTCAGAATGTTGTATTGAGCTCACAGACTCACTCAATACACTCGGTGCTTCAGAAAGTTGTATTGAGGTCACAGACTCACTCAATACACTTGTTGCTTCAGAATGTTGTATTGAGCTCACAAACTCACTCAATACACTTGGTGCTTCAGAATGTTGTATTGAGGTCACAGACTCACTCAATACACTTGGTGCTTCAGAAAGTTGTATTGAGCTCACAGACTCACTCAATACACTTGTTGCTTCAGAATGTTGTATTGAGCTCACAGACTCACTCAATACACTTGCTGCTTCAGAATGTTGTATTGAGCTCACAAACTCACAAACTCACTCAACACACTTGCTGCTTCAGAATGTTGTATTGAACTCACAAACTCACTCAATACACTTGCTGCTTCAGAATGTTGTATTGAGCTCACAAACTCACTCAATACACTTGTTGCTTCAGAATGTTGTATTGAGCTCACAAACTCACTCAATACACTTGCTGCTTCAGAATGTTGTATTGAGCTCACAAACTCACTCAGTGCAACACAAGTTAAAAATAGAATAAAAAATTAACTAATTGATATATTTAAATACTGTATGAACAAGCACATGAAAAATAACCAATTCTAAGTTTAAAAGTACGATGAAACTGTTAATATATATAATGTATTGTTATTTGTTGTATTTACTATTTTAATGATGATTGTGAAAACTTCCCGTAAACATAGTTTTTCTGGCTACAAGACAAGTTATGTTTAATATTAATAGTACTAGCAAAAACACCTAACCTCTGGACGGGATAACTTGGAAGTTTGTAAGTGACTATCACAATAACAATATTTAAAAAAACATTGTCACAGAAATATCCATCTATGCCTTGCTACTTGGTGCTGCCAGTCAGTATCTCTCGACATACAACGCAATACTGGCAGTTATCGCAACATTTAACGATGCCTTGTCCTTGTGTAACTTGGGACAGTCGAAGAAAAGAGACATTGTCAACAATTGTATGTAATTGTTCACATAGCGTTGTGGACAAGTGTACATAATAACTACAAACGGTAATTCAGTTGTTCTTAGAAACGGTAATAGCAGGGTGAATTTCTAGAAAATAAAACTGAGACTTCCCGACCGTGGCATCGTAGATAAACCCCTGAAAGTTTGGCGCCCGAGATGCAAATCGTCTAGGAGTAGCATAACATACATATGAACATACAAAACATAACATACATATGAACATACAAAACATAACATACATATGAACATACAAAACATAACATACATATGAACATACAAAACACTTGCTGGATTATATTAAGATTACAGTTGATGACATTGGAACACGACTGTTGTAGGGAGAATACACACTGAGGATTGAAGACATCGTGCAGAGGATCGAGGAAGAAGGAGACAGTGTAGCAGTCGTTCTCTTCCCAGGCATACAGTATTACACGGGCCAGCTGTTCGACATGCAACACATCACCAAGGCAGGACACGCTAAGGTGACTGGTGTTTACAAGTTTCATTTGGGGGCTGTTTGCTATTATCAACGTTTACGTATTATCAACATTTACCTATTATCAATGTTTACCTATTATTAGCATTTACCTATCATCAACATTTACCTATTCGTACAAAGCGTACTAAATTCTCATTCTCACTTTAAAATGTTGATAATTTTTTTAGATTGAAAAAACCTTCGATGTAACAATGTTATGATACAGCGCACATACAGGACATACAATAACAAATTCAGAATATGTTTACAAGCATTTATCTCTGATAACTATGTTACAGCACCACGCCGTGAACGGTTACAGAGTTTAAAGCAGTTGTAGTTCCATAGCAGTTCACCAACATTTTAAAGTTTTGTACACGAACCTTGACCTCCCTTAGTTGTACATTGTATGAACAGCTAAATGTCGACAGTTCTGAATGGTCCCTTACTCAATAATGCATGCATGTGGATGTAGATCACGTTCTAGTGTGCATGCATCTACAGGATAACCAAAACACAGCTAGCCACACAATTTAATATAACATTTTTATTTAAAATGACACGTTCTTTGATACACATTTGTTTCCCATGATGTGTGATCACTGTGGAAAGTTTCGGATGGATATAATTAATATCCTTGATTTGGTCGAGGTTTGAGCACGTGCTCTATATGTTGGCCTTGGCACTGTAGACACACTCTTAAATCGACACTCAACATTTGAAAACGACACATTTCGCTGCAGTGATTCAACTCCTTTTGTTTGTGAGATCAACTATGGATTAGATTAGGTGCATGTGTTGAATTCAGGACGATTTTACTACAGTGTATTCTGTTTATAGACTACAAGATTCCATAAATTTGTTTTCTGGGGTGTTCTGAATTTATAAAATTGCAATACAGAAATGTATCTAAATGTTGATGATGAAAGATTTATATTTCTGCTGTAGGGCTGTTACGTGGGTTTTGACCTGGCCCATGCGGTCGGCAATGTGGAGCTGTCTCTACATGACTGGGACGTCGACTTTGCCTGCTGGTGCTCCTACAAGGTTTGTGAGATGACTCAGTCGTGTTCTAATGTTGTGGGGACTTCTGCCATTATTTACGTGGTTGAGAGATGCAGTCCACGTCAGTTTACACATTTCTCCTCTGTATATCTTGTACCTCCCAGGCACTTCCACCTCCATTCCTTTAGGCCATTGCAAGTCCGGTCCATTGATGTTAAGATTTTGAGTATGTGAATAGTTTAAGTGATGTCCGCAGTCGCTTTAATAAAATGACATACTTTTATTAAAATCATTGCAAGAATTTAGTTCGATTGTTAGATCGTGAATGTATGAATAGTCTGGTCGAAGTATATGTAGAGACAGACCACTTTGTCCTTTTTTCGTCAAGTTTTGATTGCCCCCATTAAAAATTAATTTATCGGTTTGTCCGATGATTTCACAAAAATTATATAAGAACTTGATGTCGTAATGGAGACTACACGTGAAACACATTGAATTGAGGATGGATCTTGATTGAGAAATGACCATGTTTCCAGTACCTCGGTGCTGGAGCTGGCGCCATTGGTGGATTGTATCTACACGAGAAGTTCGCAGACAATGACTTCCCGAAGTTACTTGGCTGGTGGGGCCATAAAATGGACACTCGCTTCAATATGGATAATGGTAACAGTTCATCTTCAGAGGCCATTTCTAAACTGAATCAGGTTGATAGCTTTAAAGGTTTGGAAAATCTCATGTTTCTCTGGTTGATTTCCCATAGAATTAAAGTATGCAAATGTTGGGCCAATGATATTAAATGTTTAGATGAGCAGCAACTCATATCTTTGATATTGTGTCTCCAACTAATTATTTTTTATGGTTAGAAACTGCTTATTTATTGCCATAATTATTGCTAATTACATTTTAGAAACATCTAATAGTGCAAATCTTATCATTTTTGCCATAATTTTATGTCCATGTAATGTTGACAATGTTTTTTCTATGTTTTTGAAGAGATGGATATTTGCCCCGGAGCAAGAGGGTATAGAGTCTCCAACCCATCCCCAGTGCTTTGTGCCATGCTTCATGGAGCGCTTCAGGTCATTGAATGCATTCATCATTGTTTTATTTACCAGTGTTCTGCCAATACCCTAAGGATTAACATAACACTCCTAACTCAAGGAATATAACGGCATTGAGCCAGGCAGTCCAGTTGATATAGCCAAACTATTTTTGAACTATTTTCAGTCTGTCTTTACATCGGTAGATAATCTTGATTATCTCAATATACGCCTTTCAATCAGACCAAATTTCACACACATTGTGTGTCTTATGATAATGCCATCGGGGTATAAGAACCACCAATGTAAATAAAACGAGGACCTAATAATATATCAGGTTTAATCCTCCGGGAATGTGCCACAGAATTAGCAGATCCACTAACTGTACTTTTTAATACGTCCTTAAACTGTCGAACTTTTCTAACCTGTTTTAAATGCGCAAATGTTATTTCTGTGTATAGGAAGGGAGATAAATGAAATGTCTGTAACTACAGACCCTTCTCTCTTTTACTGCTGTTTAGTTAAGTTTTTGAGAAAGTGGTGTATGACTCATTGTATAACCATGTGCGTAACACAGTTTCGGGCAACCAGCACGAATCTGTGAGGTGTAGAAGCACAGTATCTAACCTAGTTTGTTACTTGGACTCCATTTCTGAATCTATTGACAACAAGAAACAAGTTGATTCTGTTTACTTAGACTTCAGTAAAGCCTTTGATTCAGTGTGCCACTCACTGTTAATTCACAAGCTTAAATCATATGGGTATTCTGGGCAGTGCATACAATGGTTGCAGTCCTATCTTCTCAACCAAAAACAATGTGTGGTACTCGAAGGCAAAGCATCTGACTGGAAGCCGGTGTTGTCGGGTGTACCACAAAGTTCACAACTTGGCCCACTTCTGTTTATCTTGTATATTAATGATCTCACTAATCATGTTGATTCATGTGAAATATCACTATGCTGATGATTCTAAACTGTTTAGAGAAATTTTGTCGGTGACCGATTGTCAGTTGGTGCAGAAGGATCTACATAAGTGTGTGCACTCTCATCTAAATTTGTCGTATCTGGTAGGAAATATCCAATATCATCGTCCTTCGAGATCTCTACGAAACTTCACTCCTTTTAGAATTTCCAATAGCAAAATCAACATTAGGAAATACTCAGTTTTAAATAGATGTATGACTACTTTCAATACATTGTATTTAACTGAACCCACTTGTGATATATTTATAGGAGCCAATACCTTCGGATCTGTAATTAAAAAAATTTCTATGTATAATGCTAATGTCTTAGCCTGCTATGTTAGCAATGTCGGTATTGTGTGGTTTTATACCCTTATTATAACTATTGTTTTTACTGTTTTTATTATTTATATGTATTGTTCTTATATTTTGTTATCAGTCCTGTTACTGGGTCTTTGGACCTGTTGGAACTTAATAAAATACAGTACAAATAGACACAATTTATTTCTTATCAATTGCTGTTTTCCTCAATATTACTTTCTACCATTCCGCCATATTCCCAAGCATACTAACAGAACTAGACGCAAAAGAAACATAATACTGTGGATTACACATTACTTAAATATTTTTATCTTAACATTTTTATTATATGGTGCATAAGTCAAGCTAAGGACAGCCAGGAAACTCTTCCCCTATATCCCCAGCCCTGGGACTCTGTGTAATGTCTCCTTAAGGGGAGACCAAATAGAAGTGTTTAAAATAGTGAACTGTTATGAGGATGTTGATAGGAATATGTTCTTCAAACTTCAAGAAGGCAGTAGAACCAGAGGACACAAAGCAGCATTAGTTAAGGACCCAGTTGTAGGTTGGACATGAGAAAGTACTCTTTCTCACAGAGGGTGATAAATGAATGGAACAAACTGCCAAATGATTGTGTTAATGCTAGTAGCATGAATATGTTTAAAAATAGAATTGACAGATATTTTATAAGGGTGGGCTACACATAGATGAGAAAATTGTAGGACTCTCGATAAGCCAATGGCTTCCTTGTCCACTTGCCATCTGGAACTAGTTGTTTGGGATGGTAATCTTGTTAAATCTCTTGTTAATAAAAATAATTTTACATCTTTATTGAACTTAAAATCCTAAACATTTGTCATTTCAAGCCAACAATTATAACCTAAATCACACTCCATTTATTGATGAAATAAAACTTGCTTCTTTATAAATAGTAACAGTAGAACACAGCGACATGTTGGTTAGAACACCGGACTCTTAAGCGAGAGAATCCGGTTTCGAATCCTCTTGCTGCCGTTTCGAAGCTTTGGCAATTTTTTGTTCAGTTCACTCAGCTGAATAAACGAGTATCTGGCTATAGACAGTGGTGGATATAAATGAATAATTGCATCGTGGCTGAATGCTTCCCAGACAAGTCTAATTGGTGTTGGAATGAACAGGTATGCCATTGGGAGAAAGCACTTTAAACAGACCCAAAGACCCGAAAACAGCTATGTAAGAATATATCTTTGTTGTACCTTGAGTTTTGTTCTCATGATGATGTCAGATTTGAATATAACTTTGGTAACTGCCAGACAGAGGTATATGACATATTTTTAATGTGTTGACTTGTGTTTGATTACCATGTTTGATTACCATGCAGGTATTCAAGAGAACTTCCATGGGAGCCCTGCGACAGAAATCTGTACTGCTAACGGGATACCTTGAGTTATTGCTCAAACTTCACTTCCCAAAACCCATCAACAATGACAAGGTGACCAGACCCTATGTGGACATTGTGACTCCTTCTGACCCCAGTCAACGGGGGTGTCAGTTATCGGTCAGCTTCTCCGTGCCTGTTGCCAACGTGTTTCAGGAACTGAAAAGAAGGGGCGTAGTGGTGAGTAGGTAGAGGAGATTAAGATATAGGTGTCAATATCTGGTCATGGAAAAGTGGCAAAGTACTCATAAAAACAGGAAACACTCATTTACTCAACTCTCGTCATTTGTCACGGTTTTTTCAAGTTTTGCTACTTGTAGGACCATAAGTTCACTGTTTAGCATGTTTTTATAAAGGCTGTCACAAATGAGCAGTTATTAGAAATGCAGTTATTAGAAATGTATCCTGAATGAGATGACAGTATTTCAGTGAAATAATGATGTTTTCAAGAACAGAAGAATGCCTGTGGGTTTGTTGCAACTTATCAACTAACAGACCAGTATTGTTTGTGGGGTGCGGTAGCGTAGCAGTAGCGTAGCAGTTAGAACATCGGGCTCTCTATCAAGAGAACCCTGGTTTGAATCCCCTTGTTGCCGATTTGAAGCTTTGGCAATTTCGTTCATCCCACGTTGCTACAGTTCACTCAGCTATATAAATGAGCACCTGGCGACAGACATAGATATATGAACGACTGGTCGTTGCACAGTAATTGCAGTGTGGCTGAATTCTTCCTAGAGAAGTCAAAATGGCTGGATACAACATCATCTTCTGTTGCAGGTGGACAAGCGAGAACCAGATGTCTTGCGCATCACGCCTGTGCCGATGTACAATTCCTTCAAGCACGTGCATCGCTTCATCGAGTTGCTGAACGAGGCGCTTGTGGCCGTTGCGAATAGCGCATAGACAGGTTATGCTGTAATTGGTTTGGTTGACCAACACCAATATGCAAGTAAATTATGTGTGCGTTTAGACGAATGACATGTCTAGCCAGTCTGACCTAGATATTAACTTGCACCACTCCCAAATTGAGCTTTGAAAGGTTATGACAGCCAGACCAGCAGCCGGTTGCTGCAATCGCTGATTGGTTGGTCAAACTGGACCCGGTACCAGTTACTCCGACATAATCATGGCCACAAATAGACCTTCTGAAGGTGTTTTTGTCTTGTCTTGTGAAGAATGCTTGGCCAACACCGAGCTGGAGTCAAACGGTCAGGGTTGTGTGCGCATGGAGTGATTGCTGGTTAGTTGCGTTTGCTGGGAACTTGGTGGGTTAGAATTTACTTAAATTGCTGTGGTACTGTGATGCTGGTTATTGTGTCGGACAAAAATGTAAACCAGCCACTAGAATGTTCATTGTGATGGTAGAGAACATCGAACACTGGCTGACTTGTCTTAGGTGTGCATAGAATGAAGTGTTGTGGCGTGTACCATGTAATGTCATTTATTTGCATGGTACCCCTTAATTTTGGGGAAGTTTTTCGCTAGTTGCAGATCTTGACTCACGATGTGGTACACACGGCAAGCTGCTTTAGTATCACATCCGCAGAGTCCCATTGGCACAAGCGAAGTGTGATTGTTATTTTGTGTTAGCATTATTCATTATTAATTATTCATTATTCAAATGCCAAATGAACTTCCTAAACGTAAACCGCCAGACTGCATTGTAGGGAATACGATCCTTCGCACAAGCACAGATATTTATTGATTTATTAAATTGTATTCGTACAGCAATGTGTAGATATGACATGCACAGTGTGCACGCAGAGGTTTTTAATGTTCAGCTCATGTGGGCAGTGCGATATTTCATACAGAAAACATTTTTTTAACAACTGGTTTACCTTAAGATGGTCACCAATTGTGCTTTCTGTTACATGTTGCTTGCAGTCAAATGAGGATATCCCGACAACTGCAGCATGACACGATGCGAATTACAATTTACATACAAAATTTATGTGTGAATGAAATCTGTTAAAATTGCTGTGTTACAATTATTTTATTTTTAATTTATGAAACAAAACTTTAGGAATATCGAACAAAAACATCAAATTCATCTTTACCATGTTATGCAAAATTGTACTGTCATTACCTTCAACCCAAATGTAGCTGATTGTTAGTTTTGTACCACTATTCACTAAGACAATTGTCCAATTCTGACGGTTCATTTTCACTATTATGCACATATTTGTCAACGCGCAAGAAAACATAAAAATGATAATTTTCAAGGGGGCTGCCAATTGTGTTTTGTGAATTGTTAAACTTAATGTAAGCGTACAATGAGGTGTTGCGTTGTTTGTTTTGCACTTGGCAAAGACGCAGTTTCAGCACATCTACCAAACCAAACGACACTCGATCAACACACTACAAAAACGCACGAGACAGACACTGAACAAGCACGTTCATTCGTGTTTTGTAATTCCAGACAAACAATGTCAGCCGGCCACCACTCGATTCTCTGAGCATCACTAAATAGACAATTCAACCTCGCACGCTTTGCTAATGGCGAGTGAGTGATAAATAAATAAAAGCAAGTCCTAGTACTTCCACAGACATCTGGCGAAAAGACAATGTGGTGCCACGTTGCGGCTAAAAACACACTATTAATTCTTTCTAAAGAGTGCAAGGTTACGCCAGCCGCAGCAATACTGCTGTCATTTGTGTTTAGTGTGCCTTCACTTCTGAAAATCTGTTTTTGTGCATGGTTTCACTTCTCAAAAAGGGGGTATGCATCTATTAGGTAGTGTGCGTCTATAGGGAACAACGCGGTATATTAAAATTTTACTTTCATAGAAATCTCATACGAGCAGAACAGGATTTCACACAGGCAATTTGTCCATATGAAGTGTTTAAAAACCTGTGCGTGCATGTGTGTGAAGGTATGCTAAAAATGGGAAGACATACCTTAGATTAAGTTTTTCTGGTTAATAGAGTGTCTTTCTGTGTTGCGAGAGTGGCTTTATATTAGTTTATAAGTCTGGTTGACGTATATCAGTGTTGTCATTTGTTGTGTTGTGTTAGGAAATTATTTTTTTTCAGAATGATCGGATTTAGGCAGTTATTGCCTTGAGTGTGATGACGTTCATTTCATGAACGAAGGTCATTGGTTCAGGTAGTTTTGTAAAACTATTGTTTTTGAAGTACTGATCTCTGCAGTAGCGAGTTATAATGTTCAGTTGTGAAATAGAAACTGTGACTAGCTTCTGTGACAGGTAGCCATGTAATCTAACAGTGACAGTTATATCAGACTTTATACTTGTTGGTTGTTTTAATTTTTCATTAATGATATTTCAATACCAATACAGTGGAACCTCATTAATTAGGACACCTTGGTTGTCAGTTTGTGTCCGGATTTTCCTTACAGACAAATTATACAATTAATTCATATATTGGCGTTTAGCAATTCCATTCCGACCAAATGAAGTCTGGATGCTGAGGATTCCGGATTATCAGCGTCTGGATTAACAAGGTCCCACTGTATATTTATTTAATGTTAATATGTTTACCATAAAACTAGTTGTTACACTGTTTTGTGATGTTAAATTTAACACACACACATATATATATATATATATGTAAATCCGTATTTGTACCTCAAGTGATTACTACTTTTTACCTGTTCACAATACAGTATAGAAAACTGAAATAAAGATAAGTGTCGGATTCAAATCAGTGTTGATGTGATTTGTAGACAGTTTCCCAGAGGAAACTGTCTACAAACCAGTGTTGATGTGATTTGTAGACTGTTTCCCAGAGGAAACTGAAAGAAAACATTTGATGCCAGGATAAACAAAAAACTTGTAACAAAACCGTTGTAAACATGTTTTTTTGTAAATAAAAAATCAATCAAAAATGGGCTTGGGTGAATGGTCCACTTGGATTATCAAAAATATTTATTATGTTATATTTACAGTTCCCCCCGACAGAAATTTGGCTGGGAATCCTGGGGTGATTAAATGGCCAAAACATTAATTGTTATGACCAACACTTAAGGTCACCAGGGTTGGATTTAATTGTAATTCATTACAATTACAGTGCAATTGTCTTTAAAACACTGTAATTGTGTTTTTATTAGGCGGTGACCATGTAATTGAACATTGTAACTGAATCCAGCCCTAGCAGCGAGAAAAACGAATTCACTTAAAAATGTGTAGTTATGTTGTCGTACTCAACATATCACTGTTGAAGAGTCAAAACAACGAGAGTCCATTTTGACTGATAACAAGAAAATGGACTTTCATTGTTTTAATTCTTCAACGACATCCGTCGAGGAATCAAAACAATGAACGTCTATTTCCATGTGTTATCAGTTGTGTAATAAACACAAATCCAACCACCAACAGTGCACATCAAAACAGACTTCCATTATTTTGACTCAACAACGATACAAACTATTGCAACTGACACTTGATGAAGCATTGTAATTGATTTTGCTTAAAGCAATGTAGTTGTAATTGAGCTTTTATGATGCTGTGCAATTCACAATTCTACCCCCCCCCCCGCTGCTACATAAACATTTCGTATGTTGGAGAAAAGGATCTATTCAAATGAACATAACTGTGATAATTATTGGCGTAGACTATAAACACAACGTGTACACGAAGAACATGAATTTATCAGCTTTCTTCATTGTCATGCCGACTAACTCCCCCAGAAAACAATGTTCTGAGGAACGATTTATTGTCAGCTGCCCTCTTGGCAATGTCACCTTTCTCCTGTTTCCCACTGCCTCGTTGTCTCTTCAAGCTTGCCATACTTTCGCTTTCTTTCAGTTTCCGCTTTCTCGCCACGATTTCTTCCTCTGTGTCGTGCTGCTTGAATCCCCAGTTCCTCTGTTTAAACTCCTCTCCCTTTGCTGTCGACTTCTTTTCTAGCTTTCGAAGGATCCGGTTTTGTTCCACCTTTTGTGTGTAGAAACTCACTTCACGCTTTGCTTGGGAGACCTCTGTGCGTAACCGCTGTTGTCGCACGGCCTTCTCATAGGCCAGTCGCTCATTCAGGTGACCCCATTTGAACTTTGGGAGATACTTTATGTTCCAGATTTCGTCATACCACCGACTGCGACGTTTCCCACCGATCTGTGTGTTATTGAGTGACATGGCCACCCTCTTTGCTATTTTCTTCTTCTTGAACTCCACCCATCCCTCCGTAAACGTGCGGTTCTTTTTATGAGCAGGGCATTTTTCTGAAAACAAACACATTCATTGGTAAGAAGTCTGACTTTTTGGACAGTAAGTTTTTAACATCAAAACCTTGTTTTGATAAATCTGACCAGTACAAACAGGTCTGCAGTATACGCAATATTACTAAATTAAAAAATAAAATACTTTGGCATAATTTGGTTTTTAATATAGTGATACGTCTCTGATTCAGTGATTGTGTTATGTATAGTCCCTTGCATAGTATTTGCTCCACGTCAGATTTGCCTCATTTTGAGATCTCCCTGCTTGAGGGTTTCAACAATGTATTGAAAGATAACAACAACCAAATCAGACCAAAAGTTTACCCATTATTTAATGCTACAATTAATTAATCAGTTATAGTGGCGACGCCATGTGGAATTCTTGTGAAGCGTATACATTCTCGGGATGCCATAACATAAGCAAAAGATGTGTCGTTTTTGTAATGTATATGTGTGGTAGATATATGCCATGTGGGATCGGTATATGAGAAGTGTGGCTGCTCTAGCCACAGCCTAGCCCATTGGTCAAAAAGTAAATCACAAAAATTCTAAAGAACAAATCTTTGGGTAAAGGTGATAAGTCTGGCAGAAATTATTAACGCTTTTAATTTTTTCGATGCTAATGTGTTCTTTGCATTACTCCCCATCTGATCAGGTACAAAACGGACATACATTTGTAAAATTTTTTGGGGTTTTTGCGCACTTTTAGTGCCCAAAACAATGCTATACTGGCAATAGCCGGTGTTGTTAATATGGCAATCATCCGAAATGTGCTGTAACAATATCACAGTGGCTTCAGAACCGGAAAGGCGATTTCACTGACAAATATTTCATAAGTCAGTATAAGAAAAGACAAAAAATAGAAAAGAAAGTGCAATTTTATGTTATGAAAAAACTATAAAAATCAACAATTTAATGCTAAAAAAATCGAACCGGAAAGGTGATTTCACTTATAAATATCTTTGTGCGCAGTCTAAGAAGAAAAAAATAGAGTTCAATTTAATTTTTAAAATCCCCAAAAAATTCACCGACAAATATCTCGACAAAAAATATAAGATAATGTAAAAAACACAAAGACAAACTTTACATCTTACTCATAGACATGTGTCTTGCTTGTCCAAATCACACAAATCAGTAATAAATAATTCTTCAGGGGACAGTCAGGGCAAAAGCATGATATTGAAGTGTTTATTTTTGACGTTAGTAATGTTTGGACCGTATCATGAAGAAAATTTTACATTTCACTACATAAAGATGTTGTCGTTTAGGAAACTGCAGCCATGGTGAATTTTTAGGACCAAATTTATCGAGATGTTTTCGTTAAATTGATATCTACAAAAGAATTAGTCAAACCTAGATGTTGTTCACACCCAATGTAGCAACTCTTTTGTGAAAGTGTGGTTGGCTCTAAAAAGAACCATTTTGTGTCTTCTGGCGACTGCTGGGCAGAGTTCACTGCTAGTATGCATTTGTTCATGGGTATTGGTCACGAATGCACACTAGCCGTGACGAGAGATGTCGTTGGCGGTTCCTGTGAAGTCCGTGCACAGCAAGCCCTACGCACTCTGACATCAGTGCACAGCAAACCCTACGCACTCTGATGTCCGTACAAAGCAAACCCTACGCACTCTGATGTACGTACACAGCAAACCCTATGCACTCTGATGTATGTACACAGCAAACCATACACACGAACTTCACAGTAACACACACGGGAACGTGATAGCGCGTTCGGCAGGCACACATGTTTTCGAAAAGACCCCAAAACGGTGCGCAGGAATGAGAACATGCTAATTCGGCAGGAGCTGCATAGAGTGTGAAGCATCGATTATATAAATTACGTCGGCATTATAATTTCACGTATATTTTCGATTGTGATCCGCGAACCTACAAGTATGAGAGACAGAGAGTGAGATACAGAGATATTCGTCATTTCCATGATGGCCGGTTCACCAGCGAACGTTACGCACATTGTGCCGCCGAACACGATTTTGACAGTTCAAGCGAAGTCAATGGAGGAGTTGGGTCCATTCCAACTCGGCTTGATGCTCCAGGACAACATCAAGCTTCAGGTGGCATGGCTGGCTCGCCGACGACTGCTGCGCAACACCCACCGGTGTACTCGTTGCTGGATCACCTGCACTCTCATTGCGCAGCGAGATGTCGTCGATGGGTTTCAGTTGAAGTGTCGACTTTGCGGGGAGAGGTGGAACATTCAGCTCCTTTCTTCAAGAGTATCCTTCCACTCGGGAAACTTATGTGGCCGTTGTTCAGCTGGGTGACGGCGATGGCCATAGAGGACGTGATGTGGCACTTGAACATCTTGAATCAAACGGTCATCAACTGCTACAATTTTGTGCGTGATGTGTGTGCCATGAACGTCAGGAACCACTCGCAGCCACTTGGTGCTTTTGACAACAATGGAAGCCTGATTGTTATTGAAATCGACGAGAGCTACTTTTACCATCAGAAGTATCACTCAGCATGGTTAACATCGGTGAATGGGTTTTCGGCACAGTGGAGAGAGAACGGCCTCTGCAGGATGCAGGTGGTACCGGACTGGAGGGCTGTCACCATCCATCCCATCATCCAACAGTGGCTACTACCCGGCACCCACATCATGTCGGATGGGTGGCCGGCATACCATAACCTGGACCAACTCAACGGCATCGTCTATCTCCATGACGTGATCATCCACGAGTAGAATTTCATTGATCCTCTACATCGTAAGATCTATACTGAGAAGGCAGTTCGGCATGCCGCGACCTCTGTTTGTCAGAGTTCCTATGGATGCAGCAACACAGGAACCACCAACGACGCCTCTCATCACTGCTAATGTGCATCCGCAACCAGTACCCGTGAACAAATGCATACTAGCAGTGAACTTCGCCCAGCAGTCGCCCTTTTCAGAGCCAACCACACTTTCACAAGTGTTGCTACATTGGGTGTGAACAATGTTTAGGTTCGAATAATTCTTTTGTAGATATCAATTTAACGAAAATAATTCGATAAATTTTATCCTCAAAATTTTATCCTTCACCATGGCTGCAGTTTCCAAAACGACAACATCTTTTTGTAGTGATATGTCCAATTTTCCTCATGATACGGTCCAAACATTAGTAATGTCACAAATAAACACTTCAATGTCATGCTTTTGCCCTAACTGTCCCCTGTAGAATTTTTTATTACTGATTTGTGTGATTTGGACAAGCAAGACACTTGTTTATGAGTAAGATTTAAAGATATTTGCACGACCTGTGAACGTTTAATTATACTTTGATATATGTGCTATGTCTTTGTTTTTTTATCTTATATTTTTGTCGAGATATTTGTTGGTGGATTTTCTAAATTAAATTGAACTCTATTTTTTTCTTTTCTTAGACTGTGTACAAGATATTTATCAGTGAAATCACCTTTCCAGTTCGGGGCTTTTTAACATTAAACTGTCGATTTTTAGAGTTTTTCGTAACATTAAATTGCACTTTTTCTTCTATTTTTCGTCTTTCTTTTTTGTACCTGATCTGATGGGGAGTGATGCAAAGAACACATTAGCATCGAAAAAAGCATAGATAAAAATGTCGTTTAATAGCGATAATAATTTCAGCCAGACTAATACACCTTTAGCTTTACCGCAAATATCACAGGGGTTTTTAATGGCGGAAGACCTAAATGGTTACTTCAGTTCAGTGTTTACCAAAGAAGATACTAGTTCATTACCAGTTGCTGATGCTAAATTTCAGGGGGCTAAATCTGACTATTTAGGTCCGTTAATTGTAACTCCAGAATTGGTAGCTAAGAAAATAAAGGCAATGAAGGATAACAAATCACCGGGAGTGGATGGGATTCCTGCAAAATTATTAATGGAAACAGTAGAACAAATCAGTATACCACTTGCAAGAGTATTCAACTTGTCATTGAAAGAGGGAGTTGTTCCGTTTGAATGGAAAGAAGCAAACATCATACCATTATTTAAAAAGGGTTCGAGAAATAAGTCAGAGAATTACAGACCAGTGAGTTTAACGTCAGTGATTTGTAAATTATTAGAAAGGTTAATTAAAGACCATATGGTGGACTTCTTCGTTAAGCATAAATTATTAAATTCATCTCAACACGGATTCCTTAAAGCGAGGTCATGCTTAACAAATATGTTATGTTTTTTGCAAGAAATCACTATGTGGATAGACGTGGGATTGCCAGTAGATATTATCTACTTAGATTTTCTGAAAGCTTTTGACAAAGTGCCACATCAAAGATTACTACTTAAATTAAAAGCCCATGGTATTGGGGATAGCATAACTGACTGGATAGAACAATGGCTGACTGACAGAAGACGAGTTGTAGTAGATGGAGAAGTTTCAAATTGGAAATCGGTTTTGAGTGGGGTACCTCAAGGATCAGTATTAGGACCTATATTATTCGTAATTTATATCAATGACTTGGACGACAGTATAACAAGTAACGTACTGAAATTTGCAGATGACACAAAACTGTTTAGAAAGGTTAATACTGATGGTGATAAACAACATTTACAAAACGATCTAGAAAGATTAGTGAAATGGTCTGAGAAATGGCAGATGCTGTTAAATTTTGGGAAATGTAAATGCCTACATACAGGACATCGGAACTTGAATGTAAACTATAAAATGGGAGATACTGCTCTGGGTACTACTGTAAAAGAAAAGGACTTAGGAGTTACAATAAGCGCTGATATGAAAGTTTCAGAGCAGTGTGGTTTTGCAGCTTCAAAGGGTAATCAAATTCTTGGATTGATTAGAAGAAACATAACATACAAGGGAAAACAGTTAATTATACCTCTTTATAAAGCAATAGTTAGACCTCATTTAGAATACTGTATACAAGCATGGAGACCATATCGTAAGAAGGATATAGATACGCTTGAACGCATACAAAGGAGAGCAACTAAAATTATTCCAGAACTTAGAGACCTTAGTTATGAAGAACTCCTGAAAGAATGTGTTTTAACAACTCTAGAGACAAGGAGGTTAAGAGGAGATCAGATTGAAGTTTTTAAGATATTGAATGGGTATGAAAATATTGATAGAAATGTTTTTCTCACTCAAGAAGGATAGCAGAACTAGAGGACATGAGGTAAAATTAGTAAAGGATCAATGTAGATTGGACAATAAATGAATGGAACAAATCGTCTACAGATTGTGTAACTGCTAGCAGCGTGAATATGTTTAAAAACGGTTCACAGTGATTTCGGCCTTTCGGGATCTCGGCCTGTTTTGGTGAACTCGGCCAGTGACCTCGGCCTGTGCGGCAGTGAATTCGGCCTGTACAGCAGTGATCTCGGCCTGTCTTTGATTACGGGCCTTGTTATAGTAATGTAGGCCATATTTATCGGTACAAGAAGTTGTATCATGTATTTATTGTTACGATAAACAATGTTCAATGCAATAAAGATGTTTTTAGACGATCGGTCTTGATCTTATTCTTAGCCGATATAGGTGTGCGGCAGTGGATTCGGCCTGTACAGCAGTGATCTCGGCCTGTCTTTGATTACGGGCCTTGTTATAGTAATGTAGGCCATATTTATCGGTACAAGAAGTTGTATCATGTATTTATTGGTACAAGAAGTTGTATCATGTATTTATTGTTACGATAAACAATGTTCAATGCAATAAAGATGTTTTTAGACGATCGGTCTTGATCTTATTCTTAGCCGATATAGGTGTATAGGCGCAATGAATTCACAAACATAATATCCCGTTAATATTTATCATGTAATCGGTTTTAAAATATTATTTGTACGTTAAAAAAGTGATGGTCATAGTAATGTGCTTCCTACTCTACTAGAAGTTGTATCATGTATTTATTGTTACGATAAACAATGTTCAATGCAATAAAGATGTTTTTAGACGATCGGTCTTGATCTTATTCTTAGCCGATATAGGTGTATAGGCGCAATGAATTCACAAACATAATATCCCGTTAATATTTATCATGTAATCGGTTTTAAAATATTATTTGTACGTTAAAAAAGTGATGGTCATAGTAATGTGCTTCCTACTCTTGCTTTGTTTTATTAAGCTGATCTTTTCATTTTGTCTATCTTTGATTTGTGTGCGTTAAGAATGTGTAGAGCTGTTGTAGTTGGCTTTCTGTCATTCCTTTGTTTTATTGAGCTGATATTGTCATGTTGTCTCTTTGATTTGTGTGAGAATTTTATTCTTAGCCGATATAGGTGTCACAATGACGTCACAAATATAATATATTGCTTTGTTTTATTGAGCTACTCTTTTCATTTTGTCTATCTTTGATTTGTGTGCGTTAAAAATGTGTAGAGGCAGGCTGTAGTAATTGGCTTTCTACTCGTGCATTGTTTCATTGGGCTGATCTTTTCATGTTGTCTTTCTTTGATTTGTGTGCATTAAGAATGTGTAGAGGTAGGCTGTAGTAATTGGCTTCCTACTCGTGCATTGTTTCATTGAGCTGATCTTTTCATGTTGTCTGTCTGAACATGACCAAAGCTGAAGTTAAGCCCTACTAACTGTGTGGCAGCAAGAGCGAAGTGTTCCATAAAGATGATTGGTCAGAATAGGCTAAGATTGGTCAGAATCATAGCCGCCACCCAGCTTTATAAAGAGGGGAATATCGATGACTAAACACTGGGTTCACTTACAAGCGCGAACGTACTATATTTGAATTGCTCATGAAAGTACAACTATAACAGTTTAATAGTTTGTGAATCTGCTTTCCCGCCATGAATCGCGAGTCGTCCGCGTGTCTCAGTTGCTTACGGATCGTGCGTAAACGCCAAGAGGCTCTGTTGTGCGACGGGTGCAATTTATGGCAACACAGAGTGTGCGGGACAGGTATGTTGCGTGCGTTGTACAGTCGTCTTCACTATTGATAATATACATAAATAATGACAACCCGAAAGTTAATTGCTATGTGGCGGGATGGCAAAATTATTCTCAGAACATCAGAAGTATTGGGTTTCTCAATATTTTATCATAATTACGGCATACATTTATTCGTGTGAATTTGCAGGTGTCAGCAGAGCCTTCTATAGGACCGTGTGATGCCAGACATCCGTTGCCAGGGCTGCGCTTTCCACTGGGGGCAAGCCGTGTGGAGGAAGGCACAAGAATTGGGCCTGCGTCGCGCGTATCTCGAGGACAACGCAACATTCATGTACGTGCGCAAGCTGATGGCGCTGCCTTTGCTGCCAGCCGAGCATATCAGCCCAGTATTTGCTGTGTTGGAGCGCAAGGCCAGAGCAGAGCCACTGGAAGCTTTAGGTATTGTCTTTTGCTGTGGTGCTGTATTTGGTAAAAATAAAAATTAATCATGTTTCAATTTCATGTTGGAAATAAGCTATTGATTGATCGATTGCTGAAAGCAGATTTTTCAGCCATGCCGTTGCATTCAAAATGTAGGTTATAGAACATATAATAATAATAATAATAATACACGGATATGTATCGGTATGCTATGTATATAATGTTACCGTTATGTTTAGTTGCGTACATCAAAGAAACCTGGATTATAAGTCGAATGTGGCCTCCGACCAGCTGGTCAGTGTTCGGGCAGAGCGTCCGGACAAACAACGACGTAGAAGGTTGGCATCACGGATTCAATACCAAGGCCAAGCAGCAGATGCCATTCTACCAACTGACTAGTCAGCTGTACGAAGAAGCTGCACAGGTAGGCAATTCCACACTGTAGCTGACAATACCAGTACTATAAATGTAATTGTGTAATTTAATTTAAACCTTAACATAATGTTGCCATGTTCATTTCAAGTAACGTCATGCATTTGTAATATAGAAGGACCAAAAGATCACAGAGTAATA
The DNA here is from genome assembly GCA_033239005.1 of Lamellibrachia satsuma. NCBI lineage: Eukaryota > Metazoa > Annelida > Polychaeta > Sabellida > Siboglinidae > Lamellibrachia > Lamellibrachia satsuma. Next base: position 351,692 of record BSQZ01000055.1, read on the forward strand.
TCATTATTTCTAACGTCCATATATGAAAGTATGAGCATAATGTTTCTCAGATCGAACTCACCCTGCGACTGGTATCAGAAGGGAAACTGAGAAGGCACCAAAAAAAGACATATCGACACCTGCAGGGGAAGGTTGCAATCCAGTGGGATCTATATCGATCTGGGGAAAAGACAGCGATGCAGTGCCTGAAGACATTTGGCCGCTTGTATGGCCCTGTGATGCGTTAGGTGTGATCTCCGAACCGAATATATATATATATATGTGTGTGTGTGCGTGTATTACATACATTGTACTAAGGATTCATTGTACATTTATTATACATAAGGATTTATTATACATTGTATTAAGGAATATATATTGTGATTATGATTTAATTATATATATTATATATATATATATATATATATATATATATATATATATTCCTATTTTAGATTGTATTAAGGATTTCATATTGTGATTACCATTTAATTGTACTGTGTGGTATATGGTTATAGTAGCAATTTTATATAATTTCTAATTCTTTCTTGGTTCCCATCTTTGCTGTTATTTTTTCTTTAATTTATTTGCATAGGTTACGTCACGACATTTATGTATTGATTTGGAGGGAATTATAAATAAAAATAGAAACTTTCTACATTATGCCTTTTGTCTTCTTCTGCAAACTAGCCACGATTCCGAGTCGAAACATTGTCCCACTCGAATAACAAAAATAAATATATATCTACATTATATCCAACAACTGTCTATACATAATATATATATACTATGATATCAGTACAAATTACGGCAACGGACTGTACATACTAATGAAATGTTACTTATAACTGATGAATTAAAATGGCTACATTTAACACGCAGATTTTGCCGATGATAATTTATAGTTTTTATTTAAATATGTCGGACATAACTATAATAAAAAGGCCCGTTATAGATACAGGCCGAGATCGCTGTCATATAAGTAAGTCCGACCATGCAATAGTGAACATTATTGAGTCGATTATATAGCAGTTATCACAATACATAACACACAGTTTTATTTTACAAACACTTATTTCTGGCCAACATCACTCCCTCAAACAGGCCGAGATCACTGACTAGACAAGAAGAAGTTTTATTTAACGTCCGTTTTTATAGAAAATTACAGGCCGAGATCACTGCCGCACAGGCCGAGTTCACTGTCGGGCACTTATTTCTTACCAACATCACGCCGCCAAACAGGCCGAGATCACTAGCTATACAGGCCGAGATCACTGCTGTACAGGCCGAATTCACTGCCGCACAGGCCGAGGTCACTGGCCGAGTTCACCAAAACAGGCCGAGATCACTCAGGCCGAGATCCCGAAAGGCCGAAATCACTGTACACCTTAAAAACAAGGTTGACACATATCTCAGGAGGGCGGGCTATAAGTAGATGAACATTGTTGGACTCTCGATAAGCCAATGGCTTCCTTGTCCACTTGCCATCTATGTCTTTGGCTTGGATGGCAAATCTTGATAAATCTTTAGAAATAGTGTTTGCTTACCATCCGGCTGAAGGAATATACGATCAACTTCTCCATACGTGCTAAATATTTGGCGAATCTTTTTTACACTCATAAATGGAGGAATGCGACTCAAATAAATGATGCCTGGCTCTGATTCAGCGGTTGTCACACTGTTCTTTCTGAAACGTTTTATCGTCTCTTCTTCTGTTTGTTCATTCACGTTTTCATCTACGTCCGACATTTTGTTTGTTAAATCTCGTGCGTCGAAGCGCGAGATGTCATTTCCTGGCGATCGTGCACGGAACCAGTTTTGTCGGTCTAGTGTCGCCCCCTTTCTAATAAAATATGGCCGATAACATCATATAAAAAATTCATGGAAATAAAGTAACTTTGAAGAAAAAAAGTTATACAAAAGTAAGAAAAATCACATAAATACAAACATTTCAAGATGACTAACAATATTACTAAATTTAATCAATAATCCGACGTGTTCAATTTGCTTTAGAGAAAATCTCAGAGTCTCGCTGTCGTTTGGAATAATGTTAATGTTTTACATAAAAAATAACATTAACCCTGCAATGAACAGTACATGGAGCGAACATTTCAGCCAATCTATAAAGAGTGAAACGCCTTATCGTGTTCATTCCCTTCTGGCTGTGACAATTTTTAAAACGTCCTCCTCGATTCCATTTTTTTGCTAGTCTAATTTCAAATTAATTTTGTGAAAGATCAAAATGTACCTAGTATCCACTGCAACATGCTAGCTTGTTTATGCAATTTTGGTGTGTTGTTTTTGTGAAATTATCAGGCAAACTATTAAATTATTTAATGTTTGGTCAAACACCAACTGAAGTGAAAATGGAAACCTCGAAAACCCACGAAATTCGCCCTTGGTGAAGTCTAAAGTTAATTCTTTGGACGATTTGAACGAAATACGCATTATTTTTTACTAAATCGACTGCGGATATTACATTACTATTCACACACTATATTTTGGACATCAATGAACTGGATTTGCGATAGGCTAAATCGACCAGTTGAGGGTGGAATTTTAAATGGAGAAAACTGCCAATGAAAATATGTTTCTTTGTGAGAACCCGATCAAGTCGAAGTCCACCTTCTCAAAATGCTCTCACACTAAATCAACGCAACCTCCTACTTGTGTAAAATATAAACAACCATTAGGTCCTCTAACCAGGTATTGTCATTATTTCGGTCCTTCAATCGGTGTGTTGAAGTTACAACCGCACGCACGCACGCACGCACGCACGCGCGCACGCACGCGCGCACGCACGCACGCGCGCACGCACGCTTATCATAATCTTGTTAGCAGTCCTGGAGTAAAACATACCGACACAGATCAAGCTAGTCTAGTCAAACAATTAACAACGTGGCAAAAAATTATCAACGGGTCAAAAAATTATCAACGAGTGTCCCAGTAGACTTTAAGCCTGTAATTTACTTTAAAAAGAGTCTAACAATACGATTTTAAAACATTGCTATCCAAATAAATAACTCCATACAACAAGTAGACAAGGAATGAATTGGCTTACTTAGAGAATCCAAACAGTTTTAGTATATGCGTGGCCTTGTCAGTCATCGTCAGATATACCTATCTGCAATTTTTTTAGACCTCCCTACGTGCACACTGTGGCATTTTCGCAGACAACATTTCGAATGGATGCGCCTTATGTACACACACGCAGCGCACATTTGTGTTCTGCTTCCGAATTCCATCCTCCATATCAACTATGAGTTTAGAGTACTGTATACATGCGTGGAGACCATATCGTAAGAAGGACATCGATACGCTTGAACGAATACAGAGGAGAGCAACTAAAATGTTCCCAGAACTGAGAGACCTTAGTTACGAAGATCGCGTAAAAGGACGTGGTTTGACAATCCTAGAGACAAGAAGGTTAAGAGGAGATCAAATTGAAGTTTCTGTGATATTAAATGGGTATGAAAATATTAATAGATTTTTTTCACTTAAGAAAGATTGTAGAACTAGAGGACATGAGGTAACATTAGCAAAGGATCGGTGTAAATTGGATCTCAGGAAGTGCTCGTTCTCACAGAGGACAATAAATTAATGAAACAAATTATCTACGTATTGTGCAAAATTACTGCTAGCAGCGTGAATATGTTTAGAACCAAGGTTGACACAAATCTCAGGGGGGCGGGTTGCACATAGGTGAAACAATTTTGGACTCGCTATAACCCAATGGCTTCCTTGTCCACTTGCCATCTAGGCTATTTCATTGTCTGGCAATCTTGTTAAATTTGTTAAATCCTCAATCGGCATATCAAAGCTGCTGATAACCCTTTTTTCGCGATGGCTTTACCGAGTGCGTGAAAGACAAAAATCGATACGATTATTATTTATCAAATCAAATCAGTTCTTTATTTCCAAATGAAAATAGAACTTTACAACATATACACATACACATCAAATGTCTGTAATTCAAATGGAAAGGGAGAAAGTAGAAGTGTATTACTTATTAATCACTTTCCCCCAGTATCAAAGTAACATGTACGTATTAATAATAAATATAAATGTATAGTATAATGTTAGTAAATAACAAATAACTAAAACCCATTTACACATGTATATTTCCAACTGTTTTATACCGCACAGCAATTTATTTAAGTTATTTAAGTAATTTATACTCTTCAAGGAAATACATTTTATATCGTTTTTTTAAGATTCTGGATAGTAACTGAACTTCTTATTGACTCATCTAAAGAGTTCCAGAGTTTAACACCATACACATATGTACACTTAGTTTTTAAATTTGTTCGTGTATACACATGTTTTAATTTATTACTTTGGCATGTTACATGCAACATGGTATATTTTACATTGAAGAATTTTTGAAGGTTATCAGGCAACAATTCATTGTTGGCTTTAAACATTATCATAGAAATTCTTAATTTTATTAGATCAAAGAGCTTGAGAATGCCTATAGATCACAAAATAGTTTATTAGAATGACATAATGAATTCTCATTACAAATGAATCTGACTACCTTTTTTTGTAATATATAAACACCATTAATATATTTTTATACGTATTGCCCCATACTTCACAGCAGTATGACATATAAGGGAGAAATAGCGAACAATATAGTATAAAAAGCGAATTTTTGTCTAGTAAGTATTTCGCCCTATATATAACTGCAATAGTTTTTGATAATTTAGATTTGATCATACCAATATGTAATTTCCTATTGAGCTTATCATCTATTAAGATTCCTAAAAACTTAGTAACACATACTCTATCTAAAATTGTATTGTTGACTTTTGTCAATATTTGTTTTTTTACAATAGTTGCCAAACAGCATATAGTTTGTCTTAGCTATGTTTAAGGATAATCTATTTACTGAAAACCAGATATGTAACTTTCGTAGTTCAGTATTGATAGTTTTGCTGAGCTGGGTTTTTTTATCTTTCCTCGAGCAAAACATATTAGAATCATCAGCGAAAAGAATGAATTTTAGTAATGTAGAAATATTACAAAGATCATTTATATATAGTATAAATAGTTTAGGGTCCAGAATAGAACTTTGCGGTACCCCACATGTCACATTTAGTAAATCCGAATTGTTATCCTCAGTGCTAACATACTGTAGTCTATTATGCAAATAACTTTTTAGCCACTCATAATGAGTGGCTAAAAAGACGTGCCGTGGTTATTCTAAAACCCGACTGCCACCATTTTGCATTTGCAACTGGATAGACATAAACACTTTTAATCAGAGGTTATACCAATATAAGTTTAATAAGATGTATGTAAACACTCCGTCACATTATAAGGCGCGATACGTGTGTGTAGCGCCACTGCGCCAGAAGTGTCAATATCAACATAGAACTAATACACTAGGCTGGTCTGCGTGTCATAAATGTCACGTCCGTATTTTCTGACGTACTCTTCACCCTGTTCGACCTACGTCACTTCGAGAAGGTGTCACATTCACGATTACAGCACAAATGTTGAACAGAGATCGGAGCCCGATTCAAAGGAAGCAAAACGATAATCTAAGCAGCTAATCAGATGGATTATGGTTGATTTTGTGGGGGACTTTTTGTGGGGGAGGGGCTAGTATGAGCACCATGGTTAACCCTGCACTGCCTTCAGTAGTAAACGCATGTGGACGAGATCACCGTTAAGATTCTACCAGCTTTGTTGTGTATTCTGTGATGGTTCTATCTACTGATGTACGGTACATTGTAACTGGTATTATAAGCAGGTCAGGCAGCAGGCTTCCTTCCTCGTTGTCTGTGCAAAGCATGTGTAACAAGTTTAGGCGTACCGTACAGTTTTTAGGATGTACCAAGATAGTTTATCGCACGGTTTATTTTCGGCATCATATCATCTGCTACCATTCATATATGAAATAAATGGGTTGCCTCACAAACTGCGTGGGTACTATGTTATAAAAGGTAAGCTCGGGCTAAAGTCAGCCTATTAGTAGTAAGTGGGTCTGGTTTCTTAGGGGATGGTTTTCTAAGGGATATCCCCTTGATGTTAATGACACAAGACGCGAAGTGCATACAAAACAAATGCACCTACGTACAATATGAACGTGCACCGATGCGAATCCACTTACAACCCCGCCACCAATCGGCGTGGCCTAATTTCAGCGCCTGTCGCAACGCTTTTGTCCCCACTGGCACGTCAACAGTTGACGGGCTAGCAGCACAGACAGCGATCGGAGCCGTTAGCGTTGTCCTCGTCATGTTTGGCTGGTGTTGTGGGCAGTCACCGTGACCCTCACAAATTACCTGCCGGATATTGGTTGAACGTACACCTGTACGTACTGCTGGTGTTAAAGTAGACGTATAGTGTATACTGTTCTCGGCTAATCATAGAAAGTTCTCTTACGAAGTTCATACGTGAGTTTGTCGAGGATCTAACTCCTGGACTGGACGCGGCCGTGAAAAGAGTTTTTTTCAGGTGAGTGCTTTCAGCGTTTGAAGCATCCCATCGTACGACGACATTATTCATTGAATACCGTTGTCGCCACTGTATAACAGTTAGCAAGGGTTGGTATTTGTCAGCTATGTTCGACCCGCGCACAGGACTGCCCCAATTTTGTCACAGAGCTATGCGATCAACGAAGCGGCACCAATGCGTCTGATGGGTAATAATTATATACCCATTTGGCGCGCAGAATTGTGATGTTTTACATACATTTGGGCACGTGTGGGTCTAACAGTGATACCCGTATATATATATATATATATATATATATATATATATATATATATATATATATATATATATATATATATATATATATATATATATATATATATATATATATATATTATATATATATATATATATATATGTCTTACCAAATGATGTGCGTGTCTGAGCGTGTGCGCGCATACGTACCCATGCATGTTTGCATACACAATACAAGTTCGTTGACTTGAAGTTGGATGTGCCTTGAAAACACTTCGAGTGATCCACGTGTTCGAGTTATGGCGTGTTTACGAAGACCGTGGATATGGTAATCATATAGTACCATTTCCTTTCCAAGTGCATGTCACAGGAAATCTGAATTTGAAGACCCCACTGCAGTTGTTTTATGTAGGTGCATCACAAAAGCCGATCACGGCTATCAACGTGACGTTTGGGGTGTATGCACGTAACACATGTTAATGCAGAACAAAGAAGAACCCGACTTCAGCGTAAGTGCCAGGTCGGTAACGCCTTTATTTATATTCTTGAGATGTAAGTCTATGTACACCTACGTAGCCATCATATATTTAACAAGATCCTTGAGATGTAAGTCTATGTACACCTACGTAGCCATCATATATTTAACAAGATCGTCATCCGAAGCAAGACACCTAGATAGCAAGTGGACACGGAAGCCACTGGTTTATTGAGAGTCCAACGATTATCTATATGTGTGTGACCTGCCCTTCTCAGCTAATTGTCAATGTTGTTTTTAAACGGTGCGTTCTTATATAGTGCGGTATCCATTCCTTAGGACGGCTCAAAGAACTTTACATTTCACCCCCTCGCAGATTTGTTCATTCCAGTGCCATTTTGACTTCTCTGGGAAGCTTTCAGCAACGTTGCAATAACTGCGCGAAGACTATTCTTTCACATTTCAACCTCTGTCTGTAGCCAGGTACTCATTTATACATTTAAATGAATTGTTGTAACGTGGGTGAACGAAACTGCCGCAGTTTCGAACCGACAGTAAGAGAATTCGAACGCGGATTCTCTCGACAACCCGATGTTATCTCGCGAGTTGACCTATTGTGTGAGTGTGGTGACCTCAGAAATTGTTGACTGTGATCGTGACACAGCACCGTTTGACTGCGATGGTCGTCCTGTCCGCCCGTAAAGGTGTTAAGAGCCGTTAATACAATACAATAACGACACGTCTAGCGCACTGCGGAAACCCAAGCTCAGCAGTGCGCAAAAACAAAAGGGACAGGCAATTTTTAATCGGTTGGTAATTCCAGTCGTGATGCATTGGATCAGTACACTGAGGAGCTATGGAGGATAAGCGAGTTTAAACAGGTGGGTTTTTAGTTAACGGCCACATGTTAGCATAGTTCATGACGACTTAGCGACTCAGTTAGTGATCTCCCACCCACGCGGTGGTTCAACACATGTCGGAAATAAAGTCACAGGAAAAAAGGTTCTTTGTATTTATAATAAAAGTTGAAGTACTTAATGTAAAACAAAGTATATATTGGAGTGCTTAGTTTGGAGACTCGGGAAGCTGTAACCCCCCCCCCCACCGTACACCAGCCCTCACGCACCTCGCGCTCCACCCACCTTGCTTATGGCATGCAGTGTTGCAACACCCGAAGGCCGTCACGCACGACTGACCCCGGTGTGCGTAACCGTGCGTACACTTCCGGCATCACTTTACAATTATACACCCACCCCCATAAATTCTGCCCTCCCCATAGAAAAGGCTAACTCTATTTCTATTTTTTATTGCCAATCCACATAACATGAGTCACAGTGGAAGCGGTACGTTGTGGCTGGATGGTCAGTGACCCTGTACGAGGACTCGACTGTGTCGGTCGCGGCGATACATTGCGGTTGCAATTCTTTGCTGGCTTCTTTCAGATCGATATATGTCTACGCAAAAGGAATGTCGAATTATCGCTGTTTCTACTTTCATGTTATTCACTGTTCTTCCATGCACCCACAAATCATATATATTTATTAGAACATTGAACAATGAAATACAGCTGCGGCCTATACCTGTTTTATATATAGACTAAATCACACGGGTCAACTCACGCTTTGAACAGAGCGTTAGTAAGCCGCAGAGTGACGCCAGATTATTTGTTTGCAGTGATTGCTAAATATGAACACTGCCATTAGCGCCTAACCTTATAGTGGACACCAGCAATCAGCCCAGCTAAGTAGGCCCACAACACCAAACAATAGAAGACGTTGCTACTGTGCGAGTGTGCTTTGTAAATCACACGGCTTTGTAAATCGGAGGGGCGGCATTGTGGAAGAAAGGTGACTAATACATTTCGGATTTGGCTAAACAAGATTAACCCATTTTAGCTGTCATAATTTTTTTAAAGCATGCATAATGTACGTGCGTTTGTTGTTGTCTCCATATACATTTAAACATTGTGTACCAAAGTCCAGTTCGTGCGCTTAAATCGTCATGTGTGTGTGACCTACATTTCGGGTTGCAGAGTTGCTGCGCCGAATCATTATCAATATTTTAGCAGCTGATTCCTACTGTGATGTTGGAGAAATGACAAGGCATTATACCCAGGTATACCTATTCCATCGTTGAGCTCTTTCTTAGGTGCGGGGGACATTTTTTACTCTTCCACCATGTGCACTTCGCCTCGTTGCGTCACTGATTGTGAATTGAACAAATAGTTCGCTAATTAATTTGATTTGCATCCGTTATCCCCCATGTAATGTTGATAGTAGTAACAATGGTGATGATTATTATCACAATGACGTCTCATACATCGCCGGTATCCGTCTAGATAATGCGTTGCTTTGTGTTCTAGTTATAGTTCTGATAATAAAGTTTATTATCAGAACTATAACTAGAACACACTTGGTGAGGTGTGTGTTAGAGTTTGTGTCCACGACAGGTTACACATTTAGGCTACCCCATGTGTGGAATATTTTATTTTCTCTGCTATAGACACCAGGTAGGGTGACCTACATTACGGCTTTTATGTCTTTTCCGAAAGACACAGGTAAAGTAGAGTGAACGAAATTGCCCCAACTTAGTAGGGCCTACACCGAGTTAAAACGAGTGAAATGATTGGCCGTGGGCGTCCGTTCACACCTTTTACTGCGTGTGGTCGAATTAACACGCTCGCTCTGTCGTTGGCGCTTTTACAAGGTTTACACGAACGACGCCATCTATATTCTCGACCTATACGTCACTACAATCGTACATTAAATTAATACAATTCTAAAAACGAACTGTTCTTGACAGATGAACGGGTCATGGCGCACGAACTAAGACCGCCACAACACTGCACGCACCGAACCCAACTCGTTACATTCGTAAACAGAACTTGGCATTCGCAAATCTTTCGGGAATAAAGGCCCAGCGCGTGGTGTAGTTTTAGGATATGTTTTAACTCAAACTTGCTTAACTAAATAGAAAATAAAATATGAACAGCATGCTTCGTTTGATAATAACGGGCAGGTTTTTGTTGAAGCAATAAGCGATTGCATTAGTATGCCAATTAGATAAACAATTCATGATTTTTATATAGGCCTAAGCCAACATATTTTCAAGAACTCTACAGGAAAGCAAAACTGCATTGTACGAGAATAAGTGCATTATGAACATACAGTGTACACCATGCATCTTCACCTTATATATGCTGCTGCTTGAACCAATGAATTCTGTGCCAACACTCAAAACTATGTAAACACACACATACCTCAACTTTACTCATCACACACACTCATCTGATCCGCGTGAAGACCACAGCACGTAGTGGGGAATTCCTCCACTTTACGCGACTAGACATCGATCGTTATTATTGCCATTGTAAGCTATAATTCCTGTATTTCTAATTCTCAATCGAAAAGAACGGTGTTCAAATTTCACTTCATCCAGCTGCATAAATGAGTAGGGGAAGACAGTGTTAGTTGAGCCACTGGGTTAGTAGAGCCACCTATGTTTTCCAGGAAACTACAGCAGCGACAGTTACATGGTACCACTCAGTGACTTAACATGTTATTAAAACATGATTGACGTACGCTAGGTGGCATTTGTCACAACGGTAAGCAAATGCGAGTTAAAGTATGTTTTTGGTTGTGTTTTCATAACTGTTGGTGTTTGTGATTAATGTCTGCTTGTGTGTAAACTATCAACGCGTGTGACTAGATTTTATTGTCTGTGCACTTACAGATGGTCTAACTATGCACAGGGAAGAAGATTATTTTTTATTAATTTTGCGCATTAATCAGAAGTTAATTACAAAAGCTGAAGATTCGAAACGGGGCTAGTTGAGTCACCCAAGGCCAAGGATACGTGTCAGTAGGGTAGTGGTTAAACACGAAGAAGACTGTTGTTTTATACCAAAATACATCATGGACGTCACCTTTCCGAGGAAATTGGGACACTGGATTGCTACACGGCAACATATTAACAGTTAGTCACACTGGTTGCAATGGGCCTATAAATCTATATTAATTAAATATGTTGATTTATTATTTAATGTGTGTTGACTCGTCAGCGACGTGTTGTACCCATTATGAAGATGTGTTGGCTGAGTTTTTATGAAGGTTTAGTAGAAAGCCTACGTCTCTTTCAACGTCTAACTGACAACGGCCTTCACGAGAAGCTACAATCGGCCTACAAACCCCTACATAGTACTGATATTGTTTTAATGTGAGTGCAGCATGATATCACCAGTTCTCTGGCTGGCTCCAGAGGTGTCCTTCTGGTTCTCCTGGATTTATCTGCTGCTTTTGACACGATTGATGCATCTATCCTACTAAAGACTATCAACGACCACCTTGGAATATCTGGCTCGGCCCTTACAGTATTCAGTGTCATATTGTACCCAGCGCGTGCAGATTTGGACAGATACATCCGACGAACGTCCTCTTAGGAACGGCGTTACACCAGGCTAGATGCTAGGTCCTATGCAGGACATATTTAACTTTAATAATATACACATAAGAATGATTATAAACATGAAATATGTGTTTATTGCATTTTAATAAAATTCCCAAAATGCGCCATTCCAGAATTATCATATCTACGAATACGAACGTGCTGACTTTGCGACTCAAAGTTGACATGATAAAAGCAGCAGCACATCGGCCAATAATTCATAGTCAGCCAACCGCTTGCGGGCAGTTCAAAGTGGGGCAGTGATTTATGTCATCAACTTAATTTATGGCCCACATCCAACTGGCAGTCTCAGTAGCAATGAACTGACTTTGCAATATAATCCAGTATTACTTGAGTTTACTCCATTCCACAGTTACCATATCAGCGAAAAGGAACGCGCTAACTTTGCGACACAAAGTTAACTTGATAAAAGCAGCAGCATATATCGACCAACCATTCATTGTCGGCCCACCGCTTGCGGCAGTTCAAAGTGCATTGATAATCCCCTGAGTGAATCAGGGTCACCGCGAGCAATCTCAATATTCATGCCTTGGCTTCTTTTGGCCATCAAAGCAATTCCAGATCGCCTTTTTCCTTGGCAGTGATGGATTTCATCAACTTAATTTATGGCCCACGTCCAACTGGCAGTCACAGTAGCGTTGAACTGACTGCGCCATATAATCCAGTATTAGTTGAGCACGTTTACTTCATTCCACAGTTACAATATTAGCGAAAAGGAATGCGCTAACTTTGCAACACAAATTTTAAAAAGCAGCAGCATATCATTGTCATTCATTGAGTCAATCAGGGTCACCGCGAGCAGTCGTAATATTCACACCTTGGCTTCTTTTGGCCTTCAAAGCAATTCCAGCTCGCCTTTTCCTATACATAGTAGTTGTAGTAGTAGTAGTAGTAGTAGTAGTAGTAGTAGTAGTAGTAGTAGTAGTAGCAGTAGCAGTAGCAGTAGCAGTAGCAGTAGCAGTAGCAGTAGTATAGTAGCAGTAGCAGTAGCAGTAGCAGTAGCAGTAGCAGTAGCAGTAGCAGTATGTGTGTGTGTGTGTGCGTGTGCGTGTGCGTGTGCGTGTGCGTGTGCGTGTGCATGTGCATGTGCATATACACGTACATACATACATACATACATACATACATACATACATATATATATATATATATATATATATATATATATATATATATATATATATATATATATATATACAATCCACACATAAACGTGATCTCCCATGTCTACAAGCCAGAACTATACTAAACTATACAACTACATACAAAACAATATAAATATGTACAATACAATGTCTGCCAATAAAGCAGGGATGGTGATGGGTGGGAATTAGAAAAACGCTGTGAGCCGAGCCATATACTGAAGAAGACTGTACGCTGCAGCTGTGAGCCATAGACTGAAGAAGACTGTACGCTGCAGCTGTGAGCTATAGACTGAAGAAGACTGTACGCTGCAGCTGTGAGCCATATACTGAAGAAGACTGTACGCTGCAGCTGTGAGCCATAGACTGAAGAAGACTGTACGCTGCAGCTGTGAGCTATATACTGAAGAAGACTGTACGCTGCAGCTGTGAGCCATAGACTGAAGAAGACAGTACGCTGCAGCTGTGAGCTATATACTGAAGAAGACAGTACGCTGCAGCTGTGAGCCATAGACTGAAGAAGAATGTACGTTGCAGCTGTGAGCCATAGACTGAAGAAGACTGTACGCTGCAGCTGTGAGCCATAGACTGAAGAAGACTGTATGCTGCAGCTGTGAGCCATAGACTGAAGAAGACTATACGCTGCAGCTGTGAGCCACAGACTGAAGAAAGCTGTACGCTGCAGTTGTGAGCTATAGACTGAAGAAGACAGTACGCTGCAGCTGTGAGCTATATACTGAAGAAGACAGTACGCTGCAGCTGTAAGCCATAGACCGAAGAAGAATATACGTTGCAGCTGTGAGCCATAGACTGAAGAAGACAGTACGCTGCAGCTGTGAGCCATAGACTGAAGAAGAATGTAAGTTGCAGCTGTGAGCCATAGACTGAAGAAGACAGTACGCTGCAGCTGTGAGCCATAGACTGAAGAAGATTGTACGCTGCAGCTGTGAGCCATAGACTGAAGAAGAATGTACGTTGCAGCTGTGGGCCATAGACTGAAGAAGAATGTACGTTGCAGCTGTGAGCCATAGACTGAAGAAGACAGTACGCTGCAGCTGTGAGCCATAGACTGAAGAAGAATGTACGTTGCAGCTGTGAGCCATAGACTGAAGAAGAATGTACGTTGCAGCTGTGAGCCATAGACTGAAGAAGAATGTACATTGCAGCTGTGAGCCATAGACTGAAGAAGACAGTACGCTGCAGCTGTGAGCCATAGACTGAAGAAGAATGTACGTTGCAGCTGTGAGCCATAGACTGAAGAAGAATGTACGTTGCAGCTGTGAGCCATAGACTGAAGAAGACAGTACGCTGCAGCTGTGAGCTATAGACTGAAGAAGAATGTACGTTGCAGCTGTGAGCCATAGACTGAAGAAGAATGTACGTTGCAGCTGTGAGCCATAGACTGAAGAAGAATGTACGTTGCAGCTGTGAGCCGTAGACTGAAGAAGACAGTACGCTGCAGCTGTGAGCCATAGACTGAAGAAGAATGTACGTTGCAGCTGTGAGCCATAGACTGAAGAAGAATGTACGTTGCAGCTGTGAGCCATAGACTGAAGAAGACAGTACGCTGTAACTGTGAGCCATAGACTGAAGAAGACTGTACGTTGCAGCTGTGAGCTATATACTAAAAGAAGACAGTACGCTGCAGCTGTGAGCCATAGACTGAAGAAGACTGTACGCTGCAGCTGTGAGCCATATATTGAAAGGGTCGACTTGGCGTCCAAACCGAGCTTAAGTAGACCTATGCTGCGCGCCTATTGGTGTACGCAATCACGTGACTATGAGAGTGTGCCAAATAGGCAAACATCCCACCCCTGATTAATACACAATTAAACTACATTAATTATCATATTAATCATGTTAACTAAAGTGAAAACTAAAGGCTTTAGTCAATATATTCAGACAAAACGTAACCAAACATAAATACATCAGATATACACAAAACACAAGTAAGACAGGGGATTTCATCAACTATAACTGATGGCCCACATCCAACTGGTAGTCACAATAGCAATGAACTGACTGTACTATATAATCCAGTATTAGTTAAAAGTACTCCATTCCACAGTTATCATGTCTACGAAAAGAAACGTGCTGACTTTGGGACACAAAGTTGACTTGACCAAGGCAGCAGAATCGGGCATATCTTGCCGCCTGTTAGCCGACGATTTTCGTATTGGCCGAACACAGGCCAGTTCAATCATCTTACCTATTGTGACTCAACTTACGCTACACTGTGGCTCAACTTACCATACACCAAGTATTAGTTGAGTCAGTTTCCCAACCCTCTCTTTGAATTAGCTACATATAATTAACTTTGCTTACTAGATATATTATCTTGGTCTAAAATAATCAACTAATAATCATAGTTTATGCGAGTAAAAACAATTTTGACTTACGAATATGATTGTGTCTTAGATATACAAAAAATTAAACATGACTCAACTAACACTGCCTTCCCCTGCATTGCAAGAGACAGTGATGATATTGTGTGAATGAATATTCTTCGCGCAGTAATTACAGCGTGGCTGAATGCTTCCAAGAGAACTCGGGTTGGTGTTGAAAGAAACATGTCTGCCAGAGTACAGATAGGATCAGGTTTCTTTTCATTAATATTCCACATTATTGTTATTATTATTATTATTATTGAAATCCGACGCCCATTCTGCAGACAGCGATGTCCGGGGTCGATCACAGCAGTTACGGCGTCGGCAGGGTGCGGCCGCGATGTCTTCAGTTCCTCAACAGACCCGCCTTCTTCCTCGTGTTCACGGCACTTGCTGTCTTCATCCAGTCCATGTGCGTCAATGGTCTCGTCGGTGTCAGCATATCAACGCTCGAGAAAAGGTACGTGCGTTCTAAGTTCGTGGGTAATGTATTAAAACTTCTGCAAATGTACTTACGTGGCTGTCAGTACAGCGATCTGTTCAGTAGATCTACTATTGGAGATGAAACCCTGAATTTTGACACACGCACGCACGCACGCACACACATTCCAACACTCACGCACACGCACACGCACACGCACACGCACACACTCATGCACGTTACTCTAGCTGGATTTTAGTAATATTATCATTATCAACAACGATTTACTACGTGTTAAGTCGCGGAATGTGAACTCTGCGGATTTGACAAACAAAACTCATTTACCGCTCAGACAAGGTCCGGATATGTGTAGGCGTCCGCAAAAAGTGTACACGCATTTGGAAATAATCACGAGGCCTTTTAAAAAGTCGGATTGTGTAGCTATTAATCACTGTGTGCATTCTGCGATTCAAACTACGTGGAACAACGAACTGTGCTGCAGCGAAACAATCGTCTTAATTTGGTCGTTTGACCCACGTAACTAAACACATCTCGCTGATGCCCGTATTTCAAACCATATCTGACACGCACCATTAGTGTCAACACAATGCAGCACTGGTAGCACTTGTAGCACTGGTAGCACTTGTAGCACTTGTAGCACTGGTAGCGCTGGTAGCACTGGTACCGCTGGTAGCGCTGGTAGCACTGGTAGCACTGGTAGCGCTGGTAGCACTGGTAGCGCTGGTAGCGCTGGTAGCGCTGGTAGCACTGGTACCGCTGGTAGCGCTTGTAGCGCTGGTAGCACTGGTACCGCTGGTAGCGCTGGTAGCGCTGGTAGCACTGGTAGCACTGGTAGCGCTGGTAGCGCTGGTAGCACTGGTTGCGCTGGTAGCGCTGGTAGCACTGGTAGCGCTGGTAGCGCTGGTAGCACTGGTTGCGCTGGTAGCGCTGGTAGCACTGGTAGCGCTGGTAGCACTGGTAGCACTGGTAGCGCTGGTAGCGCTGGTAGCACTGGTAGCTGGTACTGGTAGCGCTGGTAGCGCTGGTAGCACTGGTAGCACTGGTACCGCTGGTAGCACTGGTAGCGCTGGTAGCACTGGTAGCACTGGTTGCGCTGGTAGCACTGGTAGCTGCTGGTAGCGCTGGTAGCACTGGTAGCACTGGTAGCGCTGGTAGCACTGGTAGCACTGGTAGCACTGGTAGCGCTGGTAGCGCTGGTAGCACTGGTAGCACTGGTAGCGCTGGTAGCACTGGTAGCACTGGTACCGCTGGTAGCACTGGTAGCACTGGTAGCGCTGGTAGCACTGGTACCGCTGGTAGCGCTGGTAGCACTGGTAGCACTGGTAGCACTGGTAGCACTGGTAGCACTGGTAGCACTGGTAGCGCTGGTAGCACTGGTAGCGCTGGTAGCGCTGGTAGCGCTGGTAGCACTGGTAGCGTTGCAGTGTTACGTAATGTATTAGGTGTCTATGTGTTTACGTGTGCGTGCATTGCTACACCATATTTAGATATTCTGTACAACAACACCACCCGTGGAATGTTGTCGTTTCACCCCACCCTTTTATTTAACAACAACAACAACACTGGAGGTGGGTTGTTATCTGATAACAACAGCGAAGCAACAACACCAACCGTGGGATGTTGTCGTTTCACTCCAGCCTTTAACTCGACAACAACACTGACAGTGGGATGTTGTCGTTTCACTCCACCCCTTAGCAACAACAACAACAACAACAACATCAACAACAACGCTGATCGTGGGATGTTGTTACTTAACAGCATTAACCATAACATATGTTGTTGTTTCAGATTCGGCTGGCGGAGCACTGAGGCGGGCCTGGTGCCTGCTTTCTACGACATCAGTGGACTGCCTGTACTAATCCTCGTCGGCTACTACGGCAGTCGGGCTCACAAGCCACGCTGGGTGGCCGGGGGTATGATGTTGGTCGGCCTCGGCTCCTTGCTGTTCGCCCTGCCACACTTCACGACAGGTCCATACGACGCCACGTACGTGCGACACAATTTATTGTAACAACACTGGACTTGTTCCGCCTTTAAGTCTTCTGCCAAAATGACAGAACTATTCCGACATTAACTTGTCAACGTTTCGCGAAACGTACCACTATATAACTACTTGTTCTAGAAATAAAACAAATCGCAGCGCACATAATTCTAGAAAAAACATCTCGCCACTGAAATGATTAGCACTCCGTTCGCACATCAACTATCTCGCCACTGAAATGATTTGCACTCCACTCGCACATCAACTATCTCGTCACTGATATGATTAGCACTCCACTCGTACATCAACTATCTCGTCACTGATATGATTAGCACTCCATTCGCACATCAACTATCTCGCCACTGAAATGATTAGCACTCCACTCGCACATCAACTATCTCGTCACTGATATGATTAGCACTCCATTCGCACATTAACTATCTCGCCACTGAAACGATTAGCACTCCACTCGCACATCAGCTATATCGTCACTGAAATGATTAGCACTCCATTCGCACATCAACTATCTCGTCACTGATATGATTAGCACTCCATTCTCTCATCAACTATCTCGCCACTGAAATGATTAGCACTCCACTCGCACTCCAACTATTTCGCGTGTGAAATTAAGAGCACTATATTTGCACATTAAATATATTTCGCCATTGAAATGATTAGGATTCCATTTCAAAAGAACCATAGACGGACCCAGACCAATGATATGTATCCATTGGTGCCACACAGGGGCAGAGGGAGTATGACGTCACTGTGCGAGATCTCAACAGACAACTCGACGTCATCGCGCTGCTCGAGCGAGTTGACGCAGTCGGGACTGTGGAGTTACCTCTACCTATTCGTGGTCGCCATCTCCCTGATGGGCATGGGCTCCGTGCCGCTTTACATCCTCGCCATCACATACTACGACGACTGTCTGCCTCGACATACGGCGGCCATGTTTGTCGGTAAGAATCAGATTTGCCTTCGTTACTGCCATTGATGTGACTTTCGTCACCGTTGGTGGTCAATGCTGCTGACGTAACTGAACGTCATAGTTGCCGGTGACGTCATCAACAGTGATGTGTGACGTTGAAGACAGTATATGATGATGGTGATGACGAAGGATACGATTTGTTGGCTGGCTGGCTGATCTGTAGTGTTGGTTGGCTAACTAACTGACAGGATGTCTGAACTAAAGTGGAGGTGACAGAAGACAATGACGTCACTGACATATGTCACCATCATTAATTGCCTTTGTCGTCACCATCAATGACGATATGTTGTCTTCTATCACCACCGTTAACTTCGTCGTTACCGTCTCACGTCATTGTTTGATGACGTCATGGGCATATGTCACCAACGTGGGTGACCCCGTTGTTATAGCAACCGAGTATTCAGTATAGTCGTCTAGAACGGCGTCTACACGGTATCTACACCCCTCTCTAATGCCATCGCAAAATCATTTAAATGCATGATCAATTGTATACGTAACAATTGTATACGTAACAATTGTTTACGTAACAAGTACTTAACTTTTTCAATTTCGTGGTAACCCAAATATAGTGGTTTGTCCGTTGGCGGAGTTTCGTCGTGCAAGCGTTTGTGACACCTGTAACCTTTGTGTATAACGTAGCATCACAGTTGGACAACGACATCTCTTTATTTTGGAATTCGGGAATAGTTTTCTTTTTGTTTAAACTGTTCGTTGTGAAAATTGTTGGAAATGTTGCGTAGTTCCTTTCTATGTTTATATTTAGTAAAAATAGTAAGTAAATATCACTGTATCTATCCAATCCTATAAACAGCAACGAGAGCCCCAGTAGGCCTACCCAAAGGATTGTGGGTTACAATAAAAGACGTTGTCTTGAAGAAGAGAACGTGTTTGGTTTGCAGGAATATTCTACGCCTTCAGCACTATCGGCCCGGCGGTCGCCTACATTGGTGGCGGCTACGTCCTCAACGTCCACACGGACGTCAACCTCGGCGGCGACCACTCGTACGTACAGAACCTGCTCAAAGCGCTTTACACTTCACACCCTGTTCATTCCAATGGCATCCCGATTTCTCTAGGAAGCATTCATCCATACTGCAATTACTACGCGACGACTGTTCGTTCACATATCAACCTGTGTCTGTAACCAGATACTCAATTATACGGTTCAGCGAACTATGGCAACGTGGTGTGAATGAAATTGCCAAAGGTTCAAAACGGCAGCAATTAATAGGACTCGAACCTGGGTTCTCTCGATTGAGAGTCCTGCGTTGTAACCGCGTACCGCACCCCACAATGCAGCTTCCACTTGTTATATCACAAGGCACACACACACGCACGCACGCACGCACGCACGCACGCACGCACGCACGCACGCACGCACGCACGCACGCACGCACGCACGCACGCACGCACGCACACACACACACACACACACACACACACACACATCACGGCGATCGAGCTCTTTTTGAGCACGCACCGTACACCAGTGGGTGTAGATAATCATACGGCTTCGTGTACGGGTCTTACGGATTTCTGGTGCTGGACTTACAGGTATGCGCTACTCAGGATTGGCACGTGCAATATCTTAAGTGATTACTTAGTTTAAAGGACAGCTGAAACCGGTCAATCAATCGGGTATACTTTTAATAACGTTTGGGTTCCAGTAGTGTACAGCCATCAGAGCCGGTAAGTAACGAAGTAGATCTACTTCGTTACTTTACTCGAGTAGTTTTTTTTTACTTTCTACTTGTAACGAAGTAGAATTACGTGTTACTTTTGTAAATGCAACGAAGTACCGACACCGGGCGTTATATTTTTTCCGCTGCATAATTATTCTGCTGTATACAGAAACGGCTTACACACTATACGCGCGGAACCACCGCGCGTAAATCCGTAATCTGTCTTCTGATTCGCTAATTCAAATTTGACCTCGGAGCACGATCGCTAACTTATATAAATCGAGTGTAGCCAATAATCGCCATTTCTCTTTTGACTTTCCGTTTCCGCGACCAGTTATCCAAAGCTCGCACCCTGTTTGTCGAACTGAACCCTGCTCTGCTTGCCAGTGCAGCCTGCGAGCGCCTGTTTAGTGCAGCAGGCCTCGTCTTTAAGTCACTGCGTGCGTGCATCGGGGACGCAGAGTTTGAGCAGCAGTTGCTGCTCAAGCAGAATAAAGCGTTCGTATAACATGGTGTGCCTTACAATCTGTCTTACTAATGTGTGGAAGTGTGTGTTTGTCTGCACGTGTTAAACTTAAAAATTACTATTTTCGTTTTTGTGCTTGTGGGCTCGTGAGTAGTGATCTACAAAATAATGTCCATGTTATGGTGTTGATGACAGGGATGTCTCAGAGGATGATCCGCGTTGGGTGGGAGCCTGGTGGATCCTCTACATCGTCACTGGACTCATGGCCATTGCTGTTGTCCTTCCCCTGCTCTCGTATCCCGCCGACATGCCCGGTGAGTCTTCTCCAAGCCTTCCTCATTATGCTGCTTGTCTACTCTTGAGTGTCGAATAAACGTATAGGCCAAATGATAGTATAGGGTGGCAAATGGGTCAAATTTAATAATAGTATAGTGCCGAATAAGAGTATAGGGGGAGGGGGCGGGGGGCAAATTGTTCAAAACAAATAATAGTACAGTACAAAAAATTCACTAGTATATTTGTCTTTTTAGCGTCGAAGCAATTTTTTTTACTCGACGCGAAGCCAAGTCGTCCCTAGAAAACTACGCGGATCGCCTGTATTTGTTTTTTTCTGCCGAATATGTATAAAGTTTGTGCGTAATCCTGTCACCACAGATATAGTAACCGCATTTTATCTGTGAACAACCGGTGAATTTTCCATTTTTAAATGGACATTAAAGTTTTATTGAACTGAATACACAAGCGCGTTTCAGGAGAAACCGCCGCCAGCCGGTTACGACAGGTTTGAGGCGCTGCGCACGGCGGCCATTTACGGTCAGTTTACGCGATGATAAAGGCGTTTAAACTAATAATATACCATGCCGTACTCCCGAGAACTAAGGATTCTAACGGATTCGTCTAATCATGGAATTCTAACGGTCTGATATAGGATCATCAGAAGCACGGAATCCCGTTAAAATCACAACTGTCGTTCAAAAGGATGAAAGCCGTCAGAGGGAGCTACACGCAACTCTAATTGGGAGCCAGTGATTTCAGCGCGCCGTGGATGATTGATTAGCGCTAGCTATAGGGTATGAGAGGGATTGCTCTCCTAAAAATTATGCCATGCATAATTTGCCACAATTATCGGAGAATATAAGCTGGCACAAATGTTTAAATTTAATAATAGTATAGTGCCAAATAAGGTCCGTACAGGGTGGCATTTTTCATCAAATAAATACGCGTATAGGGACGCTTATTCGGCACTCGATGACAAGAGTATGTCTATAATTTCTTGGCAACCGCGGGCGTGGGGCGTACCCATGGACATGTCACATGGTCATGGCCCGGATCTGGAGAACTTGTATGGGGGATGATACTATACCAGGTAAAACCATACAAGAACAGTACTTAGGAGGGTATACCGTTTAGGGTAACAGTTTTTTAAGCATAACATGTCAGAGTAATGTGGAATTGCTGCTCTAATGCATGCATGGCTGGCTGGCTGGCTCCCCTGCTGTGTTGGCTGGCTGGCTGATCTCACCTGCAGTGTTGGCTGGCTGGCTGATCTCGCCTGCTGTGTTGGCTGGCTGGCTGATCTCATCATCTGCAGCGTTGGCTGGCTGGGTGATCTCACCTGCAGTGTTGGCTGGCTGGGTGATCTCACCTGCAGTGTTGGCTGGCTGGCTGATTTCGTCTGCTGTGTTGGCTGGCTGGCTGATCTCATCATCTGCAGTGTTGGCTGGCTGGGTGATCTCACCTGCAGTGTTGGCTGGCTGGCTGGCATATCTCACCTGCTGTGTTGGCTGGCTGGCTGATCTCACCTGCTGTGTTGGCTGGCTGGGTGATCTCACCTGTTGTGTTGGCTGGTTGGCTGATCTCACCTGCAGTGTTGGCTGGCTGGCTGATTTCGTCTGCTGTGTTGGCTGGCTGGCTAATCTCATCATCTGCAGTGTTGGCTGGCTGGGTGATCTCACCTGCAGTTTTGGCTGGCTGGCTGATCTCACCTGCTGTGTTGGCTGGCTGGCTGGCTGATCTCACCTGCTGTGTTGGCTGGCTGGTTGATCTCACCTGCTGTGTTGGCTGATCGCACCTGCTGTGTTGGCTGGCTGGCTGATCTCACCTGCAGTGTTGGCTGGCTGGCTGATTTCGTCTGCTGTGTTGGCTGGCTGGTTGATCTCACCTGCTGTGTTGGCTGATCGCACCTGCTGTGTTGGCTGGCTGGCTGATCTCACCTGCAGTGTTGGCTGGCTGGCTGATTTCGTCTGCTGTGTTGGCTGGCTGGCTGATCTCATCATCTGCAGTGTTGGCTGGCTGGGTGATCTCACCTGCAGTGTTGGCTGGCTGGGTGATCTCACCTGCAGTGTTGGCTGGCTGGCTGATCTCATCTGCTGTGTTGGCTGGCTGGTTGATCTCACCTGCTGTGTTGGCTGGCTGGGTGATCTCACCTGCTGTGTTGGCTGGCTGGCTGATCTCATCATCTGCAGTGTTGGCTGGCTGGGTAATCTCATCTGCAGTATTTGCTGGCTGGCTAACTAACACTAAAGTGGTGTGTGGTTATGTTGTTCAGAATGGAGTCATGTTATCTCCTGGCTTAAGCTATCCATAATGTACATTGATAGTTCTGGCTACTGTGTCCACCAACACTGCGTCTATGTTTAGCTAACATGAGTTTAGAAGTATTTGTTCACAGAAAGGCACACAAGGAAACATCATTGTTGTTGTTTGCCATAATTTACATGCTGTGGCCATTCTGTTTTTCAAGACAAACCTGTATCTTATTTAGGTGCGGAGGAGGTCCGCAAGAATCGAACTGTTGAGGTCCACAGCAGTGCCATGAATGGGGAGGTTAGTCTAGAGGACGCAAAGATTGGTTGGCCTGACATCCGTGACATTCCACGTGTTCTCAAGTGAGTAAGCTGTCATTTATTTGGCTTTCAAAGTTTCAAACTATCCAGTGTATATATGTATGTATGTATGTATGTATGTATGTATGTATGTATGTATGTATATATGTATGTATGTATGTATGTATGTATGTATGTATATATATATATATATATATATATATATATATATATATATATATATATATATATAGTGGCATTTAGGCCATTTTACATACAAAGAAGGGGGGCAATTTTCTAAATGGAGACTAAAATGATGCATACCTGTTCATTATGAACCTAACATTTAAAACATGTTCTCGGCACTGCAAGCAATGGCTGCACATTGCCTCCCTACCAAAATCTTAAAAATAAAAATCTGCCTCATTGTCAAATCCACAATACATCTGTATTGTACCTAACTGATATTATAGTATTATATATCTATACAAAGGTGCACACATTCATTAATTGAATGAATTGGTGTGACTACCAGTGTGTGAAGTTTGCTGCCTAGTAACTTTCTTTGGAAACAAATAAAAAACATAATAGTATAATAGTATAACAGACCTTTCTATGAAAACAACAAATGTTATGCAGGCTGTAATTAAATGTCTTTGTCTATTAAATATCAGGAATTCCCTTGTTATTTCCAACAATGAATTACTTCTTCTTTTGACAGGTCACTTTTCCTAAATCCAACGTTCATCTTTATGACCCTGGCTGGTGTTGGAGATGCAGCAATGATTGCTGGCTTTGCTGCATTTGGACCCAAGTACATGCAGAACCAATTCAGTGTGTCAGCCGCAACCGCTGGGATAATCTTTGGTGGGTAGCGTCTTCAGATGGCAGATAGTTTCAGCAAAATGTTGCAATTTATTCATGCCATTTACTCCATACTGATAAACAAGCACGAGCAGGCTTATGTGGTGACCTGTGGAAGCATTTGGAATATGTCTAAAAAACAGATTTCTGAAAATTGCAGGCCAAAAAAAGTTACTGTAGGCTGCAGTTGGAAAACTTATGCCTAAATTAAGGACAGACCAGAGCAACGACAGTTTGTAAAATATAAAATGTGTTTATTATTATGGGTTATTAAACTAGAATAACTAGCAAGTGACCATGTCGCATTATGATAAGTGATTGACTGCCTTTTCAACATGCCCTCTGGGGTTTGTTTCTTTGGGTGATAATCTTGCTTAAAATATTATTAAATCTTGCTTTGTTGTATTGACATAACATGTTAGTTGGCTTCTACTGCTGTGTGCTTTAAACAGCTTGTTTTGTTGGTTTGAGTGCACTTCTAAGCATTTCAAAAATACATGTAATCAGAAATGTTGAATGTAAAACCAACGAATTACTGTCACTAGGATTACTAGCGGTCCCTGGTGGTGCTGGTGGAAGCTTCTTCGGAAGCTACATCATCAAACGATTGCGTATGTCGTGCGGTCAAATCCTCCGATACCACTTCTTTATCTCGTGCACGGTTGTTGCACTTGCTTCTGCATTTCTCATCCAGTGTCAACAGCTAAGCTTTGTGGGCATCAACGTTTTTCACGGAAACAGGTAAATGACATTGTCTTTTTATATCTGATGATGTACGTTAGAAATAAATAACATGCCTCTGTAATTCACTCATGTTGACTATCATGGCAAAGGCTATTCACCCAATCATTGTGCGGAAAAAGCTTAAAAGGCAATCTGTCTTATTTGGACAGCTGTTATATCTTACGATCCACCTTATTTATCTTCCACTTATGTATTTTCTGCTTATTTTGTTATGATTATAACATTGGTTTGTACATTTTCTTTTATTGCAAACTATTTGAATCACTCTGTGAGGTATACCTGAACACTGGCTTGACTGTTGAAACTCCCTTTATTACAGTATTGCTCTCAAGGACTTCTTGAAACTTCAATGTGTGCAGAATTGTTTGGCAAGGGTAGTTACCCAGACTCCTCATTTCTCTCACTCGGTACCACTTCTTAAATCATTGCATTGGCTCCCTTTCAGATCTGAACAATTACCTATCAAGCACTTTCATCCAAGCAGCCAGTATATTTACATTCACTGCTCACTCCTGCAAGACAGTCTAGACAGTTCGATCATCTAATTCTAATCTACCTATTGTTCCCAGTGTTAAGACAAATGTCAGAAGTAGAGCTTTTTCAGTTGCTGCACTGACTCTGTGGAACTCACTCCCTGTTAGTGTCAAGTCTGTGGAACTCACTCCCTGTTAGTGTCAAGTCTGTGGAACTCACTCCCTGTTAGTGTCAAGTCTGTGGAACTCACTCCCTGTTAGTGTCAAGTCTGTGGAACTCACTCCCTGTTAGTGTCAAGTCTGTGGAACTCACTCCCTGTTAGTGTCAAGTCTGTGGAACTCACTCCCTGTTAGTGTCAAATCTGTGGAACTCACTCCCTGTTAGTGTCAAGTCTGTGGAACTCACTCCCTGTTAGTGTCAAGTCTGTGGAACTCACTCCCTGTTAGTGTCAAGTCTGTGGAACTCACTCCCTGTTAGTGTCAAGTCTGTGGAACTCACTCCCTGTTAGTGTCAAGTCTGTGGAACTTACTCCCTGTTAGTGTCAAGTCTGTAGCAAATGTAACAATATTTCGTCGTAAACTAAAAACCCACCTGTTTAAACTTGCTTATCCTCCATAGCTCCCCAGCGTACCAATCCAACTGTTTACAACTGGAACTACTTATCGATTAGGAATTGCTCAGCCCCATTTGTTTTGGTACGCTGCCGAGCTTGGGTCTCCCAAGGATTTTAGCACAATAGAAGTATTTTATATTGTATTGTAATGGTTAGAACGCCGGACTCTTGTTCAAAAGAACCTGTGTTCGAATGTTCTTACAGCTGTTTCAAAACTTTGGCAATTTCGTTCACCCCACGTTGCCACAGTTCACTCAGCTGTATAAAGGAGTACCTGGCTATAGAAAATGGTGGATATATGAACAAAGTCTTTGCACAATAATTGTAGTGTAGCTGAATGCTTCCTAGAAAAGTCGAGTTGGCTTTGGAATCAATGAAAGGTCTGCCAAAGGGTGAAGTGTAAAGCGCTTTGAGCAGTCCCAAGGACTGGATACCGTGTTATATAAGAACATACCTTTTTTACTAAATTTAAATCTTGGGTATTTTCAGATCAACGGCATCAGGAGCCCAGCTGACTGAATCATGCAATACTGACTGTGGCTGTGAAAACTTAAGCTATGATCCTGTGTGTGGCATTGACAAACATACATACTTCTCCCCCTGCCACGCGGGATGTGTCACCACGGCCGCTAAAGTAGGTTACTTGGCTTTCAGTTAGGCCTATTGCCCTAGTCTGACAGTTTAGCCTGTAAGCGTAGGCTAACAGTTTAGTCTGTAAGCGTAGGCTAACAGTTTAGTCTGTAAGCGTAGGCTAACAGTTTAGTCTGTAAGCGTAGGCTAACAGTTTAGTCTGTAAGCGTAGGCTAACAGTTTAGTCTGTAAGCGTAGGCTAACAGTTTAGTCTGTAAGCGTAGGCTAACAGTTTAGTCTGTAAGCGTAGGCTAACAGTTTAGTCTGTAAGTGTAGGCTAACAGTTTAGTCTGTAAGCGTAGGCTAACAGTTTAGTCTGTAAGCGTAGGCTAACAGTTTAGCCTGTAAGCGTAGGCTAACAGTTTAGCCTGTAAGCGTAGGCTAACAGTTTAGCCTGTTATCCAAGACTAACAATTTGCCCTATTATCCTAAGCTAACATGTAATATTCAATATGTGGTTTGGTATTTGTCAGATGAACTTCTTATTGTTTCTCTCACTCATTGTTTCTCTCACTCATTGTTTCTCTCACTCATCACTCAGATGATCACCTTAATGTCGACCTGTCTCCTTAATTGCCGAGGTAAAAGAACCACAGAGGACGACATGCACCCTGGCAGTGACCACCCTATGTGCCAACATAGAAAGCTCGACTTGGCAATGATGTTCTAAAAAAGGCTGTTGAATGAGGCCTCATAATACGTATACAGACTAGTGCTGGAAACAACTAGGAAGATCACTGAACACTGAAACTTTTCATAGCACTGAAAGCAAATCCTGAACATGTAAGTCCAAAATGTGTTGAATGGAATTGGTGGTAGTGATTTCATTAGTGGTAGGCTGTCCCCTGGGTGTCTCAAAGTGGTTTTTATTGACTTAAGACACCCCCCCTCAGTTGATTGAGCCAATCACAAATCAGGTTTGTTGCAAATTAAATCTGCAGTGTGTGAATAGTTTGAGTAATATGTGCAGTCGGTTGAATAAGAGAGGCTGCTTTTGTTAAGATCATCGAAACAATTTACTCAGATCATTAGATTGGGTAACTTGTGAAGTGTGAATAGTGTGATACCAGTTGTGTGTGAATAAGTGTAAGTGAATAGTGAGTAAGTGTGTGTGAATAGTGTGAATCACTTGTGTGTGAATAAGTGTGTGTGTGTGACTAGTGTGATTCACTTGTGTGTTAATAAGTGTGTGTGAATAGTGTGAATCACTTGTGTGAATAAATGTGTGTGAATAGTGCGATACTAGTTGTATGTGAATAAGTGTGTATGAATAGTGTGAATTATTGTTGTTGAATAAGTGTGTGAATGGTGTGAATAACTTGTGTGTGAATATGTGTGTGTGAATAGTGTGATACCAGTTGTGTGTAAATAAGTGTGTGTGAATAGTGTGATACCACTTGTGTGTGTGGAAGTGTAAACCACTTGTGTGTGAATAAGTGTGCGTGCGTGCATGCGTGTGTGCGTGCGTGCATGCGTGTGTGTTTGTGTGAATAATGTGATACCAATTGTGTGTGTATGTGTGTGTAAAAGTGTGAACCACTTGTGTGTGAATAAGTATCTATGAAAGTGTAAAGCCCTTTCAACCTTGTGAAAAAGATCAGTCAATAAAACCACTTTGAGATACCTAGGGGACTACCATCAGTCACTAATGAAATCACTACCACCAAAGCCATTCAACAAATTTTGGAAGTGGAAAGCACTTTCAATCTTTATTTGAAAGATAAAAAATAATTTGATAGTTTTTTTGATGATTCCACTGAAACTAAACATCAGATTTGTACAGTCGAGCTAGCATGTCATAGGTGATACTAAATAAGTTTGAATCAAGGAAGGACCTTTAATTATTTATTGATTTGGACTTTATTGAGTACATTCATTGTTCGTCGTAGACTTACGAGAACTGCAGCTGTCTGGAAATGAACGACAGGGACTCGCTGACAGCCACCTCGGGCATGTGTGGTGCCTCTGACTGCAACCTGATGGCGCTCTTCTGCTTCCTCTTCTTCCTCGCAATGTTTCTCATCTATGCTGCCGGCATGTTTCATATGTCCGTTCTACTCAGGTATGAAATAACAACATCACTCTCATTGTCATTGTCTGCGTATTTATTATAAGGGTAATTGCTACTGATAATGTGCACTCTATGTTGATACACGCTGTCCTGCACGGTGTGACATCCACTGATACACACTGTCCTGCACGGTGTGACGTCCAGTGATACACACTGTCCTGCATGGTGTGACGTCCAGTGATACACACTGTCCTGCACGGTGTGATGTCCAGTGATACATCCTGTCATGCATGGTGTGACGTCCATGTGATACACACTGTCCTGCACCGTATGACATCCAGTGATACACACTGTCCTGCACAGTGTGACGTCCAGTGATACACACTGTCCTGCACAGTGTGACGTCCAGTGATACATACTGTCCTGCACGATGTGACGTCCGGTGATACACACTGTCCTGCTGAGTGTGACGTCCAGTGATACACACTGTCCTGCACAATGTAACATCCAGTGATTCACACTGTCCTGCACAGTGTGACGTCCAGTGCAATAAAACCTGATATCGCACTGTCATAAATAGACGGATGCACGCCGAATAATTCAAATGACGCACCATATAATGCGTAAATTACCGTTTTATTGCATCAAATGTGTTGAAATGTTTGTTATGAACCAATATAATAAATATCAAACAATAATGTTAGATCTTGTCTGTTCAGGGTTGTCACCGAATCTCAACGTTCCCTTGCTCTAGGCGTTGACATGCTATTTGCAAGAGTCTTAGGTGAGTTAGTGAAGAGTGGTAATATGTGACCTTGGTAATGGATGTTTTAATGAAGGCAGTATTTGAGTAAATAACAATTAGAAACAACTTGATCTAATCTTTTAGGTAATGTTTTGTGTAAAGGTATTTCTACCATTTGTCAACAGTGTGCTGTTGAGTGTAGTGTATTTTGTAAACAGTGTTACACATATTCTGAATATTACAATTATGATAATTAATTACTTTTTTCCAAATTCATTACAGTTATGATTGCTAATTACAATAATGATTGTTAATTGCAATTATGATCATTAATTACAATTATGGCCATCATTAATCACAAATATTACCATTGTTAATTACAATTACAAATGATAATTCATTAGAATTATCATCATCCCTTACAATTACAAACATACATTACAATTAAGATAATTATTTACAATTGTGATCATTTGTTACAATGATAATCATTTGTTACAAATAACTATGGCAGTTCATTACAATTATTGTCATTCATTACTATTATGATCATTCACTGCATTTATGATCATTCATTACAATTATGATCATTTGTTGCCATTATGATCGTCCATTGCAATCATGGTCGTTCATTACAATTATGATCATTCATTACAATTGTGATCATTCATTACAATTGTGATAAAAAGGTTTGTTCCTTTATAGCATGGTATCCAGGTCCTTGGGACTGCTCAAAGCACCTGTTCATTCCAACGCCATCTCTACTTTTTGGGAAGCATTCAGCCACACTGCAGTTATTGCACGAAGTCCATTCAGTCACAAATATCCACCTGTGTCTCTAGTCAGGTAATCATTTATACAGCTGAGTGACTGTGACAAAGTGGGGTGAATGAAATTGCAAAAGTTTTGAAACTGCAGCACGAGGATTCAAACCCTCTTGACTGAGAGCCTGACATTCTACCAACTATGCTACCATGCCCCATGATGATTCATTATGATCATTCGTTATATTTACAATAATTCATTGCAGTTATGATAAATCATTATAGATATGATCATTCATTATGATTATGATCAATCATTATAATTATTATAAACTATTCACCCTAATTACAATCATTCCTTATGATTATGATCATTCCTTATGATTATGATCATTCATTACAATTATGATTTTTCACTTAAATTCAGTACAAATATGATCTTTTTCGTGTTTTAGAATTATGATCAATCATTATAATTATTATAAACTATTCACCCTAATTACAATCATTCCTTATGATTATGATCATTCCTTATGATTATGATCATTCATTACAATAAGATCGTTCACTTAAATTCAGTACAAATATGATCTTTTTCGTGTTTTAGGGTCCATCCCGGGTCCGCTGCTGTTTGGTGCGGTGATAGATCACAGTTGCCTGCTGTGGGAGAAGAAGGGGTGCGGGGAAGTGACAGAGGAGGGCGCCTGTCTCTACCATGCAAACGCATCCATGGCCTGGTAAAGTACCCTTAGCTAACAAATAGTATAGTAGAATTTTTGATAGAAAACGATAGAATACTATTTATCCTAAAAACAATTTGTGTACTTAAATTTCTGTAGATTTGTATATAATTTTATAAAATGTTATAGAATTCTACAGAGCATGGCAAAATATTTAATTGAATAGCTGCAGAAACTACAAATTCTGTAGTTATGTCTGCAAAAGTCCTATAGAATATTCTATAAAAAAAATCCACAGAATATTCTATAAAAATTCTATAAAAAGTTCTGCAGTTTTGTTTGCAAAAAAATCTTCTAGAGTATTCTATATAAATTTTATAGATTTGTTTGTTAAGGGCATCTCTAAGGAATACTCATGTTCACGTCTGCCACATTGGACGGACTTCCCGTAATGCAATATGGATTTTTGGGAGGTGTACAGCTGCATCCCATTTTTATACAAGTTTATTTCAAATAGAAAAAAAGTACACATTTTCTTTTGTGCTCATCAGACAAGTTTAAAATCAAATGACAAACTTGCAGCAGTTGAAGCACAAATAATGTTAATGCTATAGGCAGATTTCTAGCAAAGCCTGGCGAATTTTTTTTATGTGGGTATAATTTCGTAGCCTTTACTGTAGATGGCGACACTTGATCGGCATAGGTATGTTTTAGGCTGATTAACCAATTACAAAATTATGTATGGATCTATACGGCTCTATACAGAATTTCAAGTAAAAGATACAAATTTCAACTAACAAAATAAGGCAGGTCTGCATGTTTTACTAAATTCATGCGCAATCTTATAATTACATATAAAATTCCAACAGTTATGTCAAAACATACTCAGCGACAGTGAAAACAGAATTGGACACCGGCCGGTTGCGTGTATTTTATTCCCAAGGACCAGAAACAGTCTTATATAAGAATTTACCTTTACCATTATCATGCATTGTGTCCGTCAGGTACATGATGGTCCTGTGTATCGCATGCCAACTCTTTGTTGTCATCTTTGGGTTCCTGGCATGGAAGACTTACACCCCGGGGGTTCTACAGCCCAGCTGCAACTCCAGTACTGTCACAGAGACCAGCACCATGTCAAATCACCACTTGGGGGCCATCTCAGAAACAATGGCGACGTTAGACGACCATGCTACTGGCAACGGGTCATGTACCGGAGAGGACAACATGGCATTTAACGCAGCAATACTCAAACAAACAACTGTATGATAGCGAAGTATGATAGGCACATGTACAAATTGTATTATCTAGCCATTCATTCATTCATCCGTCACTTTTTCTATCCATTCATTGACCATTTCAGCCAAGAAATACACATTTTAAATCAGTATTTCAAGAGTTCATCTACAAAACACGTTTAACACCAAAGTCACATAAAGTGAGTTAAGTGTGGTTTTGTGTTGCCATCAACTTGATAGTGGCGGGGGGAGGGTGGGGGGTAGAATAATTTTGCATAAAAATATGTTATATGCCACACTATCAACTGATGAAATAACGGTTTTCCTATCTATCGCTTAACAGTGCAGAACAGAAAATATGATTTTTCTCGAAAATAATGCATTTAAGATAATAACTAGGAAGATCTTTCTGTGATTTCTTAAACAATTTTAATCTGGCAAAATATTCTGACTTAACACAGACATGTATGTACATAGGTATCTTGCTATTCTATAGCAAAATAAAAAAGTTATATTTTGCTTAAAATGTCAAAGTATATAAGTTAAGTTATGTTTGCATATTTTATACATTTAATTATACAACATGTATGCTTTTTATATAATAAATATTGGATGTATGATCCCCAAGGTAATGACTGCATGAATGACATTGGTTGGTGGCAGTTTTTACATGTGGTCAGTATTAACAGTCGACCTACAATGAATGATGGTGGCTTTTCACTCTTTCGGTGTTTATTATTTTATCTACACTAGTTTTTGGTTTTATAAGGTGGCAGGACCACATGTTTGGACCATTAATATATTATGTAACGCTGCATGTCATTGGTATGCCATCATTTACATTACCAGTTTTTTTATGATTTGAAAATCTTTGGCATTATTCCCAGAATCAACTCATTTAGGTTTGCGCATTCTGCTCACTGAATATATAATCATTAGCTAAATAGTTTCTTGGTGGATTTTAGCTATAGATTTGATGTTTAACTTTTATGATTAAAGGTGATTTTCAGGAGTTGGTCCAATACAGATAAAACAGCATGAAAAAATAGGTAATATTTTAAAAACAATTTCATTGTAACATTGCAACGTTATTGTGATTATGCTTGTAAATAAAATATGTATTACATTCACACAGGCATTCGTTCCCGTCTCTCATTATCACACTGGCTGATTTTGATGTTTTTCACTCGTCTTTTATCAATTTTATTTTTTCACTCATCTTTCATCAATTTGATTTTTATTTGTCTTTCATCAATTTGATTCTTTCCCTCGTCTTTCATCAATTTGATTTTTTCCCTCGTCTTTCAATTTGATTTTTTCTCTCATCTTTCATCAGTTTGATTTTATTTGTTCATCTTTCATCAATTTGATTTTTTATTCGTCTTTCATCAATTTGATTTTTTCCCCTCGTCTTTCAATTTGATTTTTTCACTCGTCTGTCATCAATTTGATTTTTTCACTGAAAAATCATCGGACAAACTGGAAAAAAAATTGCAAAAATGGGCCACCTCTAGGGCCTATATACTGTGACAAGGCTGCTTACACTTTCGGAACTTTCCCAATCTTCAAAGTGAATTCAATGATTTAAACTATGCACTCTTTCTAAACTAACTGCACTTACTATTCACACAGTACAATTTCAAACACCCCTGAACCTGATTTGCGATGGACTAGGTGAACTGAGGGGGTTTTAATATAATATGAAGTTCGTTTGGGTGTATTTCAGTAACTATCTGATGGGGTGGGAACAACAAAATTATCACTCGCTTTGAAACTGCAGTAATCAATGATCATTCCTGCTGTTTTTCCATTAAAAGGTGGAGGAAGTAGGATACATTATGTAGCATTCAAGAAAAAGCCAGAACAATTCTTTACTCCATCCCTTTTGAACATTTTCAATGACAACAGAAGCATTAGCCATGCTAAGGGGGTCCCTCTACAAATTTTTTACTGCTCTCTAAACTGTATTCTGGGACAAACTAAGGCATGCAACCCACACCCCAGGGTTTGTCTCTGGCAGTAGTATCCCCCCACCCCAGGGTCTGTCTCTGGCAGTAGTACTCCCCACCCCCAGGGTCTGTCTCTAGCAGTAGTATCCCACCACCCCAGGGTCTGTCTCTGGCAGTAGTATCCCCCACCCCAGGGTCTGTCTCTAGTAGTAGTATCCCCCCACCCCCAGGATCTGTCTCTGGCAGTAATACCCCCCACCGCAGGGTCTGTCTCTGGTAGTAGTATCCCCACCCCAGGGTCTGTCTCTAGCAGTAATACCCCCACCCCAGGGTCTGTCTCTGGCAGTAGTATCCCCCCACCCCCAGGATCTGTCTCTGGCAGTAGTATCCCCCCACCCCCAGGATCTGTCTCTGGCAGTAGTATCCCCCCACCCCAGGGTCTGTCTCTGGCAGTAGTATCCCCCACCCCCAGGATCTGTCTCTGGCAGTAGTATCCCCCACCCCCAGGGTCTGTCTCTGGCAGTAATACCCCCCACCCCAGGGTCTGTCTCTGGCAGTAGTATCCCCCACCCCAGGGTCTGTCTCTGGCAGTAGTATCCCCCACCCCCAGGGTCTGTCTCTAGCAGTAGTGTCCCATCTTCCCAAGTGATTGCCAGTTCCTACATATTTTGGTAACAAAAAGAAAATACAACATGAAACATGTATCAAGCTACAATTTTTTTTAATAATATATACATTGTTACAGAAATACTGTTTTCTCTTAATCACATTATTTTGCTATATACAAACCTGTGCAAGTAATTAAATGAGTTAAAAACCAGTTTATCTCTGACATTCTTTTTCGCCAACATCAGTAAATGATCTCGATCATAACAAGGCAGGGTGAGTGTATAGAAGTATGTGCATGAGGAAAGAAGATTACTTTGAAGGGAATACATCCATGATGTCCACAAAGCCGCGTCTTGCTAGCGGATACCACAACAGACGTCACATTGCTAAATACTTTTGGGTTGATAACCGAAATGTCCTTTCTGACATAATTATGCTAAATCTGTGGTCACTTGATGAGCAAACACTGTGGCTGTAACCACACTTGCTAACAAACAAACTGTTCGTCTGATGACATTACAGAACACGCAGGTGAACTGTCAGGTGAGGCAAAATGTTTTGCTTTGTCAGTAGGAAAATGTTTCAAAGATTCTACCCATCCTAGTAGGGTCCAAAAGCCAGCCACCATCATTGCCACATCAATATCAACCGACGGTTGCACAGATGTAATACGCCCCGCATTCAGCGGGACATTTCCGCATCTTGACCAGAGGTCCTGCATCCTGCGATAAAAAGCAATTGTCCAGCATTGTTGACCCCTATGCACTGTACGCAGCTGATCAAGTCACATACAATGCCTGCAAGTTGTCCACATTCAAAGCACATCGCTACCTCAACCTAAACCCTCGACCTCCACATACTACGCGCATCCCATTTGATAGCTTTACTAATAACAGACAAACAGTATTTCTCAGGATGTGCCATACCAGATGGAACAAGTGGTTGACCAGTTGGCTGGACCGTGTCGCATGTAGCTTAATGTTAACGTTAGGGTACACAGGCCCAAGTTGACTCATTTCGCCCATGGACTGTGCAATGTCAGGTGTTACCGACTGGTCAATATTACACAAGTGATGCCATCTGCTGGATAATTTCTACACCAATCCATTCGCATATTTTTTCTTTGAAGTGTATTAATTGAATCATGATTTTATTGATATATTTATCTCACATCTTAAGAACATTTTGAATTTCATTTCCCTGTGACATCGGACGTAATATTTAGTACTACTGCACATCTGTCTTTATCCTACCTTTGCATCACCTACATAAATTCATCATACAATAAATATATTTCTTGGTCTTAAAAAACCATGGTCCACTGTTGTAAAATGTATATATGGTCTCCTCTGTAAGGTTCTTTTGTAAGGTACAACAATTTTTATTGGCTAACTGATACGCAGGTAGTTGGGGGCTTTGTATAATTATTCTCATTTTTCAAATCTCAAAGTACATCTAAATAAATAACGTTATGTCATGAAATTAATTGCAATAAAGCGGTCTATATATAATAGTATATTTTACGTCATATTT
The DNA here is from genome assembly GCA_033239005.1 of Lamellibrachia satsuma. NCBI lineage: Eukaryota > Metazoa > Annelida > Polychaeta > Sabellida > Siboglinidae > Lamellibrachia > Lamellibrachia satsuma. The sequence goes on from BSQZ01000055.1 coordinate 388,079, forward strand.
AATTCCATCACCAAACTGTGTTTTTTTTAACGATCCAACTGAGATATAATCAATACAACAAATTCATTGTTGAAGTGTTCCTTAAAACAGACGCTCGTTAAACTGTTGTTGAAGATGGCTGTAGATTCGTCTTAATTACTACTACTACCTGCTCAACACCAGCACTGACGCAAAATGATTGGTTCAAATCCTACCCACAGTAAATCACACATGACAGACACTAAATGTCACAAGACTTCTCTCATGACCCCTTTCTCGCTTATCTCATTTTAGAATGATTTCTTGAAAAGGCAAACCTATCTAGTGTCCACTACAAGTTAGCTCTAGTATCCACCACAACAAGTTAGCTCTAGTATCCACCAAGACATGCTTGCTCGTTTGTGCAAGTGTTATTTAGTTTTGATGAAATCATTGGACAAACAATTTTTTTTACTAGACTTGGATGAAATTCAGTGAAAAAAGGCATAAGTGGTCCAATCTTTATACTATGGCATAAGTGATCCAATCTTTATACTATGGCATAAGTGATCCAATCTTTATACTATGGCATAAGTGGTCCAATCTTTATACTATGGCATAAGTGGTCCAATCTTTATACTATGGCATAAGTGGTCCAATCTTTATACTATGGCATAAGTGGTCCAATCTTTATACTATGGCATAAGGCTATTCACCATTTTGAAAGTACCCGTCTAACGTTCAATTCTTTCAGTGATTTGAATGAAATGTTATTAAACCAACTGCGCGCTACAAATCTGAACATCAACGAACCTGATTCCCGATGGGTTGAATGAACAGACACTGGTGTTCCAAGGCACAGAAATACACGTCCCAGAATGACAAGCTATGTAGTGAAGTCAGTCTCTTGGACAGATCACATCACTTGCCTTCACAGCGGCAATGTGGCTGCGCAGTTCCAATACTTTCATTGCCGTTACGCAGTCACAGCAAGGCCAATAGGTGGCACCACTGTAGAGACAAACCCCGCAACAGAATCATGGTTTCTGTTCTATTTGTCCTGTCCGGTGTCTCCACAGAAAGATAAATGGCCATTCTATTTTTCGCAGAGGGGGCTCTCTCTAGGATAAATAAAACAATCTATCTAGAGAGGCTTTCTGCAGGGCATGTCGCAATAGAATGAGACCGGAGAGACCTGGAGAACCTCTCCGGGCTGTTCTATTTGTCTCGGAGAGGTCTCTGCCCCTCTCCTGGAAAAATAGAATGGGTATTTCTCTTCACTGAGAGATCAGAGATGACAAATAAGATAGACCCTTACTCACATAAGTGTCCTTTATTTACAGAATTAGTAATGTCTTCTGGCAATGAGCAGGAAAGCACAAATTATTAGGCACAGTGGTTTGTTAGGCACTTTTCTGTGCCCTATTCTGATTGACATATGTTGTACACATGCTGCCCTCACTTGGGGGTGCCACAGCCCCTTCAGCTGCTGCCTGATTGGGCGACACACAGTTCGACCAGTGCCGGATATCTCAACATGACTAAGTTTCTTGCAACTGCTGCAGCACTGCCTGTCAACGCTGGTGGTGCTGTCATTGGTGACATGTCGGAACTTGACACCGATGTTGAGTGACCAGTGCTGTCATCTGTGTCCCTGTCGGATGGTGTGGTGGCGCCACCAGTGTCAGGATCAGATACAGTGCCGTGGCAGTCGAAGGCGAGTTTGAAGCGTCCGGGAAGCAGGAAGATGAGGGAGCATTCCAGGAGGCAGCTGCTTCCCACTGGGAACTGTTGGGGAAGAACATAAACATGGGATTACACATGGTATCCCCCACATGGTATCCCCCACATGGTTTTCTCCACACAGTATCCCCACCAAGTATCCCTATATAGTATCCTCAACACAGTATCTACCACATAGTATCCCGACATGGTATCCTCCACATAGTATTCCCACCACATAGTATCCCCACCTTATAGTATCCCACCACAAAGTATCCCACCTCATAGTATCCTCCACATAGCATCCCCCACATGGCATCCCCCACAAAACATTCCCACATAGTATCCTCCACACAGTATCCCCCACATGGTATCCCAGCACAGTAATGATAGTATCCCAATGCAGTGTCCCCCACAAAGTATCCTCTAAATACATAAATTACAGTACTGCAATATATGCAATACTCAATTAATTATATTTAAATATTCAGGGATATATAAACAATTCTGTGGCTACAACCCAATATGTACATCAAGTGTCACTGTCAAGTGACAGTCTAATGAAGGTGATGCCTTCGTTAGGACTAAAGACAACTTCTACTGTTGAACACAAGATGACAGAGTTTAGATGAGGTCATCCAGGATGCGAGTCAGTGAAACAAACTCAGAACCTGACCCGGTGTTATGAACAATGTACGTTATCACTTGGTCCTGACTAACTACGCCTGTTCGAAGATGGTGCAAATTGCAGCTGTGTCATTCATTATAGAGAATAGGACCAAAGTGAACCATCTGACATGATCTTGATTCGTGACAGTATGCTACGGCTATGGGGTAGATTAAGAATCAGACAATTTGATGAACATTAAGACAAGGGGGCACCAACCATAGTTTTCATTTGTCGTCCATTTAAAGGTACAAAGTCTGATTGTTATAGTCATAAAGTCATGTTATGTTGTATAAACTATTTCTATTCTAACATATACTGACCACCCAAATCTGTTTTAATGAACCAAAAATGTTTTTTAAAAATTCACCATTATCTGTTTCATTTGAATGTTTTGACTCGAATGTCATGTTTACTTTGCTGGCTAAACAGATAGATCAATATTCATAAACAGATGATCACATTTAAAAATTGTAGTTCATAAAAAATTTCATGGTGAAAATGTTAGAAAAGATACAGATTTTACAACATAACATCACACTTTGTAGCTTTTACATGGTCTCAACAGACAGGTTTTTCTTCCTTTCCTATTCCTCTGATCACCACTATTTGATATCACAATAACATGATAGTGTTGTGAATAGTGACACGACTGACCTGTTTGACAGATACCGTCGGACTGCCGACACAGGCGACCGTCTCCCCACACAGGCACTGGTCTTCTCTCATTCCACAGTCTCCTTTCTTCCCTGTCACGGTTGTACCAGCAATCCCTGTGTCCTGGTAACAGCTCATGCGGAACTGGACGTCACGGATCACCGATTCTGACAGAGAGAACAGTGTTGGCTTTAGTCTCATCCCATTTCTCAACACAATGTTTTTTTTATAGGAAAATGTGGTAATGTTATCTTCCAATGCAAATGGTATCAAACCTCTTAAGGAAAATGTTGTTTTGTTATTCAATAAATACAAACAATGAGAGTAGATTACAATAGTACATCATCAGTTTTACATTTGATCCATATTCACAATCACAAGCTAGTGGAAAATAACAGATGCTTTAAAATGACCACCTGTTAAAAATGTCCATTGATAAATTATTTAAATATGTTTTACTACAAATTTGACCAAGAAATAAGAATCATTACAGTTCATCCTGGATAAATTGAAACTCATTGATGCAAGCAAGCTCACAACGGTTAAAACTTTGTATCGCATAGATAAAAAATAGCATAACAATTGGTAAATAAAACATTGTATGTGTTTCTCTGCACAAAGAAATGTTGGCTGTTTTTTCGTGGTGATTATTTTTACTGAGGGGGGAGGGAGAAGCCGTGTTCAAAAAGCATCTGAGACTGAATTGCTGCCACAAGTAATGAAGTAATGTCCAACAGAGGACACTACTTCAGAATGCTACATTTCTATTTGAATGTGTGGAATGTTTCCTCTGATGAGGCGTCCCACCCAATACATGTGTACATTGTACTAGTACTATCTGTATTTATTTAAATGTATTTCGCACACTACACAGTTGAAACCATGAAACAGTAACTAATCAGATAACTTTCATTTTACATATCCAAGGTGTATTTAATTGATCTGGTACAGGCTTTTGTCAACGTATCACGTTGACTTCATCAGTACCAATGACGCTGAATGACGTCATCGTGCACGTGAGGCAGTTCGTAATTGTCCTTTCTGTGTTCCTCCAGTCGTGTTTTAAGTAGTCTTCCTGTCTCCTCAATGTACTCAGCACCACAGTTCTTGCATGGTATTTGGTACACCAGTTCGCCCTGTTCTTCTAGCTCTACTTTGTCCTTGGGATGTACCAACAGGCGTTTGAGTGTGGTGTGGAGACGCATGGCTGTTGCTACTCCATATTTCTTCAGTACTCGGTGTACTCTCTCTGAGACCCCCTCTACGTATGGGATGACTATTTGGCTCCTGTAATTTCTGTCATTTGTTGTTGTTCTTTTTCTTCTTACTGCTATCTGTCACCTTGTTCAAGGCCCAGGACGGGTAGCCACATACTCTTAGAGCTCCTCTCAAGTGTTCCACCTCTTCCTTCTTGTCCCCCTCCTCTAAAGTTATCGTCTCACACCTGTGCATAAGGGTTCTGACCACTCCTAACTTCTGATGTTTGGGGTGGTGGGACGCAATGTTCAAGTATTGGTCGGTGTGCGTCTTCTTCCTGTATACTGTAGACTTCACACTGCCATCTTCCTTTCTGGTGAACTTCGCATCCAAGAAGGGCATGCTGTTGTTCTCTTCATCTTCCCGCATTAAAATGATGCTCCCTGTGGGGTCTACAGTGTTCATGTGTTGTTGTAATTTCTTTGCCTTTCCTGTGTGTACCAGGCAAATTACATCGTCCACATATTGTTTCCAGTTTCTCGGTTGGCAATCTACCGGTGCTGTTGCTATTATTTTCTGCTCCAGGTCCTCCATGTACAGTTTCACAACAATGGGGGATACCAGACTGCCCATGGCTACTCCAAACTTCTGCTGGTAAATTTCTCCTTCGAATCTGAAGTATGTCATCTCCAAGACAAATTTCAACAACTCCATGATGTCGTCTAAGTTTAGGTTTGTTCTCTTCTTTAGTGTCTTGTCATTCTATAGTCTTTTTCTGATGATTTTGTATGCTTCTTTGATCGGGATCTTCGTGAACAGCAACATAACATCATATGACACAAATGATTCTCCTTCTTCTACTCTCAGCTTTGTCATCTCCTTCACCAGTTCTTGTGAGTTTTCTGTGTGGTGTTCTGTTTTTCCAACAAGTGGTTGTAGTATGTTGGCCAATTCCCTAGATACTCTGTATGCTATTGTCTGTGTGTAGTCGACAATTGGTCTGAGTGGCACTCCCTCCTTATGGATTTTTGGTGATCCATACATCATTGGTACTTTTTCTAGTGTAGGATACAAGTACCAATACTGATCTTTGGTGATCTTCCCCTCCTTCTCCAAGGAATTTACCATTCTGATGAGTTCTGTCTTATATTTCTTTGTCGGTTGCTTCTTAAACTTCTCATACGTCGCTTCGTCATTTAACATTTTCATTTTTTCTTGGTATTCTTTCATTTCCATGATGACTGGCCTTTCCCTTGTCTGCAGGGAGTATGGTGATGGGCTTCTCTTTCTGTAGCCTTTTAAAGCTGTTCTCTCCTGTCTGGTAAGGTTTTGTTTTGGAGCTTTTGCTGACTTCAGAACTCCCGCGATGTTTGCACGAAGTTTGTCTTTTTATTCTTGTGGTAGGCTCCATGTCGATAGTTCTGCCGTTATGATGAACTCCTCGGTCGGTACTTTCTCTGGCTTTACTGCATAATTTAACTCCGGCATATCAAGGAAGCCATCTTGATCAGGAAAACTAGAACATCCATCAACAGAGACGAGGGCAATTACAAACTGCCTCATGTGTATGATGTCATTCAGTGTCATCGGTACTGGTGAAGTCGACATGACACATTGACGAAAGCCTCTACCAGGTAAATTAAACACACCTTGGATATGTAAAATGAAAGTTATCTGATTTGAAAATGAACTATCCTGAAGAATGTTCAGTAATAATGAAACAGTAACTATTATTTGCAGGTCAAGGAGTAATAAACCTCCCTCCTCAGTTGATTCAGCCCACCGTGAATCAGGTCCGTTGATGTTCACATCTGTAGTGTGTGAATAGCGTAAATAATAAGCAGTCAGCTTAATAAAAGGGTACATGAATTATGTTTGATTATTAGGTCAGGTGACTTGTGAAGTGTGATTTTGCCCCATATCATTGTATATATATATAATATATTGTTAGGTCAGGTGACTTATGAAGTGTGACTTGCCTTATGTCATTGTATACAGATTGTTAGGTCAGGTGACTTGTGAAGTGTGATTTGCCCTATGTAATTGTATATAGATTGTTAGGTCAGGTGACTTATGAAGTGTGACTTGCCTTATGTCATTGTACACATATTGTTAGGTCAGGACGACTTGTGAAGTGTGATTTGCCCTATGTAATTGTATATAGATTGTTAGGTCAGGTGACTTGTGAAGTGTGACTTGCCTTATGTCATTGTACACTGTATATACATTGTTAGGTCAGGTGACTTATGAAGTGTGACTTGCCTTATGTCATTGTACACATATTGTTAGGTCAGGACGACTTGTGAAGTGTGATTTGCCCTATGTCATTGTATATTGATTGTTAAGTCAGGTGACTTGTGAAGTGTGACTTGTCTTATGTCATTGTACACTGTATATACATTGTTAGGTCAGGTGACTTGTGAAGTGTGACTTGCCTTATGTCATTGTACACATATTGTTAGGTCAGGACGACTTGTGAAGTGTGATTTGCCCTATGTAATTATATATTGATTGTTAAGTCAGGTGACTTGTGAAGTGTGACTTGTCTTTGTACACTGTATATACATTGTTAGGTCAGGTGACATGTGAAGTGTGACAAGCCTTATGTATATTGTATATAGAACCAGACCACTTCTGAAATTTTTCGTCAAATTTTGGCTGGATATAAAGTCCAAAATAATGTAATAGGTTGTTTGATTTCACCGAAACTAAATAACACATTTGTAGACCCTAGCTAGCGTGTCGTGGTGGATACTAGATAGGATCAATTGTTCACAACTTGAACCTGAAACAAGATGGATTGCCCTTTAACTACTCACCCGATGTATTATCGATTTGACATTTGATGCGGACTTCCTCACCACAAGGCAGATAGACGGTGCTGCCGCAGTGGTGCTCGTGGATGTTCAGCCAAATCTCTGTCGACATGAACACATGACATACATATGGACAGAACTGCGTTGGTGAAGTGAATTTCGGTTTTAAAATATATTTGTGTAATCATCTTTACTGGTTGCTCTACGAATTCTACTAAGTCCTACATGAGGTTATTTCTTTTAGTTTTTCAAACATATTTGTTACAGTGATTAGTCAGCCATAATTACTACATCCCACTTTATTAACATGAAACAAATATAATATATTAATACTAGTCGAATTGCCCGGCGATGCACAGGAGAAAAGATAAGAGCTTACGACTCCTTGAACCACCCAGTCAAGGTTTGGTAGTGCAGTGCCAATGGCAATGACATCTTCACGCTCCAAAAATCACGTACAACTGCCAGTTTCAAGAAGTGTGGATGTTTGACGTAGATCATGTAACAATGGTAGATAGGCCTACACAAGTGAGAGCACTTTCTTTTTTCTTCATGTGTAGTACATATCCTTCTCTGGCGAGTACTGTACAGTGTTACATATCCTACTCTGGCGAGTACTGTACAGTGTTACATATCCTACTCTGGCGAGTACTGTACAGTGTTAGAGATACTGACACTTGTGGATAGTTTTTGGGAAAGGACATATTTGGGACACAAGTCCAGCTTACAAAATTCCGTTAAACCTTAAGTAAGATGGCGAAATGACGAGGGTAGTTAGAAAGACTTACTCCAGTGCAGCGGCGAGGCAAACAGTTGAGCCGTGTCCTCATTGGTCCACGTCAGCTTGTCCAGACTGACCACACCACAAGTGTCAGAGGTCGTCTGATTGGTCGTTAAAGAACGGAAATAGTAGGTGCTGCCAATAACAGTGCATCTTTATCTTATGTTTCCGTTGATGCTTTACAAACAATGACAATACAAATTTTCATTGTGGTATAGCACACTGTCTGGCAAGTTAAGATTATTGTTAAGAACAAATAAACATACAACGAATTCCAGCGATTGTTCTTCCACGCACCAAAACAATCGTGTATCTATGCCAGTGCTTGCTTCATCACAATCACAATTACTGAAACATCAAGTAAATTTTTGCGTTCTGACGCTAGGCATTATGATTTCTGTTTAATATCAGTAAGAGTTATTGTTGGTATGCTGCATACCATGCTGAAACAATGTGTTAAATGTTTGGAACTAGGATCGGGCATGCGTTGTCATGGATACATCGCTGTTCTGACTCCTTAAATTTAATGTAAACAATTCTGTGTTGTATATCCGTTGACGAATGTAGTGTTGTGTTATGTGCCAGAAGCGCCACAAGTTACTTCAGATACCCTTAAAATACTTTATTGTGCCAATGCTATGCGTTCTTGTTGTCAAAAGATAACCCTTTGGCCTAGTGCAATAGCTTCCAGTATTTCACATGGTCATTACAATACATGTATAGAATCTATAAATATCTTATATGTATGAATGATGCCACATTTAGGGTGATGCTTTTTATGTAGCATTTCTGAATTTCAATGAATTTTTACCTGGTTTTATAAACCTCTTGTTTCAACAGTGTCGCTCAGCAACATTATTAAATTAATTAAATCAATTATAAATATGTATAAATATAGCACCATTCTAAAGGGCTGTCCTTTAATAAAAAAAATAATAAAACATGCAAGCATGCACGCACGCACGCATCACAGTGTAACAAAAGGATGCCATCTTCCATCGAATGTTGACACAGTCACTGATGTGTTGGTTGACAGTGTCAGTGACGTCCTGGGCTAGCTGAGGCAGGACAGACGTCGTGACACACTTACACACCTCTAGACTGATCCTGCAAACACAACAACATAACTGAGCTTATACAACTATATTGGCAGCCGAGTGGAACAAATCTTAAACGTCTAAGTAATTATCCACTCACTGGGCAATGTAACACACGTTGGTTTAAATATGCCTTATGCTCACACAGGTATGTCATCTGACAATCCTACATACCATATTTGACCCAATAAGCACACAGTACGCTTAAAAAAAATTGGGCCACGGAAAAATGTCAGGGAATCTGTTTTTATAAGCATACACAAAAATGTGTTTCTCTAGACAATAAGGTAACTGTTTAACACTAGTGGTGTCATTTGGTGACTAGTGTAGAACTGTTTAACACTAGATGGCGACACTTTTCAGCTGTTCTACACTAGTGAAATTACAATAATTATCCTGCGGATTAAAATTGCGGGTGTATGCTAATTAGGGCACGTAGGCTTAATATATCGAATATGGTATGTGAAGATTTCCTGTCAACATTTCACATTGAACCTAAGCTGCGTCAATGCTAACACCCTTCCAAATAATTTTTTTTTTAAATCTACTCATAACTTGTTTTTAAAGTTTATAATCCTGTACACCAGGAGAAGACTCACCGGGAAGATTGCTGGGTGGGGATGACAAGGACTGACTTGCTGTGGGAGAGGTAGGAGAGCTGGAGAGGATCTGGGGAGGCGTTGAGCACGTCAAGGACCAGCACAAAGTAGTCCGCTCTGAAACACAGCAGCACAGAGTTCAACTCTGAAACACAGCAGCACAGAGTTCAACTCTGAAACACAGCAGCACAGAGTTCAACTCTGAAACATAGCAGCACAGAGTTCAACTCTGAAACACAGCAGCACAGAGTTCAACTCTGAAACACAGCAGCACAGAGTTCAACTCTGAAACACAGCAGCACAGAGTTCAACTCTGAAACATAGCAGCACAGAGTTCAACTCTGAAACACAGCAGCACAGAGTTCAACTCTGAAACACAGCAGCACAGAGTTCAACTCTGAAACACAGCAGTACAGAGTTCAACTCTGAAACACAGCAGCACAGAGTTCAACTCTGAAACACAGCAGCACAGAGTTCAACTCCAGCAGATTACAGACATATTTTTCGTTCATTTATTCGTTCTTTGATAATCTGGTTTTTTTTAAAAGTAATCTGCATGCCATTGTGTTGGAGCAATCTTGATACATTGTAAATTGCTTCATTAATCCGTTTTCCGTTTCCACACATCGTTTGGGGAACCAGAACTGGCCAAATAACCCTGAAATGTGATTCCCTTAACCAGTTTGTTTTAGATCACTCAAACCTTCAAACATCAGACATACTAAATGAGACAATTAACGGGCTCTGTGATTGTTTTTACATCCAGCAACAGAACTGTCATCATACATTACACGTTTATTACCAACAGTTATAGCAGGGACAACAACAGGAGGTTTATTACCAACAGTTATAGCAGGGACAACAACAGGAGGTTTATTACCAACAGTTATAGCAGGGACAACAACAGGAGGTTTATTACCAACAGTTATAGCAGGGACAACAACAGGAGGTTTATTACCAACAGTTATAGCAGGGACAACAACAGGAGGTTTATTACCAACAGTTATAGCAGGGACAACAACAGGAGGTTTATTACCAACAGTTATAGCAGGGACAACAACAAGAGGTTTATTACCAACAGTTATAGCAGGGACAACAACAGGAGGTTTCACCAATCTGCATGTTTCATTAATTCAGCAAAAATCCTCAGTAACCAAAGGGTGCAGATAAACCAGACTTGACAGTAATGTTTATACCTGTTTTACGTCCACTTCATAGTATGCAACGTTCATCAGACTGCGACAGCCTTACTCAATCTCTTCAAGGTTTTTAAAGCAAACTGTATTAATTGTAGCTAACTACTGAATATTTGTGTAAATTGTCTTTATTGGTTACTCTTTCTATTAACTCTAATAAGTCAAACAACAGGTTATTTCTTTAAGTTTTCAAACATATTAAAGTGATTAGTCAGCCATATTAACTACATCCCACTTTATTAATATAAAACAAATATAACTAGCTGAGTTGCCCGGTGATGCACAGGAGAAAAGGTAAGAGCTTACGACTCCTTGAACTACCCAGTCAAGGTTTGGTAGTGCAGTGCCAATGGCAGTGACATCTTAACGCTCCAAAAATCACGTACAACTGCCAGTTTCAAGAAGCATTTAGATCACGTAGATCACGTAACAATGTGAGAGCACAGCCTGTGTCCAGGTCACTTTTTCTTCCTGTGTAGTACATATCCTACTCTGGGGCAGTGCCATACAGTGTTAGAGATAGTACATATCCTACTCTGGGGCAGTGCCGTACAGTGCTAGAGATAGTACATAGCCTACTCTGGGGCAGTGCCATACAGTGTTAGAGATAGTACATATCCTACTCTGGGGTAGTGCCATACAGTGTTAGAGATAGTACATATCCTACTCTGGGGCAGTGCCATACAGTGCTAGAGATAGTACATATCCTACTCTGGGGTAGTGCCGTACAGTGTTAGAGATAGAACATATCCTACTCTGGGGCAGTGCCGTACAGTGTTAGAGATAGTATATACCCTACTCTGGGGCAGTGCCGTACAGTGTTAGAGATAGTACATACCCTACTCTGGGGCAGTGCCGTACAGTGTTAGAGATAGTATATACCCTACTCTGGGGCAGTGCCGTACAGTGTTAGAGATAGTATATACCCTACTCTGGGGCAGTGCCGTACAGTGTTAGAGATAGTACATACCCTACTCTGGGGCAGTGCCGTACAGTGTTAGAGATAGTATATACCCTACTCTGGGGCAGTGCCGTACAGTGTTAGAGATAGTACATACCCTACTCTGGGGCAGTGCCCTACAGTGCAGTGCCGTACAATGTACAGTGTTAGAGATAGTACATACCCTACTCTGGGGCAGTGCCGTACAGTGTTAGAGATAGTATATACCCTACTCTGGGGCAGTGCCGTACAGTGTTAGAGATAGTACATACCCTACTCTGGGGCAGTGCCATACAGTGTTAGAGATAGTACATATCCTACTCTGGGGCAGTGCCGTACAGTGTTAGAGATAGTACATACCCTACTCTGGGGCAGTGCCGTACAGTGTTAGAGATAGTATATACCCTACTCTGGGGCAGTGCCGTACAGTGTTAGAGATAGTACATATCCTACTCTGGGGCAGTGCCGTACAGTGTTAGAGACAGTGACACTTCTGGACAGTTTTGGGGAAAGGACAGATTTGGGATACAAGTCATATTTGTTACAGTGTTTAGTCAGCCTTATTTACTACATCCTAATTTATTAATATGAAACAAATATAATATATTAATACTAGCTAAGTTGCCCGGCGATGCACGGGAGAAATTGCAAGAGCTTATGACTTACTGCGCTACCCAGTCAAGTTATCGTATGACAATGTCAATGTCAATGACAATGGTAACTTCATGCTCCAAAAGTCATGTACAACTGTAAGTTTCACGAAGCATTCAGTGGACGTTTGACGTAGATCACGTAACAATGATAGAAACTCACATAGCGGTGCTAACAACTGTACGTACTATTGTTCTGAGTTACGTAGTCTATGTCAACCGTCCACATACGTACTATCTCCATACCCGGGGAATATTTATTAATGTACGAACCACCCCACGGACCCCTGGGCACGCCTACAAAACCTCAGCCCTGCGGAGATATGAGGGAACAGACATATACATACACAGAGTGACAAACTACTTTATATCGAAGATGAACAGTATCTGGTCAGGGCACATTAAAATGTTTGATGATCTATCTAATCTGACAATATTTGAAAGCAAGCCTTGGCAAGAAGTTGATCTTATTGCAGAACTCCGACTCTGTCTTACCTCTCCGAAGGTTGGACCTGCCACCTAGTGACAAGAATGGAAGGCTGAATCTCGACTGTCACAGCAATGACACAATGTCGGTAGTAGCCACTGGTCAGTCCGGGGCCACCGCTGTACTGTAGCTTGACCAGGGCTTCTATCACCTTGGCAACATAGAACATGACAGCTTGACCAGGGCTTATATTACTTTGGCAACATAGAACATGACAGCTTGACCAGGGCTTCTATCACCTTGGCAACATAGAACATGACAGCTTGACCAGTGCTTCTATCACCTTGGCAACACAGAACATGACAGCTTGAGCAGTGCTTCTATCACCTTGGCAACATAGAACATGACAGCTTGACCAGTGCTTCTATCACCTTGGCAACATAGAACATGACAGCTTGCCATGGCTTCTATCAACTTCGAGACATAAAAAATGACAGAAACTTTAGAATGCATATTTGGCTGTTATATTTTGGCTCAATATCAAGGTTTATCAAGATTTAACAAGAATGCCATCCATGGCAAAAAGCCCAGATGACAACTGAACAAGAAGCCATTGGCTTATCGAGAGTCTAACAATTGTTCATGTATGTGTAACCTGCTCTCCTGAGATACTTGTCAATTTTGTTTTTAAACATATTCATGCTGCTGGAATTTACGCAATCTGTAGATAATCTATTCCATTCATTCATTGTCCTCTGTGAGAATGAGTACTTTTTGATATCCAACCTACACTGATCCTTCACCAAAGTTTCTTTGTGTCCTACTTTGTGTCCTTTAGTTCCACTATTTTTCTCAAGTGAGAATAAAATATTTCTATCAATATTTTCATACCCATTCAATATCATAAAAACTTCAATTTGGTCTCCTCTTAACCTCCTTTCACGGCCAAAGATGTAACAGTCCAGAGAAGACGACTTTTGGCACACAATGACCAATGAAGCAATAGAGATACGGGCGAGGCAATCGGCTATCAACAGAGACGGGGGTTGTAACCTTCCTGCGACTTTCCTGGTACTGCTGACATGTGACAACCACTAACATGGTCACGACACCACAGAGCAGCTCGGTACTGCTGACATGTGACAACCACCAACATGGTCACGACACCACAGAGCAGCTCAGACTAACACTACAGAAGTCCCAAAAGCTCCGTCAAGCTAATATTCGAAACTCTGAAAGGTAGCTGTACGTCCTTTAATATGAATTTAACAGAGTCGCATACTGATAGTATTCATGACGTTAACGAAGCACTTCAAACAGTAAACTAATTATCAAGGCTACCAATTCCTCTTGGGTAACAGGCTTGTTAACAAATGCAAAGGCATTTGAATGCGCATTTGAATGTTGAGCATTTGAATGCGCATTCAAATGCCTTTTAAAAATTATAAATGCATTTGCATGCATACCTTAAACATTTGCATTTGAATGCGACCCGCAAACATTTGATTGGTCAAATGCACAATCAAATGCACGCATAATTCTTTGAATAATTATTATTGTTAGATTCACTTTAACAAGTTCACAACATGTCATTGGAAAAAGTGCTCTGTAGTGAGCAGTACCCTCAGCAGATTATAAAATCACTGTCTCACCTGTGAATCCACTTTCACAATGGGCTCTTAGAAAAAGTGCTCTGCAGGTTAACTAACTGGTGAATGCCTGAGCTGTTATTTATACAACACGAAAAGACCAACTGGTCTATAAGTTGATGGCTTCAGAGATTACCTGTTCATTGAAACAAATCAAACAATACAGACAAATGACTCCCTTGTGTTGTGTTGGCACTGATGGAGTGGGTTGGGGTGGCAGCTCATTGGGGGAATAAACATTAGCAATGCCAGCCCTAAATGTTTACAGCCAGAGAGAGTAATTTGTGGTAGCTGTAATTATGCACCAGGTTATCTTCCCAGTGACCCCCACCAGTGGACAGTCTATTGTCTTGGGTTCCCCTTCCATTCTGGCCTACCTGAATTATTAGTCTTTCATTCCCTGCCATGGTTCCCAGTAAACTATCAATTGTCTATTCCTCCCTCTCATTTCCACCACCTCTGCAGGCCTGGAACTGTGTGACTCAGTGTATGATTCTACAGACATGTTCGTGTAGTTGGACTGGTATGTAGTGGTACTTAGTGGATACAATAATGTACTACTGTATATATTAAATAAATGAATAATGTGTTTGTATAAATTATGTTGTTTTTTCTCCAAATAAAACAAAATGTTAATATAAAGCCAAACATTTAAAATTAATTCAATTGCATTTGCAAATGTGTAACCAAAACATTTGCATTTGCATGCGACCGCAAAACATTTGCATTTAAATGCGTTCCTGGAAAATGGCATTCGCATTTGTATTTGCATTCGAATCAAGTGAAACGTTTGTATTCAAATGCATTGCCATGCATTTGTTAACAAGCCTGTTGGGTAATTGAACAAGATTTAATTAAGAGTAATAAACCAAAGAATTACACCAACCGTTGCATCCGACGATTCCAGCGCTGTTTTCTCTCCTCGATTCCCGCCCCTCACCCATCGTGCTGGTGCTGCCACCTTGCGACATGTAGGTGCAAAGTCAGACGCCCCATGGATGTGGAGTGTGATAATAGTTTCACTGTCTGCCACTAGGGGTAACGTTGGTCTGATAGTAGACTGGTCCCAGCGCAGAACCCGATTTAGCAGTTCTTCAAACAATGGAATATTTGATTAGAGCTCAAGGTTTGCACAAGTGATCAACATAATACAACATTATTTGTTTCCTCCAAATATAGTTTGGTAGAAGTCTTGATCAGATGACAGTTTCAAAAACTCTTGCGAGTTCAGGAAAAATTTATTATTACAAAACTGTTTTACTAATAAAACCATAATGAACCGTGACCATTTATTTCTTGAATACTGTTCTTGAACACCCATAAAGATCCATTATCAAATAAATTATATTATGCAAAATAATTATTTAGTTTTTTATTTATTAATTGAAACTGGTAAAACTGTTGAACATAATAAATTGATGTTGTTAATATTCAAATCAATTTATGCGGTCGTTATTTTAGTTATGTGGACTCTTGGTATGGCGACTGTATTTTTGTTTTCCACACTTTGTCCAGCCTCGAACAACCTTTCCTTGTTAAAATATGCCCAAGTAGCATATGATATTGTTGCTTATTATATATCAAATATCTTATTCACCTATAAAGTTTTATACCAGAAAACTATCTGCACAATCACAGATCAGAAATGCCTGGATTAGAAACCAACATTGAACAGATTACAGGTATGCTGAAGGAGCTGGAATCCTGAGTTTCTAGATTAATAACTCACATAAAACTACACTGCAGTTATGTGGATCATGTAAATGCCGATCTGATAGAGAAATCTTACAAAAGTAATACCTGGATCTACCCGCGAGTCAAGAGAAACGTCAATGGATTCCACCGGTATTTGCCCGCAATTCTGCAGCTGGATTTGGCACAAGCAACTGAAACAGTGGATTGGCACAGACAACTGAAACAGTTGATTTGGCAAAGACAACTGAAACAGATCAGTTCACAGTTGTGAACAACTCACTTTTCTTACGTAGGATTTACAACAATTTTATTTTGACTTGTTTTAACAGTCACAACAGGATCATTCCACCCGAAATAAAAAATCAGAAAGGTCCTAGTTTGAGGGTCTCTGATTATGATGAAAAAAACCTTTATGGATATAATGATCACGCACCAAATTTTAGCCCGCAACTCCAAACAGTTTTGGGTTCATGGCCCCATAAAAATAGGGTGCTCAGTCAACCAGCCTTGACTGGAATTACTATAAGATAATTTTTCCCATCACACGGCTGTCACATACCTCTGTCCACCAAACACACTGACCACTGCACTAGTGACCACACTGGCGCCGTCTGCCAGACTGCTGAAGTCATCCGCCTTGGACAGTGATGTTGTCACTTGTAACCATGGTAACGCTGGCACGATGGTGATGTGGTAGCGAGCAGCAACCATCCGGGGCAAGTCCCGCAGGCGACAGTGGCTGCGCACTCCCAGCACCTTGGTGCTGTAACCTGAAATGTTCTACCTTGTTACAAACGTTTTGTTATATCAATAAAACTGTTGCCATAACAACAATGCCTGTCATTTCACAGCTTTATTATTTTGTTCATTAATAATTTTGCCTAAAGATAGTTATTTATCAACATTTGTATTTTAATATCTTATACTGTAAAATGTGTTATTCTACAGTGTAAACATTTTATTTTATATTGTGGATGTAGTCAACTTGGAATTGGAATCAATACGATGAAAAACTAACTGAAACGTGTATTAAAAAAAAATATTTATTCGTAGAAACATAATTTTCTTCATAATTAAAAAAAATTATTTATAAACCACAGTGCAAATGTTCTGTTGTGTTGTTACAACTAGCCCCAGTCTCCCCTACATGAATGCAATGTATATGGTTGTACATAGATGTAATGTATACATTTGTACATGGATGTAATATGCATCTGTACACAAATGTAATATAAATATTTGTACATGGATGTAATATGCATTTGTACACAGATGTAATGTATATATATATATATATATATATATATATATATATATATATATATATATATATATACATATTTATTTATAGAAATATGCCGTTTTTTCACAATTATGACAATACATTGTTCTAACCAAAGATAAACTGAAGAGATTACCTGTTATAAGGAGCTCCCCGGACTCTTCAGGTGTGCCACGCAGTTTCATCTGTGACACACCCGACTTGGCCGGGAGTGACCAGTCGACTGGACACGACTTGAAGGCGACATTCTCTGTCAACAAGCCCTGGGGACACCCACACAATGTCATAAGGTGTCAACATGCCCTGGCACACGCAGACGCACACACACATGCACGCAAGCACGCACGCACACACGCACACACACATTATTTGTGCTTACTGATGCTTATTGATGCATGACACTGGACAGGGCACACTTAGCACACTTACCATTTCCAAAACTTTGAGTTCCAACTCCATGGGGTTGTACATGTGTAGTTCCACCTCACACACCTCCCCCTGTACCCAGAGAAACTCTGCAAAGACAACAGACGTGTTAATTTCACTTCACACACACACCTCACCCTGCACCAAGAGAAACTCTGCAGACAATCAGGTGTGTTAGTTCCACTTAACACACCTCCCTTTGCACCCAGAGAAACTCTGCAGACAATCAAGCGTGTAAGTTCCACCTAACACACCTCCACTGCACCCACTCTGCAGACAAATCAAGGGGACATGTCATTATTAAAACTTGATGTTATTATGTTAAAGCCAGTGAAAAAACCGTCACATTTTAAGAATGATGCACATGACAGACATTTCTGTTATAACTAACAACCACTATACGTTGCTTAATTAATTTTTTTATAAAACCTACAACACTTACGGTGCTGAAATGCAACTTATAAAATGAATGTATCCATGAGCAAAATCACACAATATCATGGACCGAATGGTAGAGGGGTTGTCTCAAAATGTTTGTGTAACTTTTTGGTTGTCATTAAAAATTCTGATAAAATCTTCCTGGTCCTGTCGCTGCTGTATTCGTTCATGTTAACCAAAATAGTTTGTTGGATCATCAGTGACACCGTCATACTAATGTGTCATTTATTTGTTTGGGGGTTTCCTAAAAATTATATAAAATGGCATTTTGTGGGTATTTTTTCATATTTACAAAAATTTTATTAAAATCATGAAACATCACCAAATAAATAAAACTTTTTATTAATCTGGAGTATATATTTAGCATTTCAACTACAATGTGTGAAGAAATAGTTTGTTTATCTTAAAAAGCTTCCACTGATACTATATAATATTATATATATATATATATATATATATATATATATATATATATATATATATATCAAAACAAGCATAGAATAGCTACCCCAGCTACCTTAAGTAAATATTATTACAGTGCTATAAGGCTAGTTGGTTCCCCAAACGGTGTGCGGAATTGGAATCACAAAAAAAACAGATTACTGAAGCAATTTCTCACTAAAAACCTTGTGTATTGCTGAATAAACGATATATTGATGAATGAATAAATGAGACACGATTGTAACTGCTTCCATGCCTGTATGGTGTTTGCTAGAACACAACATGGGAGATGACTTGCCTAGTTTCGAGGCCGACCTTGCCCTGGGGGTGGGTCCAATCTGGAGGGGGGAGTAGATGAAAGGGCTGGCATTGCGAGCTGTCTCGGCAGCAGACTTGCGCTTGATGGGCTGTAGATGTGGAGGGAGACCCAGTGGTCTGAAGACTCTGTCAACAGCACAGTCATGCATAATGAGATACCACTAGCAGAACCAACCGTCCCAGTAGGGGTGGACTTCTGTGCGGTCAAAACTAACTTACCTATTTGGCACTTCCAACCTGATTTTGTATTGGCAAATAACTGAAGATTTTAGACTGACACACATTAACCGGTTCACATGTGTATTCCGTGACATACCATCAGCACACTGATGTCGAGAAGCAGAAGAAATGTGCTCCAGATATTTTATTATAAGTTTATCATCCAATAGTGGCGATTTTATCCGAAATCAACATGCACATTATGTCATGAGATGCTATCGTTTTAATCACAAAATGTTATAATTTTACATTTATGCACGGTTATTATCAAGTAACTTTAGTGATACGTATAATAATAATTACATACATGACATATGTGTTTATTGTGCGTGTTTAATGCACAGACACGCATACACGAGATACCACTGATGTATACATCTAATCATCACTGTTCATACATAAACACTGGTGCTGTAAAGATGCACAAAGCCACAATACACATCGTAATATCTGTCTCATGATACGATACACAGTTGTAAAGAAACAATTTATTTGTGCTGCGGTGCGGTGTAAATGTCTACTGAAAACATAAGAGTGATATTTCGACGACCAGCAAGTGAATTTTACTCCATTGGCGTTGACTACATTATAGATGACTCCATTAGCATTGACCACATTACAGATGACTTCATTAGCATTGACTACATTATAGATGACTTCATTGGCATTGACTGCATTACAGATGACTCCATTGGTGTTGACTACATTACAGATGACTCCATTAGCATTGACTACATTACAGATGACTTCATTGGCATTGACTACATTATAGATGACTCCATTAGCATTGACCACATTACAGATGACTTCATTGGCGTTGATTACATTACAGATGACTCCACTGGCATTGACTACATTACAGATGACTTCATTGGTATTGACTACATTATAGATGACTCCATTAGCATTGACCACATTACAGATGACTTCATTGGCGTTGATTACATTACAGATGACTCCACTGGCATTGGCTACATTACAGATGACTTCATTGGCATTGACTACATTATAGATGACTCCATTAGCATTGACCACATTACAGATGACTTCATTGGCGTTGATTACATTACAGATGACTCCACTGGCATTGACTACATTACAGATGACTTCATTGGTATTGACTACATTATAGATGACTCCATTAGCATTGACCACATTACAGATGACTTCATTGGCGTTGATTACATTACAGATGACTCCACTGGCATTGACTACATTACAGATGACTTCATTGGCACTGACTACATTACATGACTCAAAACGATTTCCAAGGCTTGGTTTTGACATAGTTTAACTGTGAACACAATAAACATATTGATGAATTGCTACTGCCCTAAGAAACATCATTGGCTGTTTTACACAAGAAACGCCATTCGGTAAAACGTCAAGTAATTTAGGAAAAATAATAGAAGGCGTACAACAAAATCTAAAAACAGTCCTCATTCTGCAAAAATTCATGAAAATTTATCAAACATATACTACGTTAGTGTGCCTTTAGTCTACAAAATATATGTTTTGAGAAAACAACCTTTAAATAACATAGCTATGAATACATCATAGATTCATACAGCATTAAAAAACCGTCATGCAGATACATATTTTTCCTGCCGTGTCTGGCCTTAAGTACATATTTATTATCGCTCAACTAAAAATAATGAAGGGGACTTTTTATTATCTATTTATTAAATTATTTATTTATTAATTACTTTTTAATAACTTTTAAGTGACTTTTTAATAATGGCTTTTTAAGCACTTTTTAATGACATTTTATTATTTATTTATTTATTAATATATTTAACTTTTATGATCTTTTATAAACATTCACTCAGCTTATGGTACAGCTTGCCTTACATTGAAATGTCTGATTTATTCATTAGGTAATTCACGTCAGAATGGCACAAGCAAAACACACGCGCTTCACTTTGCACATCTGTAAAGAAAACATGCTCTTGACGATAAATAAAACGCATGCTCTTAACTGATTAGACCCCACAACGGCCGCGGCCGGCCACTCTGTGCAGTGCTAGAACGGCCACCACCGGCCGCATACAGGACCCTCTATTAAAAAAAATCCTGGCGAATACCTACTGAACTAAACGTTACCAAATTTTGCCACACCCAAGCGGATACATTTTGCAACAACAACAGCTCGTTACGTGCATGTGTTGCCCTTTCGGAAATCTTGATTTTCATCAGTTTTGTTCATGCTATCTTGAACATTTTTATTTCTCTATTTGTCATGATAAAATATGGTGTAACTTTAAAAAATAACCGTCAGAATTTGATAGTGTTTTCAGTGGTGCAAAGCTAACACATATAGCTACATTTTCTTCACTGAGTTGCATAGGGTTATAGCATGGGATCATTGTCAAATGTCAGTCGCAACTTTCAAAGTTTTAACAAATGTACTATTTTGTCTTTGCAAATTGTTATCAAATGTCAACATTTTATTAATATATCCTATTTCTATGTATACATGCATGTGGAGAAATTACTACTCTTCAAAATAAACACAACTTGTAATTGTCAATATTGAATAGTTTTTTTCTACAGATTTTTTAACACAAGGAGGTAAAATCGCTCGAAATTTGCCAGAAATCCTGGGAACATGGTGGCATGTTTTAATAAAATCCTGAGGCCTAATGGGTTAATAATACATAATAACTCAATTAAGAACAGTTCCACAGATACAAAAACTTACGTTACGGTGGGTAGTCGCAGAAGAGGCACAGGTGGCAGTATTACCCCACTGTCGAGGGCGAGAGACTGGTGGGTGCCCTCCCCCCGACATGTGTATGACTCGAGCACGCCGGCTATTTCTATTCGCTGCCCGGATGTAAGGTGATCAAAGAGAACGTGCAGTAGGAATGTCAGGTGTCTGAAAGCAAAATATATCTCATCCAATGGTTTCTTGGAATGTGATATTTGACACTGTCACCTCTCAAGAAACTTTTGGCATTTGTTTTGAATATTTCGGGCGATTCGTTTTGCCTACCGATTTCGACATGGGCTTGTTACAGATGTGGGTTATATAACACGCCCGTAATGAAGTCAGCCCACTGACAAAGGCCAAATTAAATGTATGTGTTTTTAGACAGTTCTAGAAGATTGATATAAATTATTGTTTTAAAAGTATATTTATAGCAAGAACATAAACAGATACACAAAATAATATCGTAGAAAATGTGTGAAACACGTTAAACTTATCTCTTAGATGTCTCCTGGTAAACAAGAATAATGTTTAAAGGTACCAAGTCAGATAGCTTTTATCATAAAATTGTGCTATAAAGAATAAACTATATCTAATCTGACATCTTTGATTGTCCAAATGTGTTGTAATAAACCACAATAAATAATATAATTTGACCGTTATTTGTTTAATTTGAATGTTTTGATTCCAATATCATGTTTACATTACATGCTGAACATTATATATATATATATATATATACATATATATATATATATATATATATATATATATATATATATATATATATATATATATATATATATATATATATATATATATATATATATATATATATATTACGCACTGTATATAGTTTATACTATATATCATGATTTTATGATAAAACGATGAGATTTATTGCAAAATGTTTGAAATGACATTCTATGTCACACACACGCACGCATGCACGCGCACACACACACACACCTAATGGCTATGGCAGGGGCACCCATCTTCCTGGCGGAGTAAATAATTTCATGAAGAACCCGGAGTTGCAGAACAGGCCAGCCATGCATCACATCTGTTCAAAATCAAATCAAAAATAAAGTATTTATTCAAACAAACAAATTAAATGTATAAAGTTTATAAAAGAGATGTTTGCAAGGAATAACGGTGAAGTAAAAAATACTTATAATATCATGTTATTCACATGTCTACAATACTTGAAAACAGCTGGCTATCATCGTATAAATTTCAGAAATGGCATAAACAGATGTCAGAAAATAAATCATACATGCTTTAGTAGATTAATATAAAACTGTACATGTCATCATTACATCTGTTTATAATAACTAACAACTGTTTGCTATACACCCTGCAATATGCTTTAAAATAGTTGAACGATTGAACATTAGTGATACTGACATTCAATGAATTCTACAGATTTGTTCCATAGACAATCAATAATAGTAATAATGTGGCTTGGTTCAAAGGGGAACAGTTAGTCTTGTTCAGAGCTGCTGAGGTTCAGCGGCAAAGTTAGCAATGCATAGATTGTCACATCTTTACCGACATTGCCCTTGTATCAGCAGATGCACAGCTTCGGGAAAACTTATCTTCATGTTCAGTGTTATTGTGTGCTTTACAAACAGCCTTTGAACGTTATATTCTATACCATAATGTGCAGAAATTAAATAAAGCTGCTCTGAAATAGGTGTTATTTTTTGACATTGTGTATGTCTATGGTTGCTCTGTACACATACTTTTATTTCACTATTGAATTGATATTTTGTAACAGGAATTGGTATTTTTTTGTGTAATTAGAATTGGCATGCGTAATTGGTGTGTAATTAGAATTGGTATGCGTAACTGGTGTGTAATTGGTATTGATATAATGTAATTGACCCCAAATCTGGTCGCCCCAATCACTGACCATGTGGGAAGATCTTGGGGTCGACAGACATCTTGTAGCCGCCGTACGCCTGCAGTAGAAGGTTGTAACATTGTAGCCAGGCAGTGCGCGCCCCGTCCTGCACACATTGCATGGCTGCAATGCGTCGGAAGAACGCTGCCTTGCGTTGCATCTGCAGCTGGTCATAGAGGCTCGCCAGAACACTGTAGCGCTCGATCTAGGGGGGCAGATTAAAAACACAAATATGTACCCTTTGGGTATATCTGACATCACCAAAAATGTGTATTAAAGTATATGCATAATTTGCATATATATATATATATATATATATATATATATATATATATATATATATAGATGCAGTTGAACATCGCTTTGTGGACTCCTCAGTACTACAGCCACCATTAAAGTCACTGTGGGACAATCCCAAATTATTTCCATAATAGTAAAGTATAGATCATTTAGTCCTGCTAATACGATTATCTCGCTATTCACGTCACTTTGGCCCAGTTCCGAGGGTGACCTTAAATGACATTATATATCATCCTAAATGTATTGTACATTGTCTAAGACGCATTTGTTTGTGTCAAAGTATCAATACTATTATCAGTGGCACATCTAAAGCACATCAGACTCACTATCTTAAGCTTGCATTTAATATCTAGTTTTATACCTTACACATCCGTTTTACTGATTTTATCATATTTATTATTTTGTCTACTAATTATATATTATTGTAGTTATTTATTCATTAATATTTATAATCTATTTATTAAAATTTTTTTTTTTATTATTTCTTATTTTAATGTAACTTTTGAAAATTTTTATTTTTATATAATTTTATTACCCAAGGCAATGATATATATATATATATATATATATATATATATATATATATATATATATATATATATATATATATATATATATTATATATATATTTATATATTTAATATTTTCTTGTCAAATGTAAACACTCCTGAACAGGGTACTTACTCTGGATATATATGAGTGTATACATAAAGTTTATTATTAATAGATGTTAACAATAATCCAACTAACCTTCTCCTCCTCTGTCAACTCTATGTTGATGTAGACAACATTTTGGAGGAAGTCAGAAGCGTCGAGGAACTTCTGCAACAAAACAACAGTTCTATGACATTGTTGCTCCTACCTTTATCCCTGCGGCTGGCACTGATACCAGTCTTACATTTTTTTTTTGCCTTCCTATTCCATCACTGATCCCGTTTTGCTGCCATCTCCACCACCCATCTCCACTTCCCCATCCCTCATTCTTGTTTTCCCCTCCCCTCCCCTCCCCTCCCCTATTTAATAAAATTAAAGCAAGTAAACATATCGTTCTATCATGTATATTCCTGTCAGAAAAGGAAGGGCTTTAACTGGTGTTGAAAACTGGCGCAGCTATCAGAGTTTCTAATGTGAGCGGACAAACTGTTCCACAGAGTCACCACTGCTTTAGTGAACATGTGATCAGCATATGTGGCTGTTCGAGTTCGAGGTACAGTCAATGAGGCAGTAGATTCAGATCGTAGTGAGCTTGTTGGTCTGTATATGGACAGCAGACCACTCAAGTATTCTGGTGCTTGGTGGTGGATAGCACGGAAGGTGTGCGACAGGATCTTATATAGTATTCGGTGGTGGACTGGAAGCCAGTGTAGCTCCTACACAGGGGAAGTGATGTGCGAGCAGCGACTGGTTCTTGTGTGCATGTATTCTGCAGACGCTGCATTTTCGCAAGTCGATTCACGGGCAGGCCATGCAGTAAATAGTTGCAGTGATCAAGTCTTGATGTTACGAGAGCACAAGTGTTTTAACTGCATCATGAGATATTTCTGAGGTGGTAATATCCAGTTCGGTCCGACTTAGATGTTGATCATACATAACCCCAAGATCATGGATGGAAGATGATGTAGTTGTTGTTGTTCTCTGACCGAAACAGTTGTTTGGCAATGATTTCAATCCATGTATGTATGTAAACAAGATCACTTCCATCTTCTCATCATTCAATTTTAACTTGTTTTTCATAAGCCGAGTACTAATATCGTTGATGCAGTCGTTCAAACGGGCAACTGCTGTTGATCGCTCTTCGGGGTCGTTGTTCATGAATGAGACATATAACTGGGTGTCATCAGCATAGAAGTGCACATCTAGTTGATGATGCCTGATCACGTCCCCAAGTGGCCGTGTACTGCGAGCAGAGTTTCAGGCCAAGCACTGATCCCTGTGGAACGCCATATTCAAGTAAGACATTGGACGAGGCAGCATCACCAATGATGACATGTTGGTTTCGCTCTCGCAAGATGCCATCGTGAGTGGAAGGGTTTATTTGACCACATCCTTGTGTATGTATGTAATAATAACACGTGGTCTTATATTACACAGTTATCCGACTAGACAAGGTTCTCGTGGCCCTTACTCATTTAGCAAAGCTAGTTTTTTTGGCAGCACCGGTGTGAGTTTTTGTAGATTGAGAATTTTGCCTCTGTGAGTCCACGACAGACTTTTTCCATTTCCCTGTGTGGGATATTTTACTTCCTGTGCAGGGATTAGTACTTGACTTATGGGCACATGCACAAGGTTATGAGTACGAGTATAATTGGTTGCTTCAACCAAGTACTTCATCCAAGACTGTACAGAAATATGAATGCAAAAACTTCAATATCATATTCATGAGTATGAGACTGAGTGTTTTGTTCTTCAATTTCATTGATATTCTGATAATTGGCAGTTCACATTCCATTATTTATATCTTAGAAAATACAGACAACAAACCACCTATTTGATTAATCTCATATTGAGTATCTAGCCAAGTATGGATCTGTGAATTTTACAGTTAATTGCACTGATCAAATTATTAGTTATTATTATTAATAAAATTTATAAAGCGCCATATATATATATATATATATATATATATATATATATATATATATATATATATATGAGACCAAGCCGTTCACTTACATTGCACATGCAAACATAAAAATAATAAATATATAATATTATAGTAATATATATATATATATATATATATATATATATATATATATATATATATATATATGAGTATTTGAATAACATTAATAAATAAATAAATAAAATTATAAATATAATAAATAAATAAATATAATAAATAAATATAATAAAAAATAATGATAATTTTTTCTTATAAATGTACAGTAAATAAATAATAATATAATATAATAGCGTTAATGTGTTTATGTAGCACATAGTATATTAGTAATGATCATATTAACATTTCTATTTTTTATGGTTTTTTAATATTAATAGACAATGTTTGTATGAAATTCTCTGGTTTTATAAGATGTTTCGGAAAATCAATTCTGTTCGACTATTGTGGATCCTAATATTACATTCTGTACATGATCAAATGATACTGTCAATGGATACACTGCAGATAAATGTTGATAATAACTTTATTATATCACACTTGATGTCACAACATCACATGAAGGAGCTGTTATGAATATGATGAAGCAATATAAGTGTGCATCATGAGTCGCAGTTAAGTCCTGTCCATATATTTTCTAAAGACAAACTAATTCAACATTCCACAAGCTGCATATTTCTCATAACTATATGATTGATGCAAATATAACAATGGTAAATAAAAGGTGTATTTACAATAAGATAATTTGCCCTTGAATCTTCTCTAAGCAAGAGCTCCTTCACGGCAAACAGATCAAATACATCTGCATGTGTCCAGTAATAATAGTTATCTACACAAAGACCTCCTTGTTTAGTGTCACTATCTTGTCTGCTTTAGTTGACCTGTGTCAACGTCTGACCTGTGACCATCTCACATGGCTGCATGTCGACACGCATGCCGTCACATGACACTGTGGATGACAGACGGTTGCGCTGCATCGTGTTATACATCTGTAGCTTGCGGTTCAGCTTATGCAGCATGTGTGCGGCGGACATCTTCCGTGTATTGTGGCTGCGGTTACGTTTGTTCGCGAACCAGCATGTCACCTGCGCTGCCGTGACTCCGGTGGCACAGGCAATGCGCCGCTTCTCGTCTTCTGTCGGGTACGGGTACGCCTGGTGCTCGTAATACCACTGGTTCATTAAGCTGACAGCTGACGGATCAAGCATACGCTTCGAGCGACCGTGCTTCTCAGACGATGGCATTTCGATCTCACAACGAGGCTCTGGGGGCGGAGTCAGCGGGCAGTCTTTCAGTTGGAGTAATTTCTGTAGCTTCTTTGGATGGATGGAGCCATTGAATGCGAGCGTGTTGCACGATCGCACACGTTTGTTCGCCATCCACTTTTTCACTTGCGATGTGGAGATGCCCGCTCTTGAGGCCAGGGTGTCGACAGCGTCGTCCTCAGGATACGGATGGTCGAAGTGCTGCTCGTACCACGCACTGAGAACAAACACTGCCTCCTGGTTGAGATACTTGCGTTTTGTGCCTTTGCCGATGAAGTAATCTGGGGATGTCAGCTCGACTGGATATGAGTGGTTCACATCACTGAGAGGCTGCGTTGTAGGGTTACTCACTGTTGCCTTGGAGACCGGGGTGTTAGGCAATGGCTGTGCTGTGGCATCACTTGCTGACATGTGTGCCACAATCTCACCATGTAGCACCTGTCTGATGTCTCTCAACAGAATCAGTCGCTGTTGGTCATAGTGCGAGTGCAGCAGTTCCCTCTGTGTCTCCCCCATACTGCCCCGCAGTGCTTGGAACCGCCGTGTCTCTGTCTGATCCACAGCCTCCTGGTACGACTTCTGCAGCTGTTGCACTGATGACCCTCGAACGGCAACGCCACCCCTAGCAACCAGTTCCTGGAACTCCATCTGAAGCACGCGATTCTCGTAGACCAGCATTTCTTTCATGCGAATGCTCGTGCCGGTAGGTGGTGCTACTGGTGACGGCATCGAGGGGGGTGTCGACGTCTTCACTGTTCGGAAAGCTGACTTCGTTATTGCAGTCGAATACGCATTGGTGAGTGACGCTGTTTCACCAAATGTCACTGGTGCTTGTGGTGACAGAAATGACGGAGTGGCTGATGGTATCATTGCAACAGGTGCGTACAAATGTGTTCGTTTTACGTCCAAGTCCAGTGAATGACCCCTTGGTTGGACAGCCAAGTTTGAACTGTAACTTGGACTAAGTGTCCTTTGGCTGGATGACACTGGTGACGAACATGACATATCTTTGACACTGACACTTCTGACAAACTGTGCAGGTTGTTGACTGGCTGAGCCATCATGCTTGGATGACTTTACTGTCCTGTCATCAGACACTTCTTGTTTCGCTGTGGGACGTGATAAGTCAAGTGGCCCCTCCAGCACGGAACGAGTTTTGTCGATGGACAACAAAGGTGATGATGCAGTTGTTTGGCAATGATTTCAATCCATGTATGTATGTAAACAAGATCACTTCCATCTTCTCATCATTCAATTTTAACTTGTTTTTCATAAGCCGAGTACTAATATCGTTGATGCAGTCGTTCAAACGGGCAACTGCTGTTGATCGCTCTTCGGGGTCGTTGTTCATGAATGAGACATATAACTGGGTGTCATCAGCATAGAAGTGCACATCTAGTTGATGATGCCTGATCACGTCCCCAAGTGGCCGTGTACTGCGAGCAGAGTTTCAGGCCAAGCACTGATCCCTGTGGAACGCCATATTCAAGTAAGACATTGGACGAGGCAGCATCACCAATGATGACATGTTGGTTTCGCTCTCACAAGATGCCATCGTGAGTGGAAGGGTTTATTTGACCACATCCTTGTGTATGTATGTAATAATAACACGTGGTCTTATATTACACAGTTATCCAACTAGACAAGGTTCTCGTGGCCCTTACTCATTTAGCAAAGCTAGTTTTTTTGGCAGCACCAGTGTGAGTTTTTGTAGATTGAGAATTTTGCCTCTGTGAGTCCACGACAGACTTTTTCCATTTCCCTGTGTGGGATATTTTACTTCCTGTGCAGGGATTAGTACTTGACTTATGGGCACATGCACAAGGTTATGAGTACGAGTATAATTGGTTGCTTCAACCAAGTACTTCATCCAAGACTGTACAGAAATATGAATGCAAAAACTTCAATATCATATTCATGAGTATGAGACTGAGTGTTTTGTTCTTCAATTTCATTGATATTCTGATAATTGGCAGTTCACATTCCATTATTTATATCTTAGAAAATACAGACAACAAACCACCTATTTGATTAATCTCATATTGAGTATCTAGCCAAGTATGGATCTGTGAATTTTACAGTTAATTGCACTGATCAAATTATTAGTTATTATTATTAATAAAATTTATAAAGCGCCATATATATATATATATATATATATATATATATATATATATATATATATGAGACCAGCCCGTTCACTTACATTGCACATGCAAACATAAAAATAATAAATATATAATATTATAGTAATATATATATATATATATATATATATATATATATATATATATATATATATATGAGTATTTGAATAACATTAATAAATAAATAAATAAAATTATAAATATAATAAATAAATAAATATAATAAATAAATATAATAAAAAATAATGATACTTTTTTCTTATAAATGTACAGTAAATAAATAATAATATAATATAATAGCGTTAATGTGTTTATGTAGCACATAGTATATTAGTAATGATCATACTAACATTTCTATTTTTTATGGTTTTTTAATATTAATAGACAATGTTTGTATGAAATTCTCTGGTTTTATAAGATGTTTCGGAAAATCAATTCTGTTCGACTATTGTGGATCCTAATATTACATTCTGTACATGATCAAATGATACTGTCAATGGATACACTGCAGATAAATGTTGATAATAACTTTATTATATCACACTTGATGTCACAACATCACATGAAGGAGCTGTTATGAATATGATGAAGCAATATAAGTGTGCATCATGAGTCGCAGTTAAGTCCTGTCCATATATTTTCTAAAGACAAACTAATTCAACATTCCACAAGCTGCATATTTCTCATAACTATATGATTGATGCAAATATAACAATGGTAAATAAAAGGTGTATTTACAATAAGATAATTTGCCCTTGAATCTTCTCTAAGCAAGAGCTCCTTCACGGCAAACAGATCAAATACATCTGCATGTGTCCAGTAATAATAGTTATCTACACAAAGACCTCCTTGTTTAGTGTCACTATCTTGTCTGCTTTAGTTGACCTGTGTCAACGTCTGACCTGTGACCATCTCACATGGCTGCATGTCGACACGCATGCCGTCACATGACACTGTGGATGACAGACGGTTGCGCTGCATCGTGTTATACATCTGTAGCTTACGGTTCAGCTTATGCAGCATGTGTGCGGCGGACATCTTCCGTGTGTTGTGGCTGCGGTTACGTTTGTTCGCGAACCAGCATGTCACCTGCGCTGCCGTGACTCCGGTGGCACAGGCAATGCGCCGCTTCTCGTCTTCTGTCGGGTACGGGTACGCCTGGTGCTCGTAATACCACTGGTTCATTAAGCTGACAGCTGACGGATCAAGCATACGCTTCGAGCGACCGTGCTTCTCAGACGATGGCATTTCGATCTCACAACGAGGCTCTGGGGGCGGAGTCAGCGGGCAGTCTTTCAGTTGGAGTAATTTCTGTAGCTTCTTTGGATGGATGGAGCCATTGAATGCGAGCGTGTTGCACGATCGCACACGTTTGTTCGCCATCCACTTTTTCACTTGCGATGTGGAGATGCCCGCTCTTGAGGCCAGGGTGTCGACAGCGTCGTCCTCAGGATACGGATGGTCGAAGTGCTGCTCGTACCACGCACTGAGAACAAACACTGCCTCCTGGTTGAGATACTTGCGTTTTGTGCCTTTGCCGATGAAGTAATCTGGGGATGTCAGCTCGACTGGATATGAGTGGTTCACATCACTGAGAGGCTGCGTTGTAGGGTTACTCACTGTTGCCTTGGAGACCGGGGTGTTAGGCAATGGCTGTGCTGTGGCATCACTTGCTGACATGTGTGCCACAATCTCACCATGTAGCACCTGTCTGATGTCTCTCAACAGAATCAGTCGCTGTTGGTCATAGTGCGAGTGCAGCAGTTCCCTCTGTGTCTCCCCCATACTGCCCCGCAGTGCTTGGAACCGCCGTGTCTCTGTCTGATCCACAGCCTCCTGGTACGACTTCTGCAGCTGTTGCACTGATGACCCTCGAACGGCAACGCCACCCCTAGCAACCAGTTCCTGGAACTCCATCTGAAGCACGCGATTCTCGTAGACCAGCATTTCTTTCATGCGAATGCTCGTGCCGGTAGGTGGTGCTACTGGTGACGGCATCGAGGGGGGTGTCGACGTCTTCACTGTTCGGAAAGCTGACTTCGTTATTGCAGTCGAATACGCATTGGTGAGTGACGCTGTTTCACCAAATGTCACTGGTGCTTGTGGTGACAGAAATGACGGAGTGGCTGATGGTATCATTGCAACAGGTGCGTACAAATGTGTTCGTTTTACGTCCAAGTCCAGTGAATGACCCCTTGGTCGGACAGCCAAGTTTGAACTGTAACTTGGACTAAGTGTCCTTTGGCTGGATGACACTGGTGACGAACATGACATATCTTTGACACTGACACTTCTGACAAACTGTGCAGGTTGTTGACTGGCTGAGCCATCATGCTTGGATGACTTTACTGTCCTGTCATCAGACACTTCTTGTTTCGCTGTGGGACGTGATAAGTCAAGTGGCCCCTCCAGCATGGAACGAGTTTTGTCGATGGACAACAAAGGTGATGATGCTGCCATCTTGTGCCTGGTTTCCCAACCAAATGGTGAACAGTAATATCCAGGTGTGACTCCACCATAGTGACCAGTAGGTAGTCCACTTCGCCAATTTGGCACATATCCAAAGGGATTACACACACCCTCAGCAGCACTGTACGCTGAATTGTCTCCCATCAAAGAATCGTTCCTAGGACTACTGCTGCTTATAGACACTGGTGAAGTTACATGTCCACATTCCTGGCCAACAGGACCTGCAACTTGCATCAGTGATGAAAGAAACTTTGGATTTGAAGCACGGCGACTAGTCTTAGACAACACTGAACTTGACAAGCGTGGTTTTAGGGTAGACTCAGGGGTGCGAGTGTGCCCTGATATTGGGGCGTCTTCGTTCATTGTGGAATGTCCAAAAGGTGGTAAAGGCATGCCAATACCTGGCATCATGTGCTCACTGAACTGTGCTGTAGTCTGTGACTGGACACAAGTGGGCAGTGTCCATTGCGAACCATTGCTACTCACAAGACAGGGTACAGAGATCTGGCCGGCGTCGGCTGCAGTCAGATCTGATGTTAGTGAATCACTGCTGCAGTTGCTGTTGCTGTTGCTGTTGCTGCTGCTGCTGCTGCTGTTGCTGCTGCTGCTGGCATTCATCACTTTGCTCAAAGATGATCTTTCTTTTACGGCTGCCATGACACAGGCAGTCCTTCCGATGACTCACTTGTTGCGTGAAACGTGTTTATTCAAGGGCAAATTCTCCAGCAACGGTGCTGTCGCACTACAGACACTTACATGTCAGAATCTCTCACAATGTGGTTAAAACATATCCTCAAAGTCGACAGCACACATGAAACTGTTCTGTTGTAAACAGGTTAACGCATCGTCCACTGTTGGAGTACTCTGACACCGATCTACACTTGCTCTTCACTGACTGACCACACCTCAACTGGCTAAACAAACTGGGATAACCAAAACTGACCACTGACAAAAGATGACCAGCTGTAATATCACTGGACAAGTGGTGCTTATCACACATTCATGGTCAAAGTTCTGGCAGTGACCACCAGCATGCTTCAGTGACCACCGTCATGCTTCAGTGACAATGTTCATAAGCACCAATGAGGAGCAGCCTGGAGCCTGTCTCTGATCACCTTGGCCCACCTGGCTGATTGCAGGTATTGTTTTAACATGACCCCTCCTCTTTCTTGTACAGGGGACAGCTCAAGAAATCTCATAGCAACTTTTTGTTCCTAAAATTAAGCTTAGTCTTAACAAAATATGGAACAAGTTCCCCATCACTTTACAATCATCTGAAACTGTAGCTACTATCCACACAAACACTGGGCCATTTTTTTGCAAATTGCATTTCCACCTTGGCGGTCCCTTGCACTGCTGACGACTTTTTCATGAGGAATAAAAGTTTTTTTTAAGAGAACGAATACTTTTTACTTTGCCAAAAATCTGAACTGATACAGATGTTTTAACATGACATGCCGTGTCTGGAAAGGTGAGTTCGTATGAGTAATATTTACAAATTGAATACTACACGCAGGTGGAGTGACAATGAACAAGTGGAATGGTAATTCACTGTTATTACAATCATTACAAGTATTTTTATCACACCAAATACAACAAATATTTGGTAAATGTGAAAAAAGTAATATCCCTATAAAACTCAGCAATCACACTATCATGATGTATCATTCATGACTGCCCCCCCTAACTGCCCCTCCAAGATATTCCCCAGTTACACATAGAAGATAAATCCCCAATCCCCACTCCATCCCCAGCAGTAAGCACCCCTTTTGGCCTCAGTGGAGGGTTGATTGCTGTTCACCCTGTACTAATCCCTGCAATCAGTCTAGCTCACTCATCAGCAGCCATATTCATTAATGGGTGGTTAATGGGTGGACTGAGACAAGGAATGCCACAAGTCATGGGTAATTACCCCTCAGAGACAATGGCTAACAACACAATGGGTCATCCACAAATTTACTCTGGACACTGTGTAAAAGATGGATAACATCTAAAACATTTACTAACTCCTTTGATTATATTCAGCAAAGACTGTTTTATATTATGTATTGGTAAACCAAATGTAAGCATTTCATATGCAATAATACATGTATGATTTTAACTAAACAACTAGACTGCCATCGAATGTAAGAATCCCCACATCATGAACAAGGAAGCCAATAGCTTATCAAGAGTCCTACAGTTATTCCAATGACTTTGTTGTATTACTCTGTAGTGAACACATTGATAAGATCAAGAATTCATGTTGTCACTTTAATCTTCCACTATCATGTGTTGTCTTTACTTCATTTTGTTTGTATATTCACAGGTGATAACAAACAAAATAATTGATTCGGCTGCTTAGCAATTATACAGTTTTTTATATTAAAATAATATTTATCGATAATTCCTTTAATCTGGTTGTAATGTCATTTATACATCTGATATCCCGTTAATTCCCCAAGCAATGTTTTATGACCTGAACTCTTCCACACTATAACACATCACTGTTATCGTATAGGTAAACGGACATAACCCCACTGGACAAAACCCCACTCAGACATAACCCCACTGGAAATAACCCCACTCGGACCAAACCCCACTCGGACCAAACCCCACTCGGACAAACCCCACTCGGACATAACCCCACTCAACCCCACTCAGACAAAACCCCTTTTGGCCTACTGCATATAGATTCAAAGACAACAATATTTGTTATTTTCTGTTTTATTAATGTCAATGTATCACCATACAACATTGAAAAATATGCAACTATGAAAACTACATTAAACTACTACCTCACATATTGTTATCACGAAAACTACATTAAACTACTTCCATCTCACACAGTGTCCAATGCCCCTCAGTGTATCGGGAATTGACTTGGTGCCATCACGATGGGCAGTTCACAGATTGTGAAGCTTCGTCTGGAGCTGACCTGTGTGGCGCCGCGTTCGCTTGACTGGTGGTTCACCATGCTGGTCACGTAGCAGTGCAGTGGCAACCTGTGCCTGGTCCTTCCGGATAGATATTTTTAAAATTTTCATTACTTCTAAAAAAATAAAAGTGGGGTTTTGTCTTAGTGGGGTTTTGTCTGAGTGGGGTTATGTTCGAGTGAGGTTATGTCCAGTGGGGTTATGTCCGAGTGGGGTTTCGTCCTGGATTCATCGTATAATATGGATTGTCTCTTTAGACTTTAAAGACTGTTGGCTGCATCCATGAGATGCCCCCTTACCCTCCAACTGTTAGTTGACACAGCTCTGAATGGGGGCAACACCAGCTGACAAGACCCCCAGTGTTAGGCTTGTCAATGCAGTCATTAGCACTATGTGCAGACATTCAGTGGTCAATTGCAATCAAACAGTTGACTTAGCACACCCTCTGAAATCAAAGGATTCCTCTGAACAAGTCAGACAACTCAACTTTGAACTGAACCTGTAAATCCTTTCCAAACCCTCCAGTGAGTTGCACTTTAGCAGGCAGTTTCTCTAGACCGAGTGATGACCACAAGCAACAAAGCCCTCTATCGGACGATTTAAGAGAATCCACCCAGTGAGTATCCAACATGACATATAAAATGAGAACCATCAGACTACACAGAACATAAAAAGGCTGTTTTATACTTAAAAGCCCTTCTTCAAATAATTTCATTTGTCTCTCATTTAAAACAAATCAAACCCACCTAGTATCTACTGCACCGAATATAGGTAATAACGTCACATGAAAATAGTACTTATTCCCAGTAAAAACTGTGACTTTATGTCCATAACTTTTTTCCTGTGCCTGTATTACCGCGCACCACTACAACGTGCTAGCTTGTTCGTGCAAATGTGTCATTTAGTTTTAGCACAAGCTATTAAATTATTTTGGAACCGATCTGGTCAAAATTCAATGAAAAGGGGGCAATAGTGGCTATACACGCTGTAGTAAGTTACCCGATCTAACGATCAAAGTGATATTAACAAAACTACTAACTTTTAAAATTGACTGCGAATATTACTATTCACACAATACAAATCTGAACATCAACAGATCTGATTTGCGACAGGCCAAACAATTAAGGATGGAATTTTAAGGACTAAAAATAAATATGTGAATACAAAAAGGCACATTTAAAACTGACACATACAGAATACCTGCCGAAGGATCATGGATTGGTGCAAAACAAACGTCAACGTGATTCACTGTGACTTCAAAATGCAGTTTAAACACAGATTGATTTAAACGTCACTTTAAACTATTGACATCACAGCTGAGACAACAAATCACCAAAACAACTCAATGTGACAAATCATTATCCCAGTTCAATGGATCTCTCATAGTTGAGTGAAATTCTTGTGTCAATAGTGTCCACAGACAGGAGACAACTGTGACAATTAGCTGTCACCAAAGGCTTGGGCTCCTTTGATGTCCTTCACAGGCAATGCATTTCATTTGATTGTCTGGACATAGCGCCAGTCATAATTGACTTTAAATGGCAATAATTTTCAATAACAACAGGAAGTCAAATGTAACAAAGTAAAACCAGAATTAGTTCTGCAGCTAGCAATATAAAAAAAGATTTAAAAATGCTTAAAACTAAATGTTTAATCTTAATAATAAAATTTGTCAAGTTACCTGAACCACATTTCGTTTAACAAGTCAGTATATACCACGGTTTCCCCACCCCCATACTGGTAACCGTTTTTGAAGTGGGTATTTTTCTCCTCTTTGACTGACCCCCTCTGGATAAAACCGGATCCGGTCAAAAATAATTGAATAGTTTGTCTGATGATTTTATTAAAACTTAACATATTTGCACAAACAAGTTAGCATGTGTTACCTGATATTAGATTTTTGGCAAAATGGTTTTAAAAGAAGACGAGCCAAAAACGGAATCAACGAAGGATTTTTAAAGAAAAATAACAAATATGCAGTTCCTTGTGTAGGGGTGGGGCTTCCCATCAAAGATACAAAGAGAATGCATTCTGATTACAAATGACCCCCTAATGACCAACAGGGCCTAGTCAATAGCAACTGGCCTTAATTAGCAGTGGTCAGTGGTTTGTGAATGACCACTCAGTGACTGATTATTCCTCTAGGATAGTAGCTCATGTAATGGTCAGTGTTAATTTGTCCAACAGTCTTGTGACAAAGCAAACATCCTGGCCCCCAAATGGGGTGGATTAACAGTGAGACAACATTGCAGGACAGTTGCCCTAATTTTGAGGCTTCATTAGTGTAGTGTCTTGTCAGTATTGCATTTAAAGCTGCTGGTGCAATTAATACATATGATGTAGAATTAAACACAAACTACAGAGACCATGCAGGGAACATAAACACTTGTCTTTTAATTCCTGCCACTCACACACTAAGGGGCCATTTCAATGCCATTTAAATGACAGAGACTCACTAAGTACAAAAAGTGCGAATATAAAAAAAAAATTTTTATTAAAAATTAAGGCCAGTTGCTATTGACTAGGCCTTGTTGGTCATTAGGGGGGCATTTGTAATCAGAATGATGAATCTTTGATGGGAAGCCTCACCCTTACACAAGGAACTGCATATTTGTTAGTTTGCTTTAAAAATCCTTCCTCGATTCAGTTTTTGGCTCGTCTTCTTTTAAAACCATTTGCAAAAAATGTAACCAATCTAATATCAGCTAACACATGTTCTCAGTATAATTATTCTCTTAGCAATGTTATGGCCTGTAAAATACTACTATGTATGTAAAGTGCCTGAGAGCAATCTCGATTGATCGGGCGCTATATAAGTACTTTTATTATTATTATTTTTAAATGTTGTATTTACGGGCTCACACAAATGGGTCTACGTCAAAAGCCCCTCAATCAATAGCCTCCCGGTCAAAAGCCTCTTGATCAATTCGTTTACAAATCACCTGCGTATTTTGAAACAAAATGCATATCTTTGTAACTTAATTTCAGTTTATCGCCAAAAAAACGAATCACTGAAAAACCAATGCCTCTGAAGTAAATGGCTTTCTAAAGTAAATGCATGCCTGTTATTCAAGAATAAATTATATTATAAAATATGTTTTGTTGTGATTGCTGTAATCAAAATGTGGCAGTCAGTGAACTGGGGTGAAGGTTCAAATAGCGAACTCTACTAAGATGTACTGACCTTGTGTTTAATGAGCACCCTACAAGCCTTCAGACACGCCTCTAACTCAATGGTTCCTGCATTCTTGAACTGCAAGCAGAGGTACTGAGAGTACAGGCATGTTAACACAACACAGATACATAATGTACAAGCATATGTACACATGTATATACACATCTGTACATCTATATATAATAAAGTAGTTTGTGACCTGGTCTGTTCCCCCATATCTCTGTCAGTTTCACATGTACGGGGCTGACATTTTGTACGCGTTCCAGGGGGTACATTGTGATGGTTCGTAAATAAAAAATATTAGAAATTCCCCGGGAGAGTGGGATATTACATATGTGGACATTTGACGTAGATTGCGTAACTCAGAACAACAGTTACCAAAACTTGACTGGGTAATGCAAGGAGTCATAAGCTCTTGCATTGTAGCCTTGTTGCTCCATGCAACGCCGGGGAACTTGGCTAGCAACTAATAAAATATTATGTATATTGCAGTCCATTTTATTTGGGCGTTAAGATACAGTAATTCTTTTGCTAACTTCACAGTTCTGTCCTAACTTATATGTCATGGAATTGTTTATGTGTTACAGTTTTGGTTTATTATTTGAATAAAATCAACGCTACCAAAACAGATTAAATTATCTAGAAATAAATGTATTGGTTTCTTATCTAATGGGTAAGATTTTGTCAGTGGGTTATATAATGGTGCATGTGTATTTGGGTTCTGTGGGGCAGTAATGATGTAGAACCCGAAATAACACAACTTCACTGTTCAGTCCCAACAAAAACTTTATACGATACATACCACCATGTCATACACTCATTTGGCTTGAACGTAATAGTATACTTTTATCGATACTTTCGTTACAAGTTATGCTGCAACAAATTCCGTTGAAAAAATGTACAGAACAAATAAGTAATATAACATGTACAGTACACAGTATTTAATGATTATTTTAGAATAGTTGTGATAATGATTTAAAATTATTCATGATCATGGTTATTTACGGTAATTTAACGGATAACGTAACAGTAATTTAGCGGATTTTATATTTATTGATTTTAGAATATTTCTAATAATGATTTTAGAATATTTATGATGATTTTAGAATATTTATGATGATCTTAGATTATTTATGATGATCTTAGATTATTTATGTCATGATAATGATTTTAGATTATTTAGTTATGGTCAAAGGATTTGAGCAAGCCCCTGAGCGCCCTATTTGGCTGATACTGCCGCCATACAAGCTGTTATTACACAGGTGCTACAAAGTGTTTTGTTGTTCAATCGTACCTTGCTGTAATGCATCATAGCTTCACGATACTTGTCGACAACGTCTCGTGGTAGGAGGCAGTTTCTCAAGCGGTCATCAGTGAGGTCAAGGCCGTTGGTGTAGGCTCGGGTCAATGAACCTTCGCATAAAAAAGGAACATTCACGTTGCACCAAAGTTTACTTATCTTATTATGACTTTTTATTGACTATTTGTACCGAAAAACTACTGATACTTATTTACCGGTAATCATTTATTTAATTATTTATTCAATATTTATTTACTTAATTACTATTTAGTATCCTTTTAAGCAAATTTTTAATAACTGCTTTTAAACACTTTTTTAATGACATTGACATTTTATTATTTATCTATTAATTTATTAACATGTTTATTTTTTTAACTTTCACGAGCATATGGGCTAAAAATATTTGTCTTACATTGAAATATCTTATTTATTCATGATGTAATTCATGTCAGAATGGCATAAACAAAACACGTACTTCATTTCACATCTGTAATGAGAACATGCTCTTAATAATAACATGACTATTTTTGCTTAAATTTTGTCATATTCCACAATCGTTCTGAAAGGACAAAAAGTCAGATTTTACTGGATTGGCTGAAACTGAGTTAGTGATAACTATAAAATTAATTATTTCTTGTCAAAATGCTGCCTCTAAGGCAGCACAGATTTGGCAATGAATGGCAGGAGTCACACAGCGGACAAGTTGGAAGGCAGATAGAAGCAGAAATAAATATATTAACTTATGAGATTCCTGCTTATTTTAGGCATGTTAAAACATTAACCATTGAATTATCAGTTTGGCTGAAATAAGAAACATTTGAGCTGAAAGTGACTGTCTTAGTTCATTCTGTCTAGGAGTTGGTGAAGTACATACATTTGTCTTTGGCGTAGAGTCAGGAAACTATAGAGCAGGTGAGTTGATATGATGCTCTATCGAAGCCAAGTTTAGAGTGAATATTCCTCATGTTCATCAATTGATTTTGATGTGTTAGCAAGATGCATTTGGTGTGAAAGTGCCTTTACTAACCTACTGGATTTATTGTTCATATTATATATTTTGTACTTGTTTTATTTCTGTTATTTTGATCTATGGCATTTTATATTATAAACAATTAATTGCAATTCCAAGATATTTAGCAACATTCAATACCTCTTGAATAATCATAAATTATCTAATTTTATTTCGACACATTTTAAAGATTTCCGGACTTCATCTGCACAACTTGGCCAACCAGAGATGACAGGAATGAGAGAAAACTAGACACAAATGAACAACGACATTAGCAGACATCTCAGTTGGTCAAGAGGGAACATAAGTCTCGCGACCTAGTTTTAGCTCTGGAGTCCACTGGTGACGTCGGCTGTTTTGATGGCTGTGTAAAGAATAGGATTATGTTTTGTTTTTGGTGTACTCACAGAACTGACACCAAATGGCGTAAAAAATGTTTGGTCTCAGACTGATGAAAAGATGTTAAATTTGATAAAATTATATGTTTATATTTTGTTAGAAAATATTTTAAACTAAATATTATATATTAAGCATGTATTATCACTTGCGCACTGACAGCATAGCAAAACCTACAAGCATAACAAATCTGTTTACTTTACTCAAAACAATCCATTTGGGGGCATGAGCTTTGTGGGCTTATGTGCACTTAGACACCTTGTTAGGCATAAATATTTATTAAATTTGTTTTACTGATTCCACACATCTAAATGAGCTGTTTTCGAGGCTAGCATTCTAGCAATAATCCATAGTATGTTGAAGTTCTGCCTCAGTTGCAAGGATGTGGACTTCTCCGAGCAGTTTGATGTTAGCAGAGCTACCATCTCAAATGTTTCACATTTTTTATAGTGTATGAACACTGTATGAACACTGTATGAACTATTTGAAAGAATTGTGTCCTGTGGGTTTTTACAGTAAAAATTCAGGTTCAATTAACTACATTGCCAAAACCGAGGAAGAGGAATACGTGTACATAAAGATTGCCAGAGCTTGAGTACATGTTGAATGAACAAACGAATGGATACAAATCTTGCACTACTCGTCCTTATTATATGTTGTTGCCTAGTCAATGTCCTGCCATCTTAAAGAAATAGCAGATGATTATACTATGTAATCAAAAAGCATTTGTGAAGTATTTTCCCGGCATACAAATCTAAACAAATGGCTCAACATAAAGAATAACATCTTAATTATTTCCAGAATGTCAAGTAATGATACTTTTTCTAGATAAGATGTGTTCCTGCTGTATGACTATAAATGATTAAAAATTTCATTTTTATTAGTATTATTTGTTTACCTAGTCATGTTAGTAAATTTAGGCCCAAGGCCAAGCTAACGTTAAGTTGCTGTGAGATGACTGCACTACTATTCGGCAGATTATGTTTTAACGTAGGTATAACAATATTTCCATTTAATGCTTATCATGTTATTAAATATATTCGATTAACAATTTACAGTTACTTTGTACGAGGTGTCCCTCACTGACATATAAAGTTGAAAAATGGCAACGGACAACACCATGGTTTCTACAATAACATCCCGGATTGAACTTCGAAGATAAAGTTTAAAATGTGTCCGCTGTCAAAAGCCGCCTGGCTCCTTTTTGTAGTGTGGATGAGTTCGATAGGTAATTGACGTCACAGAACTGAAGCTATAAAGCCGCAATACAATCAATAAAGCTGTAATAAGCCGATAAACTAGTTGTAAACAATAACGTAACTAGGTGGGTGGCAAGGTGCGTCATTCAAGTGGTTGCCAATCGGCTTAACTAAAGCGGAACCTAATTCCAGAGCTAAAACAAGGTCACGAGATATACGTTCACTATAGCTGTGAACATTACTCACAATAAACATCAACAAGCCTCAGTAGTTACTTACCAATTATTAAACCAGCCTCACTTAAGGCCGATGTTCCCCGTTTCATCGAAAATGATATGTTACGCTGGAAAGATGACTTCTCGACTTGTGGCTCCACCTGGCTGACGGAAGCTGAACACATTCCTTCGTAACACGCTGCAACAAATCCAATGATCTCGGAATATCATCGTAATGTGGAAATCTGCTTCTCTTTTAGACGGTTCACACTACACGCAATTAAAGGGGAACGAAAGTCATGGCTTTGGACCTACGCACCTGTAAGAGTTTCTAAAATATAACCATTTGCATCTACAATTAAAAATATCATGCCAGTGGCTTACCAGGAAAACCTTGATACTGTTAGATAACACTCACGGGTGCCGTAGTCTGGCAATATTCGCTCGCCAAATAAAAATATATTTGTATACACCTATTGCGTCCAAACTCAAGTTATGCAACATATTTTGGCCTTTGTTTACTAAACTAGTCCTCTTTCTGACATAACATCCCGTTTGTTCGAGACTTTACCAGCAGAGCTTAATATGTTACAAGGTAGTCTAACTTAAGTTACCCAATTTCAGAGAACTGCGCATGCGCTCATGAGTCGTGCTGGTTAACATGTCAGCCCTTGGTTAACCAGAGAAATGACTGGAATCTCTCACTTTTAGAACATATTCTAAATAAATCACTGGCATGATATTCTTGATTTTATTTGCACAATTTAGTTTTTATAATCTCTTTTATGTGCATAACCCCAAAACCATGACTTTTGTTTCGTTTAACATTAAGGTAGCTGGGGTGGCTATTAAATGCTTGTCTTGAATTGATTAGTTTCAGTAGAAGTTTTAAAGATGCATTAATCATTTCTTCACAGATTGTAGTTGAAATACTATATAATATACCAGATTAAAACA
This sequence comes from Lamellibrachia satsuma, assembly GCA_033239005.1. Classification (NCBI taxonomy): domain Eukaryota; kingdom Metazoa; phylum Annelida; class Polychaeta; order Sabellida; family Siboglinidae; genus Lamellibrachia; species Lamellibrachia satsuma. The sequence goes on from BSQZ01000055.1 coordinate 431,837, forward strand.
AATTCGAGTTTTAAATTTATTTGGTTATGTTACAAGGTTTTTAAAACATTTTTGTAAATGTAACAAAATAGCCACTAAAAATGAAGTTTAATCGTTTTGAGACAATCCCCAAAGAAATAAGTTACATACATAAGCATGACAGTGTAACTGGTAACTTTATGGCAGATTTTGGTTAACATAAACCAATTATGTTTGCTACACCACAGTGGATGAATTAAGTAAAAGTTAAATGAAGCCTAAAGTGGCAGTGTATCTTGACACAAACCGTTCACCAATCATAATTTACTGTTCTATTACGTTGCGTGCACATAAGACGCGTTCAGATGCAAAATTGCAACATCGTGAGTGTTGTAGTTTTTCTCAAACAAAATTTGAAACATAATTTCCTGGTTATTAATGAAAACACAATCTCAACAAATGCTTGTTTTTGTGTTGAAATTTACGGTTTTTCACTGGCATTTTATGTATTGTTAACAAAACATAATGGCCATTTGTAATATTGACATGTCCCCTTACTTTGCTGCCACGATAGCCCTTGAATCTGTACTTGTAATGTGTTGTCGTCTATGGTATCAGGTTATGCTAGCCAACTAACAAACATGTGGCAGGGTGTGCGTACGGTCATTTTGATTATCCCACGGGGTCACCAGGTCACATACGCGTCGGCATTTCCGTTCTTGTCATAGGCACGATAAACAATGTTAACGCTCACTGAACGCTGATATTTGCTGGTTTAAGTACATGATTTAGTTAGGTAGATATAATACTGATGTGTACTAGCATTACAGTAACCAGACGATGTGGTCCACTGTCACGGCGAACGAATATAGCTGGTTCGAACATCGTAGCACACATGGTTGTTACTATGGAACATTGTCGCTTTTCCAGGAACTCAAAGGGATTTCCAAAAGGACTACGTTTTTAAAGGATGGATTGGCGAAATATGACGTTAGTGCCGGGTGATTTTTTGTGGTGTCGACGTTTAGTTCAGTATATTCTAGCATGTTATGAAGAAAAAATCAACTGACACGCTAGCAGCCCCAACTACCTTAAAAATTATACTTTACCAAAAGGCTTGCTACACCTATAGTCTCTCATATTAATAAAAAAATTATGCATAAATCCATGTACAATTTTTAAATGGTTAATCGGCGCATGTAGTATTGAGATTCTGATCAAGTGTCATCATTTATCAGGTTACGAAATATACCTTTAGGTTTCACTGGAACGAGAATTGGTGGGAGAGAAGGATAGAAATAATCCTTTACGTTTCGCCGGAAATCCACCTACTGATTTTCAACTAAATCTGACACAAATCCGTATAAATATGGAACACGGCCATATATACCTCCTAAAAATCCGAGCTTGATGGGGTTAGTAAGGACTCACCTGCAACCCACAGCCAGTCACCGGCGACCTTGAGGATGTCGAGGGCTGCCTGGTACTGCAGTATGGCCTCTCCGGGTTGCCCAGCCAGCAGACACAGGTCACCCGTGTGTTTCCTCAGACGCCCCTGGTAACGCTTCCGGTACGTTCTGCAGCCAGACTGAGAATTGAACACTCCGACCTCCTTGATAAATTACCTTATACATTGGGTTTGTCTTACGGATTTGTAAACATACACAAATTGCAATAACCAAAACAAAATTGTCTGTCGGTGGGTGGGTCAAGGGTTCACATGGATTATCACAAAAAATTGGAAGGGTATATACTGTATTTGACCTATTAAGCGTACATGTCCTAATTAGCGTGTACCCCCTTTTTAATCAGAAGAATCCATAACTATTGTAATTTGACTACTGTGGAACAACTAAAGTGTTGCCACCTGGTGTTAAGAAGTTGACACCACTTTTCAGTTGTTCTACACTTGTCACCAAATGACACCACTAGTGTTAAACAGTTACCTTATTGTCTACAGGAACAAACTTTGGTGTACGCTTACAAGACTCCTTGACATTTTTCCATGGCCAAATTTTTTTCAGGCACACTGTACGCTTACTAGGTTGAATATGGTTTATTTGTTTTAGGTTTTTTCTTGGTTGATATTCTGGGTGTCCCAATCCTATAGATAGATCAAGGGTGTTCCTGGGTGTCCCAATCCTACAGATCCACATTTTTTATTATATGTACAGTGGACCACGCTTAACAGAATCACGAATAACAGATCTAGCCATTTAGTTATACCAAAATGGTTGTGACGGAATCATTCTCCATTCCTGTTGTGTAAAATGTACCGCTAAATAGAATCACGTCATATCATTCGAAGTAAATTTTTTTATTCACTTAAGTTAAGAGAATCATATTGCTCTGACCAGAAACGATTATGTTAAGCAAAGTCCACTCTATTGGAATTTATTATAACCACAAAGCCTCATAACCACTAATGAGTTTTATTATTAATCACTCACTCTTTTAATGCCACTAAGATGCACGCATGCACGCACGCACCCACATACATAAAATATACATTGCTATTACTATTATATGTAAGCTGTTATATTAATATAATTAACTATATAAGAGGTAACTGACCTACTGTCTATGTCTAGTCCAACCATGTCTTTTTTCTCAAAGGGTGCGGTCAACATGGGAAACTTCTCCTGCCTCTCGAATGACCGGTCCAGTCTCTTCCCCTCGAGCACCCAGTATAGGGAAGCCACAAACTCCTGGGAGAATTAAAACAAGTTTACATGGAACAGTGAGTTCAGTATTCAGTGCAAGTTTATATGTAAACAAAAATATCATCCCACAAGTACACACTTTAACATTTATTTTACGTGTAAATATGAATTAATATGATAACTGATGCCCTTTGTATGAAGATTATCAAAAACAGTGACTTTTGATCCTGACTAACGTGGCATTAAGCTCCCAAATGAGTGCTATTTGGCTAAGTGAGATGAACATAGCTATGTTTCACTAGGCATTAAGGCCGCCATCTTGACTCTAGATGATCAAACTTCAACTTGCTGGACAAATAACAGTTGCAAATAACAAAAGCACTCAACTATCCCACAAGTTCCTAGGACATTATCGTCCAACTTTCAAGTTATGCTGAACACTGACTTACTCTTCCATAGACAATGATCTTAAATTGGTTATAGACAGCATTATGTTGTGAAACATGGGTAACACTTAACAAATCAAAGGTCATGCTTCAATTAAAGTTTATCTTCACACCATGAGTACAATTGCATATTTGTAAAATTTCAGTGGATCCATTAACACTGCAACTTTACTGTAACTATGAAATTGTTGCCAAAACTACGTTACAAGGTGATGTGATTTGACTTGAACGGTTTTACTGGAGAATAACAGGTCAACCGTAGTAACATTTTAAACAACATATTTTATTTACCAGGTATGTACATAAATTTTTTGGTCTTTCTATGGAAAATATTTAATACTTAAATACCTTATTCATAATCATATGGTATACTGACATTTCAAACAGCATTTTGCAGAATGTACCGATATATAAATCAATTTGGTTAAAATTGCTGAAGCATATACGATATAGTGAGCATGCTGTTACAACATTTTCAAACTAAGTAAAACCTAAACAATCACACTCATTCCACCAGTGGCCAGCCATAATATATTAGTATACATGATTATTAGGCATACCTACATTCAATGATGATAACGTACCTTTAACGTTTCCTCCAGGTTGCTGCAGTCATCCGTAGATGGATACTGGATTACGTGTGTTGATCCAGACACCAACTTTGCTGGTGACTTCTCGCTGACACTGACTATAGTCTGTTCCTGAGTACACGCTGTCTTCTGAAGCAATGAGGCACTGAGAGGGTCATCAAATGGCCCCCTCGAATCATTTCTACATCGTTTAGATTTTGCTCCCAACTTCACCGCACCATTCCTCTGATTGTTCACACTTCGGTCTACGACTTCTGGTCCGAATATGAAAAGTCTCGAGTCGAATAAAGTTGATGAATACAGCTGCCTAATATCAGTGTAGAGTCGGCTTAATTGTGTTACCTCTTCTTCAGCTTCATAAGCTCCCAGGCAGATGAGGCCAACAATCTTCCTATGAGCCTGAAACTCTCCCCATTCACTGTTCTTAGTTGCATATGTCTTCTTGTAGCGAAGGTAGACTGTCCTGTTGTTGTTAGGGATGTCCACCTCCTGAACCTTGGTGATGCGGTCATAGAGGCGGCTGAAGTTTTTCGCTGCCAAGTGACAGCCGACCTGCTGCACAAGGATCAACATGCGTTGATGGTCCTCTGCACATTGGCCGTATTCGACAATACTCATGGCTTCTCCTCCGTTGTCTTGTCGACCTGCTACACAGAGAAACAGTGGTTTATCATCACAATTAACTCGGAAACATAGAGAATGACATTTGTCAAATGCTGAAACGGGTAGACTTTCATCAATAAATGCCTGCGCAGAATGATGAATTTGAAATGGTCAGACAATGTTGACAACAACATTCTCCAGGAAAGGACCAAACAGCTTCAAGTGGAGAAGGAAATCAAGATGAGAAAATGGAGGTGGATTGATCACAGACTAAGAAAACCTGCATCCAGTATCACCAGACACTGACATGGAACCCCCAGTGGAAGCAAAGATGAAGGCCTGACAGCAGAACCTTGAGGCAGAAATTAAGAAGATGGGTTACACCTGGAATGAACTCACAAAGATGACACAAAGGAGGACATAGTGGAGAACTTTTGATGATGGCTTATGCTTTACTTAGTAACTATTAATAACTATGTCTACAAATCTGGTTGGTTAGTGGCTAACTAGAGGTGGGGGTTGCATTTGGGAAAGTCAATATTTTACTTAGCACAATTACAGTTACATTTAAGTTCAGGGTGTAGCTTGGAAGTAAGCTGGTCAATAATTAATTAGGCTAAATGCTACCCAGTTATAAATAAATGGCTAAACATGAAAACCTCTGCTGTCAAGGAGAGTATGACACTAGAGCCTAGTTAGAGAATCTTTAGCTTGATATGAATACACATTTTCTCAAAAAGTTCTACATATAATTGGAAGTTGTTTTAGTGCGATCACAACTGATCAATCTACATTAAATGTTCTCACAATCATTTATTTTTCGAGCACATTTTTTCTACTTCTTGGTATTTCAGTGGGTGCAGACAAAAGTGCCTTCAGACAAAAGCCCCATGGACAAAAGCCCCTCTGGAAAAAAGCCCACAATATTAATACATACTAAATATTTTGTTATACAGTAACAGACATATAAAGCAAGGGAGTTAATACCAAATAATAAGGATGACAACAATCCGGTTGGAATGCGCCAAAAGAAAACATTACAGCTACAATAGTGCAGTGATGATAAGTGTTGAAGTAAGTATACTATAATTACTTACATTTTTATGCTCTCTCTTCAGTGCATATTTATATTTTAACTAACGTTAACTCATTATACATTTAACAAAATGGAAGCTCAGAGAATCCACGCACATAAAAATTACAGATATGAGTGCCAATAGGAATGCCAATTAGTAGAAATCATAAGTGGAAGCTTAAAAAAGACATTTTAATAATTAATATTTATTAATCAACCTGTCTATGCACAATAGGGTGATTTACAAAATACACAGTTAATAGACGAATTTGAAAATTTATTAATTTCACTTGACAAAAATAAGATTTTAATATAACTTCTTAACATTAACGAAAACACAATATCCAGTTAATGTTATGATATTCTGACAACAAACAGCTTTCTGCGTAAAATAACGAACATACTATCAGTAATAAATACATTTTACAATTAGTACTTTGTAAGTATTTAGACTGAGAGGCTTTTGTCAGTGGGGCTTTTGTCCCGAGGTGCTTTTGTCCTGGATTCATTTCAGTGCTAAAGTATTATGTATTTTGCTCCGATGTAAATCTACAATGGAGCTGTCAAACAGACATGTTGGTTTTGGTGCGGTAAGAAGTACACGCCCCTACTTGGTGTGTGCATGTATGCAATGTAGGGTGGTACTCTTGACTGAAATGAATAATTAAACTTGAAAGAACTAAATTAGCAAAACTGCAAACTGGGAATTTGATACTTCCCACTTCATTTGACTTGTGACGTTGTTCTACCTATGTCTATGAAAGAGGTGTCAACGTCTACCTTGTCTTTGGTTTTACAATTCCTAGCTGCTAAGGACACATAAACAACGAAGATAGTGATATTGTAGTACTAATTTCTGGTTTACAACACTGGCCGGCTAGAGTAGTACCAGGGCAGTGGTGGTCGATACAACGTATCGTTACCACACCGTGCCGTGGCACAACACGATTCACCCATCCCCACAGACACGGACACTCTACACTTCAGTTCGGGTATCCCAAGCCAAGGGCCAAGTTCCAACACACATCGATAGGCAAATAGCTTATTCTTGTTACAAATTCCCTGTTTCTCCGACATACTAATGCTTAAAACGTAATGTACATGCCTATTTATTCCAAACTATGAAAGTCGACATCATGACGTCAACTTCTGTGCCGACATCAGAGTTGTCAGATAACATCGGATGCACCGAAGTTTGACAACGTAGTCGTCGTAGGCGTATCGAAGTTGCGGCCGACCCCTCGACGTGAACTCATGACATCTTTACGGTGCTAACGTTCAAGCTGCTCTCGCGAAGTTAACTCGCCACTTGCTACACACTCAAAGTAAACGTGACAACATTAGAATGCACAGAACTGCACAGTATACGCGACACGGTCGAACGTAAATTATTAACAACTTCCAAACCGAACCTCTGGAACGGAGTTACAACCAAAACAATATCGAACATATCATTTGCGAGAACGATTTACACTGGACGTTATCAACAGGCAACGTCGTGGCATTCAATCCGTCAACATTGACCTGATGACGTCACATTCAACTCTAAAATCTTGTGCGTCGGTGTAAAATTACAGTAAAGTGTTAATTATGCTATTAGTGCTACTATTATGTGGAAACACAACTACTCATAGACATTCAAATGCATATTAAGAATTGGTAAGGAATTCCCTTGATATAAATTCATTTATAAATTCATATCGATATCTATAGGCATATATATATATATATATATATATATATATATATATATATATATATATATATATATATATATATAAAAATATATATATATATATATATATATATATATATATATATATATATATATATATATATATATATATATATATATATATATATATATATATATATAATGAGTGTCGATGCAAAACATTTGTTGAGAAAGTTGTTTTTGAGTAAATTTATATGAGATTAATTAAAACCAATTTTTTACATCATAATCAAAACCTTTTTTATTCAATCATGTTATACTTAATATTAGCAAAGAATATAGCAGATCATTCTGTTCAATAAATTTAATAGTTTGTCTGATTTCACAAAAATTACATATAAAGCTGCACAAACGAGCTAGCATATTGCGGTGGATACTAGATATATTTTATTTTTCACAAAATTTATTTGAAATGAGACTAGCAAAAAAAATCGAATTGATTAAACACCTTTAAATTATTCTTATAATATATTATAATATATTTATATTGAAAACTGGTTCATGGCATGCATGAATAGTACTAACAGTAGGGGCCTGTGTTTTATTGTGCTTTCAAAATATTACTTGTAATGTGCATTGAACATTAATAACAAAAACAGTTATTAGAACAAAAAACATGCAAAATTATTGACATTTTGAAAAACTCATCTAACAAAATAACATACATAAACTTTCTAATGCTAATTGTATTAAGAATTGGGACATAGAAATGTTGATTCTGCTATTTTTCATAATGCATATTGTACAAACTATTACAATTCACTAAATGTGAAAAAGTTTTATTTAATAACAAATTTACCTGTTGCGAATATTTCAACTTTGAAATGCAGTATCATATAATTTTGTTTCAATAGCCAATTTTAACAACAATTAAAATTAAGTGGTACAAATACAACCAGCTGGTGAAAATAATGAACAGCTTACAAATCTGCAATTCAAAAAAATACCAATTCAAAAATACCAATTCCAATTATTAATTCCATATTGAAATATAAGTATGTGATCAGAGCAACCATAGACATACTTGATGCAAAAAGTTACATCTGTTTTAGAGTAGCTTTGTTTAATTTCTGCATATTGTGGTACATAGTGGCAAACAAATATGATATACCCAACAAATTATATTTTATTTATTATCTGTAGCAAACAATTTCAGTTAAGAGTTACATGATGTAACTGAAAAAATAACAGAAAATACCAATTACATTTCCACCAATTCCAATTACTTTTAAAAACAAAACAACAATTCAAATTCTGAAATTGGAGTTGGCGTTTCAAATACAGTGGAATTGACCTTAAGTCTGCTGTCCTATTTTTAGGCCAACCTGCAACCAATTTGTACAACAAAGTCCCACAAAGTGTGAAGTCACATCTCATGTAACTGCATGAGTCCAATACATTTTATGCAAATCATGATGAGTTACCATGTAAATTTTCCAAGAGGAAATACTTGCCATCTACAGGGAGTCAGGGACAGAGAACAATTTAAGAAGAAAGTGAATGTCTTCCTTGGTGCCTGGTGTCAGCATCCACTACCAGAGTGAAGAGGGACAGCCACTAAGTCAACGCCTTCCTTGGAGCCTGGTGTCAGCACCCACTGCCAGAGTGGAGAGGGACAGCCGCTAAGTCAACGCCTTCCTTGGTGCCTGGTGTCAGCACCCACTGCCAGAGTGGAGAGGGACAGCCGCTAAGCCAACGCCTTCCTTGGTGCCTGGTGTCAGCACCCACTGCCAGAGTGGAGAGGGACAGCCGCTAAGCCAACGCCTTCCTTGGTGCCTGGTGTCAGCACCCACTGCCAGAGTGGAGAGGGACAGCCGCTAAGTCAACGCCTTCCTTGGTGCCTGGTGTCAGCACCCACTGCCAGAGTGGAGAGGGACAGCCGCTAAGTCAACGCCTTCCTTGGTGCCTGGTGTCAGCACCCACTGCCAGAGTGGAGAGGGACAGCTGCTAAGTCAACGCCTTCCTTGGTGCCTGGTGTCAGCACCCACTGCCAGAGTGGAGAGGGACAGCCGCTAAGCCAAGGAATAAACCCACCCAGAGGTGAACTCAATGTTTCACATCCATAAGCACTTAAACTGCCTCTTCAGTTGATTTAGTCCATTTAGTTCATTGGTCTTCACATCGGTAGTGTGTGAATAGTTTTTAAAATATTGCAGTTGGTTTAATAAAAGAACGCATACTTTTCTCAAAATCATCAAAAGAACTGACTTTGATCGTAAGATGGGGCGATTTGCAAGTATTAATAGCATTATTATTGAACATTTCTCTGGATCAGAGTCCGTTTTCGTGTTCAAACACTTTTGGTTTTGTTTATCTCAGTAGAGTTTTCGCCACCACGGCAAGGTCATTTTGTGGTGGGGCTGCCCAAATTTCCCGCTAAAATTACTACAAACAAATCACAACAATCACAGCGATTGGAGAACCCTGGTGACTTGGGACTTGACATCCAGAGATCATTTGACACTTGACTTGGACGGCATTGACGACACTTGACTTGACTTGCAGGTCGATGACTTGTAACTTAACTTGCTAGTTTGTAACTTGCCAACATGTCTGGTAGCAATTCAAGTAACTGATGTGATGGCCAAGTGATTGTCACGATCATGAACATCTGCATCCAATGAGCTAGAGTGACAGATCCCACACGGGTAAGTGTGAAACGATTTACTGTTGAATGGATGTGTTGAATGGAGCATTTATAACGGGTATGGTGTTTTGTCGGGAGCATTTATTGCAGGTATGGTGTGTTGTAGGGAGCATTTATTGCAGGTATGGTATATTGTAGGGACCATTTATTGCAGGTAAGGTGTGTTGTAGGAAGCATTTATTGTGGTAATAGTGTGTTATAACGGGCATTTATTGCAGGTACATGGTGTGTTGTAGGGAGCATTTATTGCAGGTACAGTGTGTTGCACGGAGCATTTATTTTACATATATTGCAGGTAGGGTGTGTAACAGGGAGTAGTAATTGCAAGTAGGTAGATACAAATGTGATGTGATTTGACATATATATGGTAAATGTAGGGAGTCAAAATAGGTTTTGATCATGATGCAACAATGACTTTAATTAATCTCAGATGATTTATTCAAAAACAACTTTCTCAACAAATGTTTTGCATTGACACGCATTTATGTGCAACATATATAAATAAATTATAAATATATACGTATATCCATTGGCACATGTTTGTGTGCATATATATATATACATATATATTATATATCTATAATTTATTTATATGTTACACATAAATGCGTGTCGATGCAAAACGTTCGTTGAGAAAGTTGTTTTTTGAGCAAATCATCTGAGATTAATTAAAGTCACTGTTGAATTTTTGCGTAATAATCAAAATGTATTTATTCAAAATCATGTAATACTTAATATTAGCAAAGAATATAACAGATCATTCTGTTCAATAGCCTCATATCACACTTTTCCTGTTTATTATTATTTTAAAGTTATTCTTATAGTATAATTTATATTGAAAACTGGTTCATGGCTGGCATGAATAGTACTAACAGTAGGGGCCTATGTTTTACTGAGCTTTCAAAATATTACCTGTAATGTGCATTGAACACTCATAAAAAACAGAACAAAAAACATGCAAAATTATTTACATTTGTGGGACCAAATTTATTATGTATTTGATTCCAAATACATTACAAATTTGAATTTTCTATATGCAAGATATATAAAAATTGCACCAAAGAGCACACATGGGCAAATATAGAATGACATCTTATCTTTGATTCGAAATGCTTGTTTTTAATATTGTAGAAGTACCATAGGACCATAATAAGTATGTAAATTGAGGATTCTCAAGTTAAAAAAAAGCAAATTTATGCATCACATTTATTCCAGGAATCGTAGCCACCATTTCCTATAAATACATCACATAAACATACGTCACATAAACATACGTCACATAAACATACGTCTGACTACATAACAAATAAATATGCTCCATGTCATAGGAAAACACCCATAAACAAAGTATATTAGATAACAACTTTAAAATCAAATAAAATTGTTAATTATAACATTCTGCAAATTGCTTAGATATCACGACGCAACCCACTTAAGTTAATAAATTAAATGAATAAATATATAACCAGTTTTTGACTTTGTCGCATAACAGGAAGTGAGGAAACTGTCAGCATAGCTAAACTATGTTTCTTGGATATGTTCTACTTGCACAGTGAACATTCACGCAAGTAAACTTAACTTGTTAAATATGTCATGATCTGCCTTCAAACCTAAAAAATGTCAGTTTGAACACGCCATTCTATACTTAAATTTTGGCCTAAACAAGTTTATGTAAAGATGTCTTTGTGATGGTATTCCTTTGTGCCCTCCGCAGTCTACATCTGTCTTGCATGTCAAGTCTACACACTGCAGCCGACTGTGTAAACTTAATCCCGTTTCTTCACAATGGCCTTCCGTGGCAAACCTGAAAGACAGGAAAACCAACTACACAACCAAATTAGGGAATCTTGCTGCGGGGGGAACAGTGGCATAACCATGCTACCATGTAGTGGTGCAACAAGTCACAAAAATATGTAAGCCAAGGGGGGCCTTGGCCCAATGCCCCCCTGAATATGTTAATAAAAAAAAATCCAATAAACAAACAAATGTTTGAACTGGATGGATCCTACCCAAAAAAATATACCTACATATTCTAATTTGTTTATGATAACCCCGGTGCAAAAAGATAGTTGTGCCATTGTAAGTTTACAAAACTTGCATTGTAATACACGCCCCGCATTATGTAACAGTCGTTACTTGGCGCCAGTGACACTTGATACACTTTTATAAAAAACATCTGTGCTGATAGAATGTTCTTTTGAAACGTAAAACGAATTGTATATTTAATGATTTCTTTCATGTAATTTTGCTATGTTAAATGAATGTATAAAAAAGATACCGCAACATGTGTTACCCCAGTCACGGGGACACCAAATATCTACCTATGCCGTTGTCATTTGTTGTGTCATCATTGCTTACATTTTAAACAGCTTTCCGTGTATCAGATTTTAAGAAGATCAAAATAAAATAATAACAAAGAACATGTAATGAATTAAAATACAAATTAACATAAATTACAATTAAATTAAATGTTAAATCAATAGTAACAACAGGGACTGGTTCTCCCAGCTACCAGCGAAGCGCAGGTTGGGACGTGCTCCTGTTCCTCTAATGCACGATGTGCAGAAGCAACTTGCAAAAAGAGAGTTCGAACACAGGTTCTCTTTATACTGAGAGTCGGATGCTATAACCAATACACTAGCATGCACTGTGATTATGGTGTCCTAAATAACGATCATGACATTTAGGCGATACACGATAATAAAAATATAACGTGAATCAAGTGTTGGTCCAATTTGCTTTCATGGAGTTACAAATAAGAAAGTTGATTGCACGAAAGCAACGACAAGAAGGCGACATCGGCATGTTCGTAGGATGAAGGACGCAAAACCAATTCACCACAACTGATGGGATGTACGATGAAAATACCCCAAAATGGCATAAATCATCAACGAAGCTAACATAAGTCACAATATTGGCATAAATGAGCATCTTACATTACAATATCGATCACTGTTGAGACCCGATTGCTGATTTTCGATGATTTACGCACAACCTAGAATGGAATGTAACAGTCGTTACGACAGGCAAAGAGGTGGACAACAAACTTCATTGCACTCAACAAGTGTATGTGCTAACTTTCACAGAAGAATTTGCATTGCCACTGGAATGATTGCATAGATTTAAAATTTTTTTTATGGAATTCCCATACATTTACATCAACATTTGTGGAAAAAATGTAAGATTAATGTAAAAGAAACGGTTGTGGCATTCAGGACACCATGAGAAAAATATTAAATTTATTTACTTTAATCATATCCCATTACAATAGTTTGAATTACAATGCTATCAAAAGAATGATCAGACACTGTACTTCAAAAGAAAAATAAACATGAACAGTCGGAACTTCACATTCACTGCTAGCCAATCCTGATAACAGTCGTTTCGCTCAAGGACAGTTACCATCTCTTTGCTAGTCTTCTGCCTAGTCAGTCCTTTGTGAAATATCAATATCTTGATTCAGACTTACTGACTATTGATTACGCTGTTTCACTTTTAGACTGCTCGTTTAATCTGTTAATGCTTTTTTCCAATTGGAACGTAGTTTTGTCAATTATAACTTAAGTGAATCATCACAGAGATAAAACAATTTTTGTCTCAACTATATCTAACATACATGTACTAGAGCGATATGTACTAGGGCGATATTTTAATGTGTATTCTATTTTCACGTATTTACATATCTCTTGTGGCGAGGTCAGAGGTTATGTCCACCTCAACTTGACATTCAATGCATGAGGTTAACTTCAAAATAACTATTCTGAAGTTATTCAGTAATGGATCGGGTATGTGCTAAGCGATGTTGTTACTAATAATGTTGTACATGTGCTGATCATGTATCGATATTCCATTCGATTGGACTGCCTGTCATTTTGAGTATTTAGACGAGTTCTCTATTATCGCTCGTGTCAAGGCCACATGAATGTAGCTTACTGAATCTGAGTTATAGTATTCGGTGTAATTTATAGTTAGTCAATGCACACTAACACTATGACTATGCATTATGTAAACGCTAGTGACCAGTTATTATGTGTGTAGTTATTTGGTGCATTCTTAATCCTTGTATGCTAATTTGGTGTAACCTTAACATATGGAGCGCCACTGCGTGCATTTATTCAATAATACACATCTGCTGAGAGCACTAATATGGAGAGCCGTTGTGTGTATTATTAAACTATACGAGGACGCGTAGTTACTTTTCAGTTATACACACAAGTGATAAGGACTAGCTTTAGATTTGTATCGTGTATTACTGTGTAATGTCAACATTATTTTGGTTTAACAAGACAAGATTTAACAAGATTGCCATCCCAAACAACAAATTTCAGATGGCAAGTGGACAAGGAAGCCATTGGCTTATCGAGAGTCCAACAATTTATTCATCTATGTGCAGCCCACCCTTATCAAATATCTGTCAATTCTATTTTTAAACATATTCACACTACTAGCATTAACACAATTATTTGGCAGTTTGTTCCATTCATTTATCACCCTCTGTGAGAAAGAGTACTTTCTCGTGTCCAACCTACACTGCTCCTTAACTAATGCTGCTTTGTGTCCTCTTGTTCTACTGCCTTCTTTAAGTTTGAAGAACATATTCCTATCAACATCCTCATAACAGTTCACTATGTTAAGCACTTCTATTTGGTCTCCTCTTAGTCTCATGGTCTCTAGTGTTGTCAAACCACATTGTAATAAGCGACTTTCGTAACTAAGGTCTCTCAATTCTGGAATCATTTTGGTTGCTCTTCGTTGTATTCTTTCTAGCTTGTCTATGTCCTTTTTACGATACGGCCTCCATGCTTGAATACAACATTCCAAATGTGGTCTAACTATTGCTTTGTACAGGAGTACAATTAGATGTTTCTCCTTATACATGATAGTTCTCCTAATTAGCCCTAGAATTTGATTTCCTTTTGAAGCAGCAATCCCACATTGCTCTGAAACTTTCATGTCAGCACTAAATGTTACTCTTAAGTCCTTTTCTTGTGTGCTTCTACCTAGTACAGCATCCCCCATTTTATATTCTTCGTCCATGTTTCCATGTCCTATGTGTATACATTTACACTTCCCAAAATTTAATAACATTTGCAATTTTTCTGACCATTTAACTAATTTATCTAGATCATCCTGTAAACTTTGTTTATATGTATCATTAGTAACCTTTCTGAATACGTTTGTGTCATCTGCAAATTTTAGTACTTTGCTAGATATGTCATCTTCCAAATCATTTATTTTTTAAAAACAGTATAGGGCCTAATACTGATCCCTGTGGTACACCACTCAAAATAGATTTCCAGTTTGAAATCTCACCAACTACTAGTACTCTCTGTCTTCTGTGTGTAAGCCACTTTTCTATCCAGCTGATTACATCATTACCTATACCATGGGCTTTTAATTTAAGTATCAATCTTTGGTGTGGCACTTTATCGAAAGCTTTCTGAAAATCTAAGTAGACAACATCCACTGGTGACCCGTCATCTACCTACTTTCTAATTTCTTCAAAAAAACATAAGAGATTGGTTAGACATGACCTTGCTTTTAGGAACCCATGTTAAGATGTATTTATTAAATTATGTTTTACAAGGAATTCCTTATAACAAGGAATGGTTGTGTTCATTATAGCATTTAGCACAGTAAATGGTATATTTTGTGTATTACAATTATCAAGATAGTTGTATTAGTTATTTGATAAATATTGTTGTACAGTTATTACTGTACATCAGGTCATATGTATAATGTATGTTGGCAGTCGTTATATTATGCTGTTAGGTTAGTTTAAGCGTTACTTGTTTGTTTAAACATTAATGGGCGTTGTGTTAAGCTATTCTTATAACTATAAGTTCTGCTGCTGATGTCAGTCTTATTATTATTACTGGTTGTGTTGACAGACGACTTGCCTCTGCTGTCTCGTCTATTCTCTTGTTCACATTGAAATGCAACACTAAACCTGGTGGACGGACCGAATAAAACATGAAACGCTCAATTCCGCATTAATACATTTGGTGTTCAAAAGTATGAAGCACTAGCACATATATATTATATCAAATGATGACAAATTGATGTTCTTTACTCTGACATTCATATCAGATTAATTTGTACATGTTACTCTCGGGATAGTACATGGCTTACCCCATATGAGTGTAGTGACGACCCGGCCAGCCAGGTAGACGAATGACATAGACAACCAGAGTCCGCCTAGGAAGGCTGATCTCTGGTACCAGGTCATCACCTCCAGGATTGGGTAGACCCAAATGTCGGCAGCATACGCTACCCACAGGATCCTGGTCAACACAAGATAAACCTCATTAATTGAGGTCTTCCACTAACAGTGTAATAAGTACAACAACAACATTGTGTAATCATTACAACAATAATATTATGTAATCATTACAATAATATTATGTAATCTTTACAACAATGATATTATGTAATCTTTACAACAGTAATATTGTGTAAGCATTACAACAATAACATTGTGTAATCATTACAACAATATTCTGATAGTGGGAAATGCAGTTCATGATATTTACTGCATTACATGTGTTCCTTTGTGTAGAAAATATCCATTCAATTCAGTCTTAGTGTCCAGGTGAGCAGAGAAAGTAGCTACTGCTAGCAGACTGTATGTAAATAGGTGACAGGCCCTGTCAATGTGGACAGATCACTATTTATTTCCCACTGGCAACAGTGGTAAACATTTTTTAAAGCTGTTTGCAAATTTGTAATGTGAATGTTTTGAAAATCAACTGTGTTAATATTTATTCCTTCATCAACCTGCTGGACAAACTTATTCAAATTCTGCAATTTTCCCCCCAGAAAATCAACATACAAATAGTGTCCAAAACAACTACATCGTGTCTTCATGCGCAAGGGATCATATAGTAATTGACACGTGCATATGTTGCCAGCTGTCCACTAGTAAATGAATCTGAGCACACCATGTCGAAGTGGGGACCATCTCAAAAACACTGACACTTCATTCGTATGACATGAACCCAGAACTAAAATAGTGATCTTTTCCCTCCTTCCTGTCCCCTAATTATTCCACTATTTCTACCAGTTCCCAGAAGGTGGCAGCATTTGTTTGTGCAGACACCCAAACGAAGGGTGTCTGGAAACTGGTAAACCTGGTGTACACTTCTGAACTACTTATTTAGGCCTTACAGTATATAGTCCCCAATAGAAGCACACTAGGTAACTTATGTGTACTTTCTTTTTTCAACACATGTTGCCACGATTAAATTTTTGAATCGGTACACCAATTGTTGCACTGGCAAAATCAACATGCAACTAAAGCTTTGTGGAGTTGCGGATCGGCATACACTGCACGACTGATTCGATTTAAGTTGAATAAACATGCGACTCGCAACAAATGTTTCACATTGTAGCCTGGCATAACTCACCACACAGCATAGATGAAACCAAAGGCAAGCGTGGCAGACAGCCCCAGTAAGTCGCTGGGGTAGTGGTGATACACGAGGAGCTTGTCTGTCAGGAGAAACAGTAACACTGTGGAATGCTGAAAGCGCAAACGAGCTCAACATGTACAGCAATAAACATTTACCTACTTATAAATAATGCGAGACATTCTTCATTAACAAGTCAACAAGTAATCATCTAGAAAGGTGTATCCTTCCAAAAACAGCAACAAAATGTAATTTAAATACATAAAATATGTTATACTGCTCATACGCCTACCATGAGTTCATTGTAATAGTGTATTTTTACAACACTGATACTTTCTTCAACTACAAGTGTAATTATTATAAGTAATATTTTCCCCTCCTCAACTAAATCATGCGACACCAGCTCTAGCCATAAACTGATACCACACAAATGTTCTACAACGATTACAAATATTTCACATGACATGACAGTAAGTTCGCACACTTGAAAGTCAATGGTACATGGCTCACTCACACCAAGTCTACAATTGATAGTATTAATAACACTAAGTATGTTATTTAAAAAAAGGTTCTTACCATGATATGGTTGAGCCATGCTGGAATGATTGCATCCAGAGCCTTCGGGAAGACCAGCTCCCGATCAACGGCATAGATTCCCCAGAAAGTTATGACAACAAACTGAAAGTGAAAGTCATAAGTGTCCACCAGTGTTCAGTATATTTTGGAGATGATCTGGGTTTAATTTCTAATACCGGAAATTAATTTCAAGTTGGTCAAGTTGGCATTCGGTAGCTATATAACACGTTCAAAGGTTAGAATCA
Organism: Lamellibrachia satsuma; assembly: GCA_033239005.1. Classification (NCBI taxonomy): domain Eukaryota; kingdom Metazoa; phylum Annelida; class Polychaeta; order Sabellida; family Siboglinidae; genus Lamellibrachia; species Lamellibrachia satsuma. Next base: position 449,784 of record BSQZ01000055.1, read on the forward strand.
AAACATTGGCAATAATGGTGATACTGATCATACAAGTAATTTTATTAATTGGACCTTTAGTAAAATGACAAGAAGAAATATTTACATCAAATGTTTCCTTATCTACACTAGAAATCACTTCAAGTATTTGGCTATTTATTCAAGATGGTTAGACTTGCTTATATTATATTGAATATATTCTTTTAGAAATGTGTTAACAATCATGATCACAGTTGTTAGCGGGTGTTCGTGTGGTTGTTGTATGTGTTATCACTGTCATAGAATACATCTGCTGTGTATGACATACCATATGACATACCGTATGACATATCGTATGACATACCACATTCAACATAATAAGTGTACACTAGTGGTGTCATTTGGTGACTAGTGTAGAACGACTGAAAAATGGTGCCAACTATTTAACACCAGGTGGCGACTCTTTTCAGTTGTTCCACACTCAGGGTTGTTTGATTTAAATCATTTGATTTAAATCATTGATTTAAATCACTCCAAAAAATTTTTTTTAATCATTGATTTATGATTTTTTCTATTTTTTGGACTTCCGGTTTTTTAATCACTAATTTATATGAATTTAACACAAATAATTGTTTACAAGCATCGAGATCAACAAAGTTTTGTATGTTTTTAATACAAAACACAAAGTGCGCACACTAGCCTGATAGTCAAACATTTTATGACATTGTGTATGTTTGAGCTATTCCCTTTCTGAATGCAGTGAAGCCACACAAACTTGTCTTCCAGAGGAAGCATCTTTTCAACACAGAAGCCCTGTGTTAAAGTCCACTTATAGCTTGTGCTAGTTGTTACCAATTCAGTATGTTGACTCAGTTGTTTAATACTGTACCAGTTTGTATTCTGGTTAGAGACCCTTAGAGTACACACTACACAGAGTCCTATAGGCAAACAATAATTGCCACTGCTACAGCCACAAACACACAGCATGATTTCCTTTCCAAGACAGATTATGCAACTACAGGGGGTGAGGCCTTGTGGACACTGTCTAATGTCTTTATATAAGCAAAAATCATGTGCCCTCTGTTAAGACAAGAACCCAAATCGCTTTGAATATAACATGCTTGAAAGAGTTTACAAACATCTATATAAATATCTATATACCAGATTTAAAAAAAATAAAATAAATCCGATGAAATAAAAAAAATCCTATTTTTTTATTTTTTTTATAAAAATCATGATTTTTTCAACCCTGTCCACACTAGTCAAGTTACAATAATTATGGATCCTGCTGATTAAAAAAGGGGATGCACGCTAATTAGGGCATGTGCACTTAATAGGTCAAATACGCTACTTACACACACATGTGTATATATATTTATATATAATTATGTATATATATATACATACATACATACATACATACATACATACATACATGTGTGTGTGTGTGTATGTATGCCCATACACACAAACACACATATGGCAGAACAAGACGGATGGACAGACTAACTGAGAGACAATCACCAACCGTCCCAACAGGCCAGACAATACAGGCCACAAAGTTGTCTCGTATTCGCTGCAAGATGCTTCTCTTCTTCAGGTTGTCATGTGGTTTCAGGTTGGAGCCAAACAAATCATTGAGCAGACTGATGCCAAAATAGAGCGTCTGAAGGACCTGGAAAAGGCAAATGTTCAGAAATATTAGTAGTATTTTGCACCTGAGCTGTCTTCAAACTATATGCAACAATTCCAAATTAGTAAGTCTTCAAAGAGAAACATAGTAGGAACCATAACTTTTGAATTATTTCCTACTGCTGCTGCTATCTCAACCCCATGGGAAATTAAGCCAAAAGATATGACTGGCATATGTTCTACATTGTATGTATGCAGTGCTAAAAATACACTGCATTCAACTGGAGTCCAGTTCAAAGTGCAGTTTCAGACACAACACTGAGTTGACAGGTGAGCTCCTGATGATTGTCTGTTGACTGGCCGGCAGAGACACCTGAGAGCTAGTTTATGGTGCTACATACATTCTGCTAACTACCAACCTAATTGTCCAACAGACAATGATAACATCTACCTGGACTCATGCCAGACATGTAAATGAACAAACATAACCCAACAAATACAAAGTAAACTTACAATGTTAACATCTACCTGGACTCATGCCAGACATGTAAATGAACAAACATAACCCAACAAATACAAAGTAAACTTACAATGTTAACATCTACCTGGACTCATGCCAGACATGTAAATTAACAAACATGAGCCAACAAATACAAAGCAAACTTACAAAGCACCAGAAGGTCATGTATTTAAATTTGCCTCCATAACCTCGGTACTCCAGAACTCCTTCTCCTCTCTCAGTGACATACTTGAGGTTATATGACAAAGAATATGCATACACCAAGAAAATAGTCCCATTTCGAAGCCAACCAGGACAGAGGTTTAACACCTTAGTCACTACCATCTTGTGGCACGAGACATCCTCTGTACTTAAATGCAAACTTAATGTGTCACATGACCCGCATCACTATAAATATACACAGTGGCTTATATTAAGGGATTATCTCAAACATGTACTGTTCCAGGGTTGGGTTCAACTATAAAATGTGTAATTAATTACAATTACAGTGTAATTTGGTAATTGTATATATTTTACAACAATGTGTAGTTATAGTTAAGTTGTTATGAGGCTGTGTAATTGACCATCATAATTTACTATTGTAATTGACTAATTGTAAAATAATCTAGTTGGACTCAACCTATGAAGTATTGCAACTGACCCTCTATGGAGCATTGTAATTGTTTTTTGAAGCACCTTAATTGTAAGTATAACTGAATTCTGTGGATTACAATTGTGTCATTTATCACACGTACCTATAAAAATTACATACTGGTACTGGTTTTTTATACGTCACAATATATTGTCCATTGGTGATTATCTGACCAAATTACTGATAACTGCCTTGATGGATATCTCAAGTGCACACACTTTACAGGTATATAAGGATGTTACAATAAACATATATTATCACTAAATAATATTATAATACCTATCAGACCATACTACATTGATGTATGTAATACGTATGCATGCAGAACATTGATTTGCCAGTTAAATTACATATACCTGTACAGGTTCCCGCAAAAAAATTTACGGTTGAAAAAACTTTATTATTGAAATACAATGTATTAGGTGTAATTAAATACATTCTCCTGTTTATTGGCTGTATGTTAGCATGTTGTAATCTATAAACCTACACACTTAGTGGTCAGTGGACTACACCAGCAGTGTCTGGATTGAGCTATGCAATCGCCTGGTTGTGATTGCAATGGACATTAGGCTGGACTGTTGCACCATTAGTGACTCTTATTCTGGCAGCTTTCTGGTTATATATTACCGTATTTTACCGCGCTATCGCCCATGGGGGTATGGGCAATAACGGGGATTGGTATTACCGCCTCCTCCCACATTATAAAAAATACAGAAACAACGTAAACTGACCAGGGATGTACAATCGCGACGAGGCACCAACCAGTGCGGGTTTCACAAAGCATCCGTACCACACGAAGAAACTAATACTAACCTTTTATTGATATTTGAAGAACATTATGTGTAATTATTCATTATGTACAATTATTCGCATTGTGTGGTGTACGACTGTTCAGTGTTCGTAGTCAAACGACCAGCTTAGTTCCTTTGTACCATACACAAACTTTGCGAAACCGGCCCAAACTGCTCATCCAAGTTGGTAATAATACATGCGGCAGATGTCGCTACTGGTCTGTCCTGTCGCACTAGCCTTGTCATTGTCAGAACGCCCAAATCAACTTTCATCAGAATTTGTCACATGGATGGTTGATCAGCCCCACTGCAGTTGAACGAATTTCATCTCTTGATACGATGGGAGGTGGTTATTAAGCGGTCTATTAGAGTATGGACACAGTTACAGCATATAAAACAGATGCACCAACCCTCACCAGAAACAATGTCAATGCAACTTAGCAGACGAAACTATTCACAACTTCAGCTACCCATGTGCAAGCCAGGTTATCAAATCAATGACATTCTGTGTGAGAACCTGAAGGAGGAAGTTCTTGTAACGTGAGCGTTGGTGCAAACTCCAAATCGCAAGCGAAATGCTGAGTGAGAAGCCTATGCAGAAAAGATGGAGTAGCCAACTGAGTGCGGCTCAGATGCATAACTACTCAACTCAGCGAAGCATAACTGGTTGAGTCTGAGGCGACAACATTTCGACTCATTCCTGGCATAGTCCCTGCAAGTCAGCTTGAAAGAATCGATGAGTTGACAATTCACTTACACTTCCTGGCAATCCTAAGTGTTACTGTAAGGTGACAGATGTTAAGCACTGTACTTGTCCGTTTTGGTGAGTGCTGTTTGTCCGTTTTAGAGTAAGTTTTTATGCTTAAATTACTTTAAGTGTTTCTTAATTTTATAGCCTTAAATATTTCTTATTTGGTGCCTGTACGGACCCTGTAAGTGTGTTTTTCTGAAAGTTGTGTGATTTTGTCGAATTACACGCAGCATGTGTGTTAATGGGAAGTCAATGTGCTATGAAATGTTGACGAAAATCTAATCGTAGAATAAATTTTGCTGGAATCCTAAGAAACGTTATAATGGCAGCCTATTTGGAAATGAAATGTGGTTTAACCCTTCTGCTACATGGCTGGGTGTAAGCTAGTATATGTAAGCTAGTATATGTAAGCTAGTATATGTAATTGTGTACACACTAGGCTTACACTAACCATTCATCAACGGCAATGACTAAATAATATTAAGCTTGGCAAAAACATGATTTTCAGACTTTTTGCCAATTTGGCTGGGAAAAAGGAAGTTGGTTAAGAAAAAACATTAGTCCAATGTATAAAGGATAAAATATCTAGTATCTACTACAACATGCTAGCCCATTTACGCACATTTGTAATGAAGTTTTGGTGAAATCATTTGAAAAAATTATTAAATTATTTTTTCACTGGATCCGGTTAAAATTCAGTGAAAAAACTGGCAAAGTAATCTAGCTACATACTTTAATATAAGGTGGCTTTGTGGTTCAGGGATGCTTGCAAACGATATATCAAACAAACCTGCTCAGATCAGCAACGAGTCCTGGGAATCTGCCGCAGCAGACCGCAACAACTTGCGATAGGCTGAGCAGGCTGGTATTAGAAACGAACTGTGGTCGGAGAAGCGAGAGTGTCTGAGAGAAAGGCCATCGACTACCACGCCTTTACATCAAACTGTCTACACCTGCACCGTCTGTAGCAGAGACTGCCACTCAAAAATCAGACTTTTAGTCATATCAGATGCTGTACAAAACACTGGTGTCATCTATGGTGCAGCTCCATTATCTTTCGAGATAAACTGATGCTAACGAATGACTTATGAGGCTATTCACGCTTTTGCAAAAACGATGCATTCTTTTTCCTAAACCAACTGTGCATATTACTTAAACGATTCACATATTACAAATTTGTACATCAACAAACCTGATTCACGATGAGCTAAATCAATGCAGGGAGTTGTAATTGCGACATATTGCAACATAATGTACAAGTGAATTTGAGACAGCCCCTTGTGAGTTGGTGTGCCCTGAAAAATAGTTAAATTGACAGCTATGAGTCGCCATACTATCAGACCGACTGAGACCATCAATGACTTTGGAACCAAGTAAACAATATATGAACATCAGAAAAACTGTCAGTAAACATCCTATGTACTCTGAGTCACGCTTCTAGTACATGATTACATTTAATAGTTGACATTTTCTTCTAAGGAGAAATTTTAAGATTGGATGATTTATTGATGTCATTAAATGTCACACAACGACCTTTATGTCATAAAACTGGCTTATTTTATTTAATAGCCGAGTATGTTTTTTTAATATTAAGAGATGCAAGATCACAATGGGAGCATTCCGTCTCAGATCAACTAAGGCATGTTGCACTCATATTTTTTAATTCAACCAACATTTTACGAATGACTGTATTATCCACAGCTCAATATAACCACACGTCAAACCATAGGGTTGTAACTCGAATAGTTTCTGAGTTATGACCATATCAAATTTGACAGTCTGTCGTTGTTGCCACTTTTTGGAAATCATGAAGATTTCTTTTTCTACTTAAAATACCAATAACTCAAACAAATATTTGTTCAAGAACTCTGATATCTGGCCTGCTTAGTCTCCATTATATATATATATATATATATATATATATATATATATATATATATATATAGTTACACATTGACGTTGTGTTTTATGTGCAAAATTGAGCCAACAAGTGATTTTAGAACCATATTTCAACAAAACATGCTAGAACACACATGAATCTTATTTTGATCAATAATACACCTACATAATATTATGTAGGTACATGATAAGTTTGAAGTTTTTTATTTCTATCTTGATTAGTTTATGAGATAGTTATCTCAAAATTTGGTACATAGTGAAAAGTGGCCTATATTTAGCAGCCAAAAATGCTATGTGGCCATGGAGCTAAAATTCCAGTTTATTTTTATGTGAAAGGCAGGTACAATGTCTGTATAATGCACCATAGTTCTCTATTCAAAACTTAAATTTGTTTGAAAATGTAGATATATTTTAACAGATTGTGAATGCAAAATTCTAGAATGAGATAAGGGAGGACAATGGGTATACTGGGCGCACAAAAATGGCAAATTTTTATTTTGAAAATGATTTCAACAGTATGTGTTTCATTGTTGTGTTATAGTACATCATCCATATGGCAACCCTCTGTTGCAAGGAATACTGGAAATAATATTTTAGCTTATTTTGTATGACTTTCAACACCCAAAATTATATTGTGGGACTAGACCTGACCACCATTTTTTAACTGTGCATAGTCCTTTATTCGGTAAGTAACATATTCTAATTTCAGCATGGTGTTCTGTCTCGTTTAGTTTATATTGAAGCTGAAAATCACTGTTCTGCCTAGTGGTGTTTTCTAAATTTCTCCAAAATAAAAACAATACCCAAAATAAATGTGAAAGAACACCATCCTGAAATTAAAATATGTTAAGTAGATACTTACTAAACTAAAATATTATTTCCAGTATCCCTGGCAACAGAGGGTTGCAATTTAGATGTTGTATTATAACACAACAATGAAATACACACTGCTGAAATATTTTTTTGGGAAAACATTTTTTTTCAACATTTTTGTGCACCCAGTATACCCATTGTCCTCCCCCTCTCTCATTCTAGTACTTTGCTTTCGCAATCTGTACCAATATATGCACATCTTCACAAAATGTACTATGCATGTACATAGCTTGAAAAATTGTCAAGTTAAAGGCATATGAAAACATGTAAAAAATAATAGGTTTTTGGGGGCTTACCCCTTGTTCATATTATACTAGGGCATTACAGAGACCATTTGTATGTAAATGGTTAGTTCTTTTGCACAAGTGCTCAGGCAGTCATTGGATAAAATGCAACTAAATTCTGAGACATCAAATTTTTTACCATTGGTTGATTTCACATGGAATGACCCAAGTACATAATATAATCTATGCGTTCAGAATGTTTTTCTGCATTTGACAGTAACATTTAGATCATTTTCTTAGTATAGATGGAATAGGTAGTAAAATCAGCTATAGGATTTTATATTGTATTGTTATCTACTGATTACACAAAAACACAAAATATGTCTATTTGAATTTTTTTTCAACATGAAGCCATTTGAATAGAGAATCCAAATATGGTGCATTACACATGCACTGTACCTGCCTTTCATATAAAAAATAAACTGGAATTTTAGCTCCATGGCCACCTAGCATTTTCGGTTGCTAAATATAGGCCACTTTTCACTATGTACCAAATTTTGAGATAAGTTTCTCATAAACTAATTAAGATAAAATAACAAAAATAAAAGAAACAAAAATAAAAATCAAGGCTAACTAGCATAAAAATTAATTATGATTTTCTTCTTTCTTCTTACTGCCATCGGCAAACTTCATCAGGAGTTCTGATGAAGGTTGCCGATGGCAGTTGAAATGCTGAGTAAGTAATCAAAATAGTTGTGGTTGAAGAAAATCATATATATAGATATATATATATATACATACATACATACATATATATATATATATATACATACATACATACATACATACATACATATATATATATATATATATATATATATATATATATATATATATATATATGTAAATATATATATATGTAAATATATATATATGTAAATATATATATATATATATATATTATATATATATACATATATATACCAACTTGATGAACATTTTCATGAATAATATAAAATGCATAATGATCAACTATCTATTATGTTGTGCACGTTTAATTAATTCTGCACAACTGTGCAGAATTAATTAAATGTGCAGAACATAACTATCAATATGCATTTCCTACAATAGTAACTGCCTCAGCATGAAAATGGGTTGATGACGCAACTCCACATTAATTTCATTTTGTCTAGACTCTAGATTCTACAGTACACATGAAATCAACAAATCAAACTTTATATTCCCAATTTGTTTTTTCAATATTTCCTACTTTTGGAGAGGGTCTCGCGGGCCAACTGAAAACTGTCCGCAGGCCAAATTTGGCCTGTAGGCCAGGGTTTGTGGAACACTGTTCTAGCCCAAATAGTTTTTGAGTTATTGGTATTTTAAATGAAACAAGAAATCATCATGATTTCCAAAAAGTGGCAAACACAATAGATTCCTCCAAATTTGAAATGAATAGCTTTTCGAAATACATGACACGTGTGGTTAAATTTACCTGTAGATTAATTGGTAAAAAAATTTTTTTATTCAAAATTATGCCCCAATTAATGGTAATGTTTTGTATGGATATCATTTTTAACCAACCAAGATATTATGAATTCAGTTTCATATCCTGTAAAAATGTAAACGAGGAGTGAAAATTCATGTACACAGAATTGGTGATGGAACAGTCATTTATATGACAGCTGATTGTAAATTGATGTACTAGCAATAACGATATGAAATTTCACGCATGTGAACTATTACTTGATGTGATCGATATTCCCTAAACAGCTGATCACATGCTTTTTCACAGCTAAACTGGGAGGTATTAATTAGCTAGTGAGTTTGTAAATCGACATTACCAGTTACGTGACGTGCACGGGTCCACAATATGCTTTTTTACATTTCCCTGTGTGGGACCATTTGCTTCCCCTGGGCCCTTGCGTAGACAGGGACCAGCAGCTTTCATTAGTATTACCAGTTTTAGCGTCTCTTCTGAAAGACACCGCCACAGTCACAGACACAGCGTCGTTGTCAGCGGGCACAGCCACGCCCACAGGCAACGCCAAAGGCAAATACCAAAGTCGGGTGTACAAAACTGACCAGGTTTCGAAATGGCAGCAGGTGGATTTGAACCCTGGTCAATTCGACTGACTGTCCAACGTTCTATCACCCACTCATCATGCATGGATCACTATTAGCATTGGTCTCAACAGGAAAATTAAATTACACTTTCCACATACTGACACACCTGTTCACGCTGGTGGATTTGTGCTACCATCTACTGGACTGTCGTTGAGCCACAGGCTAATAAAATAAAGCATAATGCGAGTGTGTTCTACAACAGCATAGCACGTTCTACTTGCTGCCCTGTCAATGTTTGACCTGTTGTCTTTACCGAATATGCAAATATTCTTCACACAACACTACTAGTAAAGGCTAAATGACAAAGCAGTACCGCCTGGTGATCATCGCCGACATCAAACCAGATCCATACTGTCTGATTCATAGTTTATACACGTTTTGTTTGTTTACCTCACTCCAGAACGTCAGAAATTTCCACGGCCCGCCATACGACCTACCACTGGAAATGCGCACGATAAATATATCGTACAGGAGTCCGTAACCATTAACCATAAACGCTATCAAGTGTAAAATAGTTCCAAACGGTGCCATGATGGAACTACTTCGAGTGCTAGTTCCAGAATCGTCCTTGAACTTTGAACTAATGTTCCGCCGGTGCAATTTCCCGCCCAATGAAATGAAGAAAATGAACCACCAGTGAAACGGCTAGCGAAATGTTCTTACGCGATGAGAAATAATGCCACGATAAATTCCGTATCCGTGACAATTGTGCTCCCAGTGACTATGTACAAATATGTCCACTTAAAGTAACGCATAGTATTTATTTCCTTTTCCGTTATTATTTAAGATCAAAATGCTATATTTACATTCATGAATCATGTATGTATAAATAGGCAGAAAAAATGTATTTTGCAATTTACTGTAGTCTGTGAAATGATCGAGCACGAGCGTGCGTGAGCACGTGTGCATGTACATGCATGCATGGTGTGTGGCTGCTGGTGCGCGTGCGTGGATGCGTGTATATGTAATTGGCGTACAATCACGTTCACAATGGTTTCATCTACGTGACCTTCGTACGTGCGCCCGTACGTGTGCATGGTGCGCGAGCGCGTGTTCGTGTGTGCATGTACGTGCGCGTGCGTGTTAAGTATTTTAGCATTGATACGCTGGGCAGAGTATATGTTCGAATCATTTATTTGTGTTATGCATGGGTGACAAAACTTACATATATTAATTGGCCCCCATCATTTCTACACGTACGTATACATCACTGCACGTCTGCATGATACCCTCACATCGGGATACTTTAGTTAGTCACTATTGGCTATGATCAAAGATGGGCTAGACGGGAGAAAAATTAATGAGAAAACATTGGAACATTTGCTTTGACCGTTAAGTACCTCTTAGAACTAAACTAGAGCTCCGGTAATTCCCCGTCGCGCATGGATTTACAATGATGACGTAAGTGAGTCGACTGGGATAGCCATGACCCAATTTTCATAAGCAGCGCGGGGCATGGGTGACGTCATGGACATGACTGCTTTGTAGGAGAGAAATTCCCCGGATTTTCGGAGAATACCCCGAAGGTTATCGCATGTATTAGCGTTGCTAAATCGTAACATTTGTATGCAGCGATTGATAAAACATCCGAGTATCGTATGGTGTCGTTGCTGATTAATATCAAAGCAAATATTGGACGCAAACTGAAGAGAAACAGCGTGTTGTGGCCATGCCACGTCGGAAACCTGTCAACCCACAGCCGAAGCTGAAACGTAAGTTGTCGGTCGGATTTACTAATTTATACTCCCAAACCGGCACGCTCTTACATGTCAATTTCATTAACGATTGGTGCTAGTATGATGCTTATTCTGCTTGTGTTGTTGGTAATGCAGCTGGTCAAAAATTCACCAACATTGCGCTGTGTTTTGGTGGGATGTGAATTGGGGAAGACCTCGTGATACCCAACGAAGGGGTGTCCTCATTACGTATGCATATTTTCAACCGCAAAGGATTCCCTCATCGTGTATGCCCCTGAACCACACGCAATACAACAGCTAACAGCAGTTGTGCTGTAAATAAAATAACAGTTTAGTGATACCAGTTTGTGAGTGATACCAGTTGTGTTAGATTTTAATGTTTACACTGGTCATTCGATTTAGACGTTCGTTGTTTCAATCGGCATACCAAATGCATGATACATGGTGCAAAACGGTAATGGCGTTTCCCCGGGTCTGGAAGAGTCCAAACTTGTGCGACGGGGATTCCAGGTTGTATGTATTTCGCATAAATAAGGGTTTATGTGGGTGTTCTGTTAGTTCCGTTTATAGATTCAGGGGCGAAATAAGCATTGACCAGAGTTTTTTGAAGGAAAACACAGGTTCTCAGAGGATAAACTTAACATTTTGGCACACACCTGAATTTTGTTAGGCAAAACAGTTTGCTGTAAATGTTTTGTTTCTTGAAATATATCAGTATAGGACCCTATAGACAAGTTCACAAGCAATGGTTTTTTTCTTCCGAAAATGGGTATGGGGGGTTCAAAAAACTAATATTATTATTCTTTACATTTTGCAATTAAAAATCAAATATGTGTGTGTGTTGTTGTTGAATTGTTCCTTTGACTTTGTATCTCTGATTAGACCAGTAGCTTATTAATTAAGGTTCTTGGAGGGGGGGCAAATCTAGGAAGCTAGGGGGCCAGGAATGTGTGAGATGTATTTAGTCGAGGCAGTAGTCAAATTCAGTACATGGCAAAAATTCTTATCCTGAAGCCAAAGGGGTGACATAACCCTATCACACTTGGGTCAATTACATTATATCCAGGGGTGGGTCCAATTACACAAAATTATATCAGTTACAGTTACATTTAATTTTTAATTTCAATTACAACTACACTCATGACTTTTCAAAACCAATTATAATTACATCGTTTCAATTACAATTACATTATGCGGAAACAGATATATTCAGCATTTGTTAATTATATATTTTTTTACGTTTTGATGAATTTCAATATCTTGTAGACAACTGATAAACAAATATAACAATAATGTTTGTACATTTTGTTGAATTGTGACTTTGAATTATATTAAATAAAAAGACAGCCGTTTACAACTTATTTTTGTTATATAAAAATATATACAAGTTAGCAGGTCTTACGTTAGAAACAATAACAACATCCAGTCAATCAATCATTTATCAGACTTTTGAGTAAGACTTTTGATAAGTTTAAGGTATGCATAATTCACGGTCTTCATGATTGCAAGTATCATGAAGACGATGAAATATGCATACCTTAAACTTATCAAGTACAATTACAATTCAAGTACATATTTATATTGTAGTAGTACTAATGGTAATTAAAATTTGTAATACTACATTAATTTTTTATATCACTAATCATTCATCGGGGAGATGTTATACTTCAAGTCTTCAACAAACTCATCACTGACAGTTATTACTACGTGGCACACTGGCTTTAAAGTTGATGGGGAATAGTCAACACCTCCATAGGGGATGCTCAACAGGTGATTTATCTAATTAGATAAACATTGCCTTCCTTTCTCAAACAAAGGGAATTATCAGGCAGTCTGAGGTAGGTGCCCTTAATTAACCAATCACTATCAATAAAGCTGGTCTACTGAGAAACACTGAACACAGGAGAAACACATTTGGACAAGACCTGATTGATATAGTGTGGAATATTTGTATAGCAAGAGCAGCACAAATCTAGACAGTGACCATGGCATGTGCAACAGGAATTGATATATATATATATATGCATGCATACATACACACCTCCTCACCTAAACTGCCTTTAAAACACAGTGCTCAGCGTAAATTTATCCGGGGTGTGGGTATGGAGACTGTCTATGTGTGCATGTGGCAAGGCAGCGACAGTGTCCATACACACAACCAACCTATTAAAAAATTTCGTTAAACATCCTATACATAAAAAAAATAAAACTATCAAATAAAAACCATTTCAGCAACATTAATGATACTAGTCTTAAATCGAATGTACCACCCACAGCGCATGCGCACAGTCCACCACAAACTCCTGCGTTAGCCCAAGTTTGGGCTGTTTGGAGTAAACCACTTGAGACTTGAGATACATAGGACATACATACATACATACATACATACATACATACATACATACATACATACATACATACATACATACATAATACATACATACATACACACATAGGACATACATACATGCATGCATGCATAAATACATACATACATACATACATACATACATATATACCCTGATCAATATGTAATTTGTGAATCTAAGACATATTCCCTACAGACAAAATCCCACAATGTGAAAAGTATACAAAAGCCTACAGTACAACCTATACATTTGTTTAAAAGGGAGACCTTTTCTGGTGCACTTGTTTGATTATATAAGCAGATGTTATTATTAGTCTTGATTTTCAACCTGCGTGAGACTTAAATTATATTTTATTGACAGTTTGTTCAGGTAGTTTGTGATATGATATGAAATGTACTGTAATTAATTGTAATTGAAATAAATTTTCAATTATACAAAATATTACAATTACAGCAAAATTTTGAAAATATTTTGCTGTAATCAATTACAATTACATAATTGGACCCAGCTCTGAAATTTTTATCAATTCCCGTTTAACACCAGTTACAAATACCATTTCCACTGACACCTCAAAGAACAATTCCAAAATATTAAACATAATTACCTCTCAAGAAACTTAGTGTTCAATCTGTATATTTCAACTGCATCCCACAGTCTTCTTCAGCAGACTGAAGTTACGGATGTGTCACATGACCAATGTCATGTGACACAAGCTGGAGTAGGACTGGTGGGAGCTCCTGGCCAATGTCTCGGTTCAGCGTAGGTTTCTTTCTGTGGATGTTAATCGCCTCCTTTATTTTTCTCCTGTGCCAGTTCTCCTCGTGGTCTAGAATATTGACGTCCTTCATAGAGCACTGATGACCTGTGTTCAGTTTGTGTTCACTTATAGCTGATAGGGGTTGGCGACAAGATAGATATTCTTTAATTCTTATGCCAAGTGTTCAATGAAGGACATCTCCCTCTTGTGGACAAACACATATTTTAAAAATATTTTTATGTATTCATACTTCACAGAGTTCATAACAGGGCTATTTTTAGACCATTTCTCAAAAATTTGTCAAGTTGGAAGGCTATCATTTGGCACGTTAATAGTACAATGTCAGTTCACATTTGTGCACATTTGTGCACATTTGTGCCCATTTGTGCACATTTCTTCAACAATATTAAGAGATGAATGATCACAATTGTTACATGTTTTGTACGGATGTTACTTTCTGCCATCTGAGATGTTTTAAATAGTAATAAATTCAGTGTCACCATCACATGTGTCACCATCACACATGTGTCACCATCACACATGTGTCACATTCACATGTGTCACCATCACATGTGTCACAATCACACATGTCACCATCATTCATGTGCCACCATCACGCATGTTGCACCATCACGCATGTTTCACCATCACGCATGTTGCACCATCACGCATGTTGCACCATCACGTATGTTTCGCCATCACTCGTGTCACCATCACTCGTGTCACCATCACGCATGTTACACCATTAATCAATGATTATTGGTGTTCGTCCTCTTGAAACGTCACTCTGTGTTAAGGACATAATCTGTGGGGACGGTGTGAGATTGGGCCGAGTGCAGGTGTTGTGTGTATTTAATCACATCATCCATGAAAGTGCCAGTCTGAATAGCTGTTGCAATAAATATCTCATGCTGTGAAATGTCTGGCAGGAAATCAAATTGGCTATTTTTATCCACCATCAAGTCGGATATGATTAAACCTCTCATGCCGTTTCATTTCCATGTCATTTCATTTTCATTTTTACTGTTTGCCTGCTTGGGACTTCATAATTTTTTAACTCCTGAATGGAAAATACTGTAAGAGCCTTTAGGCTTGACATACAAATAGTTTGCACTGATTACAATCCACTGGAGCTGTGCATCTATATATATATATATATATATATATATATATATATATATATATATATATATATATATATATATGGATAGATATATTTAATTATCCCCTTTAATATGCAGTGATTTGACCCATTTCATTGTGTTTAATCCATCCTATATTACAGGGTAGACTCCACGTGGAGGTTTAGTCAGAACGCACTGTAGAACATGGTACTTGCACCAGGGTAGACTCCACCTGGAGGTTTAGTCAGAACGCACTGCAGAACACAGTACTTGCACCAGGGAAGACTCCACCTGGAGATTTAGTCAGAACGCACTGTAGAATATCGTACTTGCACCAAGGTAAACTCCACCTGGAGGTTTAGTCAGAACGCACTGTAGAACACGGTACTTGCACCAAGGTAAACTCCACCTGGAGGTTTAGTCAGAACGCACTGTAGAACACGGTACTAGCACCAAGGTAAACACCACCTGGAGGTTTAGTCAGAACGCACTGTAGAACATTTTACTCGCACCAGGGTAAACTCCACCTGGAGGTTTAGTCAGAACGCACTGTAGAACATGGTACTCGCACCACGGTAAACACCACCTGGAGGTTTAGTCAGAACGCACTGTAGAACATGGTACTCGCACCAAGGTAAACTCCACCTAGAGGTTTATTCAGAACGCACTGTAGAACATGGTACTTGCACCAGGGTAAACTCCACCTGGAGGTTTAGTCAGAACGCACTGTAGAACATGGTACTCGCACCAGGGTAAACTCCACCTGGAGGTTTAGTCAGAACGCACTGTAGAACATGGTACTCGCACCAAGGTAAACTCCACCTAGAGGTTTATTCAGAACGCACTGTAGAACATGGTACTTGCCATACAAATATATGCAGCTTCCACAGAAAGTTTCCTGCTTGCATGTTTTAAGGCACCCCAAACTCACTGCCTGTGGACCTCTCGTTACAACACATGTGGACAAATGGAAGTTTTTATCGAAACAATCCGAAACCAGAAGCTATAAAGCATTCCGCATATTTCATGATTTTACAAATTAATAAAATTTGGCTCTTACCCTTTGGGAAAATCCACCACGGATTCAGCTGTGCTTTTCTCATGTTTGCACATTTGACTGGCCCTGATACCATTTATCTATTTTAAAGGAAATTCATTTAAGTTTCTTAATTTTTGCTATATCCCATAAAATTGTGTTGTTTTTGTAAAAAAATTATGGCAAAAATATACCCAGAAATGTGCAAAATTCCATTATTTCCACCCAACAAATTGCTAGATTTCCTGAAATTGTCACCAGGGAAGTACTACGTTTTAACCTTGCATATTGTCTCATGGCTGTATGAGCTACTGGCTGAACAAGCTACTGGCTGTATGAGCTACTGCTTACTTTTGATTGCGTGTGAACATGTCTTGTCTAAATTTGACCAGCTCAAAAGTTGAGTCAGCTTACTAGTCTGTATAAACAATTTCTGACTGTACATTTCTTTGACTAATTTGGGTAGAAGTTGGACCCACAATTCCTTTAAAAACCTTAGTTAACAGATCCTTTAAAATCCTTAAAAGTCATTCAACATTTCCTTTAAAATATAAATTTCTTTTTTGTGTGATAAAATATTCCTTTAAAATCCTTTGTTTATTACAAGGATGGTATGATGACTTCTTTTGTCCCCCTCTCTACAACGAACACGTCTTCCCTGTCCCTGTAGTGTTCACTGTCTGCAGGTTATTCCATTCTCCCGTTAGGGAAAGTTTACACTCTCCTGTTTTTTTTTACTGCAGAGGAAGATGAGAAAGAAGACACCAAGACTGGAAACAGGTTTGTGGAGGAGGATGTGGACGAACCCCCGGAGAAGAAAGCACTGACACAGACACCTGATGGTCAGTTGTGCAGATATCATCGCTATTTCTTGATGTTTTTATTGTGTATGCAGTACGATGCACCCTGTTCTGTAGAGGTAATTGTATTTATTTAATTGTAATAACATACATATAATATTTAACTAGTTTATGTTTACATTATTTTTATTAGTTTTAACAGTTTTATATGTATTTTATGATCTATTATTTGTATTTGTGTACATGTTTGTTTGGTGTATAATTCATCACATTGCTCCTTTGAGCTAGCCATCCTTTCTTAGAATAACACACTGATCTGATTTAGCAAGATTTGACAAGATTACCATCCAAAGCAAACCACCAGATGACAAGTGCATAAGGATATCATTGGCTTATTGAGAGACCAATGTTTTTATTCATGTATGTCTAACCCACCCTCCAGATTTATATTTGTCAACTTTGTTTTTAAATATATTCATGCTGCTAGCATTTACACAATCTGTATATCACAATCTGATATTGTGTTCCATTCATTTGTCATCCTCTGCGAGAATGAATACCTTCTGATACCTAATCTACACTTCCTTCACTAACATTGCATCATATCCGATAATTCTTCCTTTTAAAGTGAGACTAAAAATACTTTGAACAACATTTTCATAACCATTTAAAATCTTAAACACTTCTATTTGATTGCCTCTTAATCTCCTTGTCCTTACTGTTGGTAAGCTAAATTATTTTAGATGTCTTTCATCACTAAGATTTCTCTGTTCTGGAATCAGTTTAGTTACTGTCCTACTTCTAGCATATCAATGTCCTTCTTGTGATATGGCCTCCAAACACTTATGCTGACCTTAACCGCTACCAAGGAACTTGCGGTCAGTGAATCTTTGACATCTCAATGTAGGGCTGTATGACTTACATTTAATGTGTTAATCCAAGCCACAGCATTGACAGCCAGATTTGATGCCAAGCTGAGGCACGTCTAGTGTGTAACACACCGTGTGCTGGTTTCTGCCTTGGAATCTTGGTATGTAAAGCAGGTGTGCCATGCTAATGCATACCAAGTTACACAATTTGACAATAATGACATAATCAGTAATTCAATAATCGGGTCGCTCAACATTCATTCTGAGATTCAACAATGGTCTCATACATATTATGTAACTCACTCAGTCCTTTTCGTGTACAGAGGTACATACGACTACCACAAGAGAATGCCAGTGCTACTGGTCTGTAGCGCATTTGGTGATGGTGTCTCGTGTCAGGTTGCATGCTGTCATATCCTTTTCCATGATCCTTCTCCATGTTTCCTTAGGGCGACCCCGTTTCCTATCCCTTGTCCTGCGTAGGGCTGTCTCAGGCAGTGTCCAGCATAGGGCTGTCTCGGGCAGCGTCCAGTGTAGGGCTGTCTCAGGCAGTGACCAGCATAGGGCTGTTTCGGGCAGTGTCCGGTGTAGGGCTGTCTCGGGCAGTGTCCGGCGTCTCCTTCTATCCCTGTCCAGCATAAGAATGTCTCGGGTAGTGTCCATTGTAGGGCTGTCTCAGGCAGTGACCAGCATAGGGCTGTTTCGGGCAGTGTCCGGTGTAGGGTTGTCTCGGGCAGTGTCCGGCGTCTCCTTCTATCCCTGTCCAGCATAAGAATGTCTCGGGTAGTGTCCATTGTAGGGCTGTCTCGGGCATTGTCCAGCGTAGGGCTGTCTCAGGCATTGTCCAGCGTAGGGCTGTCTCAGGCATTGTCCAGTGTAGGGCTGTCTCAGGCAGTGTCCAGCGTAGGGCTGTCTCAGGCAGTGTCCAACATAGGGCTGTCTCAGGCATTGTCCAGCGTAGGGCTGTCTCAGGCATTGTCCAGCGTAGGGCTCCCCCGGGCAGTGTCCAGCGTAGGGCTGTCTTAGGCAGTGTTCAGCGTAGGGCTGTCTCAGGCAGTGTCCAACATAGGGCTGTCTCAGGCATTGTCCAGCGTAGGGCTGTCTCAGGCATTGTCCAGCGTAGGGCTGTCTCAGGCATTGTCCAACGTAGGGCTGTCTCAGGCAGTGTCCAGCGTAGGGCTGTCTCAGGCAGTGTCCAACATAGGGCTGTCTCAGGCATTGTCCAACGTAGGGCTGTCTCAGGCAGTGTCCAACATAGGGCTGTCTCAGGCATTGTCCAGCGTAGGGCTGTCTCAGGCATTGTCCAGCGTAGGGCTGTCTCAGGCATTGTCCAGCGTAGGGCTGTCTCAGGCAGTGTCCAGCATAGGGCTGTCTCAGGCAGTGTCCAACATAGGGCTGTCTCAGGCATTGTCCAACGTAGGGCTGTCTCAGGCAGTGTCCAACATAGGGCTGTCTCAGGCATTGTCCAGCGTAGGGCTGTCTCAGGCATTGTCCAGCGTAGGGCTGTCTCAGACATTGTCCAGCATAGGGCTGTCTCAGGCATTGTCCAGCATAGGGCTGTCTCAGGCATTGTCCAATGTAGGGCTGTCTCAGGCATTGTCCAGCGTAGGGCTGTCTCAGGCAGTGTCCAGCATAGGGCTGTCTCAGGCAGTGTCCAACGTAGGGCTGTCTCAGGCATTGTCCAACGTAGGGCTGTCTCGGGCATTGTCCAGCGTAGGGCTGTCTCAGGCAGTGTCCGGCGTAGGGCTGTCTCGGGCATTGTCCAGCGTAGGGCTGTCTCAGGCAGTGTCCAGCGTAGGGCTGTCTCAGGCATTGTCCAGCATAGGGCTGTCTCAGGCATTGTCCAGCGTAGGGCAGTCTCAGGCAGTGTCCAGCGTAGGGCTGTCTCAGACAGTGTCCAACATAGGGCTGTCTCAGGCATTGTCCAACGTAGGGCTGTCTCAGGCAGTGTCCAGCGTAGGACTATATCAGGCATTGTCCAGCGTAGGGCTGTCTCAGGCAGTGTCCAGCGTAGGGCTGTCTCATGCAGTGTCCAACATAGGGCTGTCTCAGGCATTGTCCAGCGTAGGGCTGTCTCGGGCAGCGTCCAGCGTAGGGCTGTTTCGGGCAGCGTCCAGTGTAGGGTTGTCTCAAGCAGTGTCCAGCGTAGGGCTGTCTCAGGCATTGTCCAACGTGGGGCTGTCTCAGGCAGTGTCCAACATAGGGCTGTCTCAGGCATTGTCCATCGTAGGGCTGTCTCAGGCAGTGTCCAACGTAGGGCTGTCTCAGGCAGTGTCCAGTGTAGGGCTGTCTCAGGCAGTGTCCAGCATAGGGCTGTCTCAGGCAGTGTCCAACATAGGGCTGTCTCGGGCAGCGTCCAGTGTAGGGCTGTCTCAGGCAGTGTCCAACATAGGGCTGTCTCAGGCATTGTCCAGCGTAGGGCTCCCCCGGGCAGTGTCCAGCGTAGGGCTGTCTTAGGCAGTGTTCAGCGTAGGGCTGTCTCAGGCAGTGTCCAACATAGGGCTGTCTCAGGCATTGTCCAGCATAGGGCTATCTCAGGCATTGTCCAACATAGGGCTGTCTCAGGCAGTGTCCAACGTAGGGCTGTCTCAGGCATTGTCCAGCGTAGGGCTGTCTCAGGCATTGTCCAGCGTAGGGCTGTCTCAGGGATTGTCCAATGTAGGGCTGTCTCAGGCATTGTCCAGCGTAGGGCTGTCTCAGGCAGTGTCCAGCGTACGGCTGTCTCAGGCAGTGTCCAACATAGGGCTGTCTCAGGCATTGTCCAGCGTAGGGCTGTCTCAGGCAGTGTCCAACGTAGGGCTGTCTCAGGCAGTGTCCAGTGTAGGGCTGTCTCAGGCATTGTCCAGCGTAGGGCTGTCTCAGGCAGTGTCCAACGTAGGGCTGTCTCAGGCATTGTCCAGTGTAGGGCTGTCTCAGGCAGTGTCCAGCGTAGGGCTGTCTCAGGCATTGTCCAGCATAGGGCTGTCTCAGGCATTGTCCAGCATAGGGCTGTTTCGGGCAGTGAGCCAAGAGACACACATGCCACTTCTGTCTCTATATCTGTGTCACCAGTGATGTTGTGTTTGTTTTGTACAGTTCCTCATTTATGGTATTACACCTAATATCGTGTAAGGTTGTGTTGAAGATACAATACTGAGAGACATATATATGATGAATTATAATATGGGAAGCTGTGTTGAATGTGTTAACTGTAACTCAGAAAGAAACATGTCATAGATTCATGTAATCATGATTGGTGACTATTTTTCCAGAGGAGGGGGCGAAATATGACCCAACTGGTGACGTGAAGTCAACGACCGTGAATCTCAACAATGATAGCACGAAAACATCAAAGACCGAGATGTCAGACATCAAAGGTAGGGCTAGACATCACGCACTGGACACTGACAGAAAAACTGTTGACATTCTTAACAAAAAACTCAATTAATTCCTGTATCAAAAGCCTTAGAAATTTATAAACAAGGTTTCTGTGACTAATGTTACACAGCTGCTCCCGTGGATCTATCTAATACCAAAATAACTAGGCAAATTTATTATTATAACACAAGCATGCCAATCTTGGCAGCATGCCAATCTTGGCAATGATTCAACATGGATTATGTAATCCGTCAGTAGGCTTGTTTAGTATTTATCACATCGGGACAGTTTTGTCACCTTATTTACAAAAACTATATATTTGTCAGTCTTCCTAGAATATGGACCATGTGCATCATCATACTGATTGTAAAATTTTATTTGGAATTTCTATTGTTGTTGTATGCACTGTCAGGTCTATGATTGCAGACACATCAAATGTTTTTATAAGTATGAGGTTAGTGATTTGAAATTGGTGCAAATACAAGACATTTTACGACAAACATTATATTATGGAAGTTCAAATTGGTGTATTACTGTAAACCAATTTAGCATTATGTGGTCATCATAAGCAGTGTTCTATACACACAGGGTGTCCGCTGTAGCCAAGGGAAGGCCATAGCAAGTGTTACTCTAATTACCATGATATGCCAACCCAATGGTACCCACATTCTCATATGGAGCTTTTTCCCAAAACTGAGCAGAAAGTTATTTGGAGAGTTTCTGATTCATCATTGTGACCAGTAACATAATGATAATTAGCAGAAACATCAATTGAGAAAATTTCAAAATTCTGAGGACCACTAGTCACACTTTTAGTCTTAGATGAATATTTGTGAAGTCATAAGAGCATGGTCCACTGCGAAATGAAAGTAGTAAACAGTGATGGCCACCAGGTGGCGCTTCTGTAAACTGGGTCAACTAAAATGTTCAGATCCATGTCATCTATAAATCAACTGTCAAGTTTTATGTCATTATGATGGTTCCATGATGTGTTATTTCAGATGTCCCTCATATTGTCAAATCAGACGACACCAACCTGAAGGCAGATGACAGTGTTAAAACCACAGAGACAGGAGGTCAGAGTTCAAGTGCCATGAAGTGCAACCAGTCTCTTCAGGCTCTCTTTGAGGCTGCACATTCAGAGCTGCAGAACATCTCGAAGCAGGGCGATAGGGATGCTGCTGATAATGTAGACACGCAGCAGTCCGTGGTACAGGTGTCGGTTCCAAATGGTTCTGATTTGACATCAGCATTGAAGAGTGGCCAGATTGTGATCATACAGTGCGACACCTTGGACCCGGGAAAGAAGGTAGGCCCTCAAGTTCTACAGCAGATAGTGATGGACCAAAAGGGTACTGGCAAGTTCCACTTACCAGCGGAGATGTCGAACATAGAGCTTGTGTCAGCAGAGAAGCCATCAGATCATGTATACGGCACCTCGACTGCAGAGGTGACACCTGGTGATAGTCTTAGTTACAAGGTGAATGAAGCCTTGAAGCCAACCCTTGCCAAGTCGACATTTGTCATTCCAAGAATGCCGACTGAGACGATCGTAGCGGTGCCAGTAGCATCTGCCACAACAGTTGGACGCAAACGTAAACACCCACAAAAACCCGGCAAGCACATCTGTCGGTACTGTGGACGCGGGTGTGCAAAGCCAAGCGTACTTCAAAAACACATACGTGCACACACGGGTGAGCGGCCCTACCCTTGTATACCATGTGGATTCTCCTTCAAGACGAAGAGCAATTTATACAAGCACTGCAAGTCTCGTGCACACGCGATCAAGATGGGGTTATTGACCGCGCCCCCTGACACAGGTAACAACAGCGCTCCGAAGGAAGACAAAAGTGATGAGATCTCAGATGAGTCAGATGACGACATGACATCTGAGTCTACTGCAGTGGAATTAAAGATGGATAAGGAATTTGTTCCGAAACCGGTTCAGGGGACAGATCAGAGTATGGAGAAATCGTCCAGTGACAGTGGCGACAATAAGTTTCTAGTGGTACAACCAGAGGGTGCCACTGTGGAGACATTGACCCCGTTGTCGGCCAGTGCAAGTGAGAAGGCGGTCATCGGTGATTGTCAGTATTACGATGTCACGTTCATGACAGTGGAGGGCACTCTTCAGACGATTAGTCTTCCCGCTCAGTTGGCCGTGCCTGTTGTTCCAAAGACCCAAGCAACAACGACTACTTCTACAACGCCCCAGGTGATCATCATCAAAAACCCTGATGAGAAGCTGGCAGTGAATACAAATACCCATGTTGAAGGGGTCGCGACCTCTATGAAGAACATCGTTGTTAGCGTGCCGAGTGTGCCCGATTGTAAGTCGTTCAACAGTGTGACAACGAAGACCGAAACAACCGCCGCACTGTTCCCGAGACAATCGTCATGTAGCAGCAACAGAGTTCGGCTGACACCAACGGCACTGCCATCTGGTGACCAGATGCCACCTGCAACGTTGAACTCAAACCAGCCAATTTCTCGGGTTAGTTTGACCCCGGAAATGCTTCACGAACGAATAACACAGCTGATCTCTTCCAACGCTGCAATCGTGGACACTCCAATGGCTGACGCTCCAAGACCTAAGCGAGTTTCACGTCACAACAGCATGTTTGAACCGATGCTAGTCAGCAGTTCGCAGGTTTCCATGACAACAGCACCAGTCCTGCCAAGCAGCAGTGCTCCGGTGCTGCCCCCAGAGGCTGCTCGAAAACCCACAACGTTGACGCCAACAAAATCTGACGGGAGTAATTTTTTAGGACTGGTGGAACCTTCTGACCAACCCCCGGGATCGTCGGGAAAACCCCCGAGTAGCGGGTCAGGGGGTGGACTGTCATACACAACAACAATGTCAACCAATGAAATCAAGATACAGATCCGACTGCCGAAACCAATAACGACCACTGTGGCAACTAGTGCCTCTGTCAATGTCGTATCATCCAGCATGGCTCAGGTTGGACAGAGCGGAGGTGTCACAGCACCAGTCATGGCTGTTGAACGCAGCGTCATCAAAGATCTCCTCTTGAAAGGCCGCAGTCAATCGTTGCCTTCGACCGTGGTACTCCAAACCCCCGGGGGTGAGCCTGTGGTTGGTGAAGCTCCGAGCAGCGACGGCCAACATGCGGTGGCATGTACTACCTGCCATCAGACGTCCTACAATGCCAGTTTGATGGATGAACATTTGAAACAATCATGTCCATTAGGTGGCGCTGTTAAGTTGGGGCCTGTGTATGTCGTAATGGCTCCTGAACCAACCTTGCTTTCTCCTGCTACCACCCTGTTAGTGACATCGTCTGTGAGTCATGTCACAGCCGTTACTCCCATTAACGTAACCACGACGATGACCAAACCCAACTTGAAGACACACACGGTTGTCATGACGACAGCGATGACAGGCGGTTCGACGATGCTGCTGGAGGTCGTCGATCCGACCTTGCCGCCAAAGCGTGGCCGACCAAAAGGATCACGGAACAGCTACAACAGCCCAGCAAGTAAACCCTCTCCCATTCCTGATCTGGCCCTCTTTCCAACCTATCCCAGTCTGGCTCCGCGCCCCCCGAGGGAATCACAGCCTGACAGTGTCACGTTGAAGCCACCCGGTCGCCCCCCGAGGCCGGTGCTCCGTCTGAAGATCCCCCCACCCCATGGATTCGCTACAAGTCACGTGACTAAGGGCAGCCAATCAGCTGGGGTGTCGCCAGGTAGCACTTCGGACCTACCAACCACCCCAATCACTTCGTTCGCCAAACTGAAATTGAAAGGAAAGATTCTGATGAAGCGGTCAATGAGTGTGGAGCGCATGCTCTTGCAGGACAAGCCGGGGTCAGTGGGACTGTCCACTGGGTCAAGCGTGTCCAATCTACCCCACTCGTCCTGCATACAGAGCACTAAAGTGCCACAGAAGTTCCTTGCTAATCTCAGACGGTGCGAGTCTCTCGATGAGTCGATGCCCCTTGCAAAACGTGCACGACTTCAGGTGTGTATGAGTTAATATTATTAATAAACATAGTTATGAAAAGCGCCTAATAGAATTTTGTTTAACAAAACTGGAGACAAAGAGATCAAATACAAGTTCTTTTGAATGTTGAATGGTTATGAGGACACTGATAGAAATAATGTTAGTTAAGGAACAGTGTTAGATATGAGAAAAACTAATTTTCACCGAGGATGATATATGCATAATATATATATATATATATATATATATATATATATATATATATATATATATATATATATATATATATATATATATATATATATATATATATATATATATATATATATATATATATATATGCATAATGTGATATAAAACGTGTAATATACGCATAGTATGTGCGTAATATGGACATGATATGTGCATAATATGTGTGTAGCATATAAAATGTATCGTGTCTGTAATAGGTGCTTAGTGTGTGTGTGCATGCGTGCATGCGTGCATGTGCGTACGTGCGTGCGTGCATGTGTAATATGCCTCTAACATGCCTACAAAATTTATGTAATATGTGCATAATATGCCTTTATATATATAAACATGTGTGTAATATGTTTCAGGAGCGGTCTGACAGCGGGAAGCTGGACAGTCTTCTCTACAAGATGCTCATGAAAGGACTCATCAGCTCAACACAAGCTGGCAGCACCACCATCATTGCAAACTCTGTTCCCACGGTAACCAAACCTGCACAGCCAGTGATACCAACAACAACAGGCGGTAACATCCCCGACGTGATCATCATTGACGACGGACCAACAGAGGTGGACACACAACCGGCTGACAGCTCGGGCAGTAGTGGCACCACCACGGGGGTGGTTATGTATCCACCAGCGAAGGTCGGAATGATGCTGGCGTCGAGACTGGGGATGGGAAACGTGGCCCCCTTTGCTCGTGGGATCTCTGCCGATGTCATGCTACATTTCCCATCTGTTGAATCGTTGCCAGATAATTTGGTAAGTGGAATTCCTGGTCTGCTGCTTCGTGTTATCACTGGGTCTACACTGCCGAAGGAGGACACTTCATCCAGGCTGGATACTGACAGCACAGTTGAAGCTGGAGCAATGACACTGCCGAAGGAGGACACTTCATCCAGGCTGGATACTGACAGCACAGTTGAAGCTGGAGCAATGACACTGCCGAAGGAGGACACTTCATCCAGGCTGGATACTGACAGCACATTTGAAGCTGGAGCAATGACACTGCCGAAGGAGGACACTTCATCCAGGCTGGATACTGACAGCACATTTGAAGCTGGAGCAATGACACATGATCGAGATGATAAAGGTAAAGATGAAGCCAGTTCCAGAAAAACACCAGATTCTCAAATGGCAAAGACGGACCTATCAGAGGCAAGACCAGACGTACAACGGCTGTCTACAAAGTGTTCCTTGACGCGACAAGTCAGTACAGCCGAGAAGTCTGCAGCTGTTCAGTTGCTCCTCAGTCATTCCTGCCCGATCCTCTGTAATCGCACACACGTTACGTTCTGCACTGTTGTCAAGCCGCAGCCGATCTATGTCAGCCAGGTGACCGAAAATCTGTCGATGTACTCGAATTGGAAGACAACGCCCACTGATGGGCAGGATAGCAAACTCACATCCCGTATGATGCTGTCGCTGTACGAGACTCACAGACGCACTGAGTCGCCCTACTACATGAACTGTAGTCGCCCCGTAAGCATTCTCACACACTCCAGTTACTGGAATGGCGTTTCGTCCCCACCACCAGCGCCACCTATTGTCACAGCACAGTGTAACCCACCTGTCAGCGAGTTAAAACCAGCATCAAAATCATCGAACGAGCCGGACCTGTTCTCCGTGGCGCTGAACGAGGTCGAGGTGACATGCGAGAACGTCTCGTCAGAAACCACAGCAGCACCACCTGGGGACAGAATTGTTCGGATGCTCCACGAATCGGTGGTGCCCCCTATTGATGCACCGAAGCGGGTTGTGATCTTCTCGGGGGGCTACAAGACGAGCGAGGAATACGTGTACATCCGGGGGCGCGGACGGGGACGCTATGTGTGCGAACGCTGCGGCATACGCTGCAAGAAACCGAGCATGCTGAAGAAGCACATCCGCACGCACACAGACCTGCGGCCATACCACTGCTACTACTGTAGCTTCTCGTTTAAGACGAAGGGGAACCTCACGAAGCACATGAAGTCAAAGGCACACCACAAGAAGTGTCTTGAGCTGGGCATCTTCCCGATTCCAACGGTCGTTGACGAAACACACATCGACTCGAGCGCACTGGATCAACAGAACCAGGTAGGCCAGACTCGCTGTTAGACGGTGAACTATATTTGTATGCGGGATATCTTTGAATATATACCATGAGAAAATTCATGTGAATTGTAAATGTTTTTGTCGTGTTAGAGAGATTCTGTGTCCACTGTGGCTTATGCAATTTGTTGTTCCTTCTTTTTAATCCAACACTTGTTTGAGACCATATCCTAACTGTGCTAGAAAACTAGCTTTTAGTCATTTTATGCACATCTACCCCCCCCGCAGTTGTTAGTGCACTTGTCTTCATCTCCCCACTAGGT
Source organism: Lamellibrachia satsuma (assembly GCA_033239005.1). NCBI lineage: Eukaryota > Metazoa > Annelida > Polychaeta > Sabellida > Siboglinidae > Lamellibrachia > Lamellibrachia satsuma. Next base: position 477,756 of record BSQZ01000055.1, read on the forward strand.
GGCAGAAGATTACAGAAGCCGCATTCTTGGTGTTTCTACGGACGACACCGATGGATCACATGTCACAGACGACAATGACGGTGATGATGACGATGATGATGATGATGACAATGGTGATGATGATGAGGAGGAAGATGATACAGAAAGTGATGCTGAGATGGTCATTGATGATGAAGCAGAATCGGTGAACTCAAGGTTTGTACAGTTGATGTGGTTATCTCTGTATGGTTTCTCACACTGCATAGTCAGCAGTACCCACAGGTGATGATGGTCGGTGGCGCTGTGACGCAGTGGTTAGAACATCGGACTCTCAAACGAGAAAACCTGGTTTCAAATCCTCTTGCTGCCATCTCGAAGCTAGGGCAATTTCGTTCACTCCGCGTTTCCTCAGTTCACTCAGCTGTATAAATGACTACCTGGCATTAGACAGTGGTAGGATTCATGTGGTGGAATTATAAGAACAAAAATCTTTCGTGTAGCATTTGCAGCATGACTGAATGCTTCAGTAGAAGTTCAAATGGTGTTTGCATGAACAGGTCTGCCGGGGATAAAGTGTAACGATTGTTAGAATGGTGCGCTCTAAATGGAATGCTTTGCATTTAGATTGCAAACACTGCAAGACATGAATTCAGGAATGGTTTTGTTGTCATTTGGAGGAGGAGAATAAACTAGACATGCGCATTTAGAATAATTAGACATTTATAGAAGTGACATCAGTCTCTGTGTGGAACATACATTACATTGTGTTGTCCTTCTGTTTGCATAAAGCAGTGAGAATGGATGCTATCAGTAGACTGCAGCAGAAGAATGAATGTATTTAAGAACTAGAATTACAGAAGAACCGGCCATATTTAAATGCATGTAGGGAGTCAGCTACGGTATTACTGACATATAAACTGCCTGCTGGTGCCTCTCACACGCCCGGCCAGGAAGCAGCTCTGGCTGAGGGAACTGGAATCAGTGGTTTAGAGGTAGAGACCACCATAGAGAGGTTAGGCATCCCCCATGGGATCACCAAATGGAAGGGACCAACGGCTTTTAGTGTCTCTTCTGAAAGACACGACAAAGTGGGGTGAACAAAATTTCCCAAGTTTTAAAATGGCGGCAGGTGGAATCTAACAACCGTCCTCTCGATCGACAGTCGGATGCTCTAACCATGAGACCACTGCCTCCCAGTACAAAAGAACAATAACAGATAAAGTTACACATCCTTGAAACAGCTGGAAACGAATTGAACAAGCGTTGCAATGCTGCATGAAGATGGCATCTGTAAGAGCGAATAACGATTTATTAGAAGACACAATCGACTACACCCCAGAGACAATGAGATGACGGTAAAGAATTGGTAAACATCATGAATTATGACAAACAGAAACTGCCAACAGCTAACGACAGTGACACATTGTGAAAGCCAGGTGCTGGAGCAACGTAGACTCAGAGAGAGTCTTCTGTTTCCAGGTCAGATGTACGGTATACTGCAGTGGTGCCAGATGGCAGCACTGAGGCCAACTTTTTGAAGATGAAAACTGGTGCGAAGTCAGAGTCAAACAGGTAAGTAATGGCAGGAACAAGTGGCAGGGAATACAGCGTTGACTCAGGTCTACAGTGTATAATAATATATATGTTACTGTGCCAAACTAATTGCTCCAACAGTTAAGTAGAATTAAGTTGAACATCATAAATGGATTTATTCTGAAATGTGGGAGATAAATAAATAAAGTTCATATTTGTGATTCATGAATATTGAGCTTTTGTTATTGAACTTGATATGGTAATTAGATCAAACCTGCGTGTCCATATTATATTCATCCATTGTATTAGCATCTAGCTAGACTACATGGAAAGGAGAATTTACTTACTTTCTGTACATTTCAGAGATAGTTTGACAGGCGGAAGTACAAAGTTCACAGGCAAGTGCAATCATTACTTTTTGTTCGATGTCATTTTAATGCTTGACATTTGACCCCTTGTTGGTTGGACATTTATAATTACAGTGTGTTTTTGAATTATTATCCAAATGAACAGATGTGAACCAGGGTGTTTTAATAACTAAAAATCAGTGTAATGTACGCGCTTGTTGTGTGGGTGCGTGCGTGCGCATACACATACATATGCATAACTGGATGTGTGCTGCAGTAGGGGTGAACATCTATTATATTCAAATAGGTCAGGTCAAAGGTCAACCACCTCGTGCATCCATTGACAAAGAAATTGCAGCCAGCCTGCTTGACCTGTCCAAAGGCACGGAAGATGCATGTAAGATGAGCATTACTTCAACCGAGTATGGTCTTGGTCACACAGGTAAGCCTGTTTTAGAATTAGAAGAAATACATATTATCTGGATATAGGTTTAATTCTTGATGACAGATGGAAGAAACCTGTATTTATATGTAATAATACCATATAATTTGAAAACTTCTGTCACGCCTGAATCTCCAGATACCTGAGCTCAGAGGCTCATAGAACTAAAGGCAACCTCCAAAAAAACTCCTTCAAATCGATGTACAATGTTAAAGCTATCAGCATGTAAGTTGATTCCGTATTCTGTTACTTTCTTATTGAAAATAAGTTAGACACCTGTCAGAATGCTGATATTGCTCAACGGAGCTATCAGAACCTTTGCAGTTCCTTCGTCGGTGTTCGAATGAGCTGTAGTATGGTGTCATGGGATGAAGGAACCGGAAGGTTCCGAAAGATCAGTAGAGCAATACCAATATTCTGACTTATTTTCAAAATGTTAAAGCTGTCAACAGTTGGATGGTGCTGGTGAGGTTCGGAGAGAACACAATAGAAAAGATAAGTCTTCAGATGACGGCAACATTTTATCATGTTTCCTGCTGACCTAGCAATACCACTAACATTACCGGGGATTGAAAGCCAAAGGTGCCGTTGCCGAGAAATTCTTCGTTCCAATATTTGTTTCAACTCAAAGAACAAAATCTAGAACTAGACAATCGAGGCTGTCTAGGTTTCTTGCCGGAGTGAACAGTAAATATTGTTTTGTACCCACCTGCCAACTTTGATTGACGCTATAGGGTTGTGGACTAAGATATCTTTTTCATGATTAAAAATGAACAGATCTAGTTTAACATGATTTTACTATAAAACCACTCACACTTTGTACCCTTGATGGCATTGGCTAATAAATGTGACATTCATAATTTTCTCTAATAGGGAAAGTGGGAAAGCTGACTCCTACGACTTGGGAATCAGTCAGTACAAACCACCTAGTGAACTCCAGGGAAGACTCGGCTGCAGCTGCTGAGGTACGTGCAATGAACTGATTAAAATGCATTATTTATTTGAAGAAATAATTTTTTGTTGTAATAATTGCCTCTCTTTAGAGTAGTGGAAATGTGGTAGATGCAACCAAACAGGTGCCCCAGGAATATGGTTATAGGGTCATTAGTTACAATTGATATTGCCTCATGTTCAAAATAATTTTTTTTTCTTGTAAATTTAAAACAAATCCATATTTAAATTAATATTCCCCAAAAACTCTCCAAAATATGTATTGAATACAGGTAATCTATATAAAACGGCATCTCTGTGATGAACATCTGTGATGTCTGAAGTGACAATTTAGTAGTGAATTTGTGCATCACAGCCACCGTCTAATTAACTGCCATTCTTCCTGTCGGTTGCAGTGCTGCTCTCCACCAGTAGGTGCCGCCACTGACGGGGTGCCAACAATGAGCCTGGATGAAATCCCAGATCACATAAGTCCGGCTTCCCGGGTGTGGCTAGATAATATGAAGGCATTCTGTGAGCATGCTCACACACAGCGGTCAACAGCCAAACATGAATACAACATCGGTGCTAGGTTTGTGCCACCTCTGCCACTAGGTGGTGTTCCAGTGAAGACCAGTACCGAATTAGCAGCAAACATAGCTAGTGTTCATCAGACGGTTAACTCGCCCATGACCGGGGGACCAATTGTTGGACATTTCATAAAACAGGACGTGTCTTTGGCTAGCATCCTCAGTTTGACACTGACAAACACAGTGTCATCAGCTATGGCACTACCAATGATGATGACACAATCGTCACCAGTGACATCGCCGACTGCCTGCATTGCTATTAGAAAAGGCCTTGTCACTAAGTCGGGAGACACCTGTATCAGTAACAGCAAAACTGTTGTCAGTAAAGAATTTGACAAACAAACAGTTCAACATGCACCATTGGACAGTGTGGAAAAAGTTGTAGCCATGCCAACTGTTTCCATGACAACTGTCACAACGACAATGACGCAGCCAACACAGACCATACCATTCCATTTGCTCGGTCTGCACGGTCTTCCTGCCGTTGTACCATCAGAGATTCCGCTCGGAGTCCTCCTGGTGACAACAGCGAGTACTACGCCATCAACGAGCAGCAGCAGTAGTAACGCCACGGTGGTGCAGTTTGTAACCGGTGACAACCGGGCACCATACGAGATCATCCCAATTCCTGGCCGCGTCAACGACAACTCGGCAAACCTAGTGGATGGCAAGTACGTGTGCTCCGTTTGCAGCAAGACATTCTCGAAGCAACACCAACTGACCCTGCATAAGAACATACACTACTTCGAGCGCCCCTTCAAATGTACTGACTGTTCATTGTCATTCCGTATGAAGGGGCATCTCGAGAAACACCACAAATCAGAAGGTCACCAACTAAAGGTCAAAATAGTGGAACAGTCACAAGCGGTATTGGTGACCACGACAAGCGGGACATCGGTGGACAACCCTCGACCGTTTCGTTGCGACGACTGCAACGTGGCATTCCGAATACATGGGCATCTGGCGAAGCATCTTCGTTCGAAGCTGCACATCATGATGCTGGAGAAGTTAGGTAAGGTGCCACCAGGGGCGTACGCTCTCATTGAGAAGAATGGAAGTTTCAAGGAGGTTGTCGCAACCGACTGCGAAAGTTCGCTGCAGTGTATCAGACAGTTACTAGTCAGTCTAGAAAGCGGTGACAGCACCAGTCATAGTGTATGTGATGGTGATTCGGTGACACACATTCCTGTTGAGATCAACCAATCGGCTGCTGCGGATGCGGGTCAGACTGGTACTGTTTCAGAGGGTGCCTTGAACAGTTTTGTGTACCGGCATGCAGGCGAGTTTGAGAAAGTCACAAATGCGTCTAACGATCGTGTGACCGTTGAGCGGAAGGCAGAGTTGATTGACTTTGGAGAGTTTGTGCCTGAGACCGACACAGCTTCCCAGCTGACAGGAGAAGGTTGTGCTGGGTTGACAGAGAGAGTTAAGGAGAGCGAAAAAAATAGGAAGGGCGGAGGAAGGGGAAGCAGTGTTAAAGGTAGGGATGTCACAAGCTTGTAGTGCAGTGGTGACAATGAAGGTCATCATTTATGTGGTGTGATGATAATCACATCATGTTGTTGCAAATAGATAAAATCTTATTATAATCAAACATGAGTAAGTACGTTTGTACGTCATGTTACTCCTAGACGCATTGCATCTCGGGCGCCAAACTTTCACGGGTTCATCTATGGTCCCACACGGTTGGGTCTCAGTTTAATTTTTTCAAAATTCGCCACGTTATTACCCTTTTACAAACAATTATGTACAATCAAATTACCCTTTATAGTTATTACATACACCTGTTCGCAATGTTACACGAACAGTTACGTACAATTGTAGACAACGTTGTGCGTCTTTTCTTCGATTGTCCCATATTTCGTAATATAAGGGCACGGCGTCGCTAGACGTTACTATTACTGACTGTATTATGTCGCAATTATTGACTGGCAGCACCAAGTACCAAGGCATAGATGGATATTTCTGTGATACTGTTTTTTAAAATGGTTGTCATAACAGTCACTTTTGAACTACCAAGTTATCCCATCCGAGGATGGGCTGTTTGCTAGTATATATAACATAACAATTTATTTCAAATTAATTACAGTTGTTTTCTCCGACCATTCACAAAATGTGTTTTGATACATAACACTACAATTACGGTGATGTTATCAAACATCATGTCTACATGTCAGTGATCATTAACTGCGTTTTACACTCAGACATTGAGCATGAACTGATGTCATGTAGAACAGTGGAGTATGACACCATGCCTAATCAGAAAACAAACTTACGATCGAATCTCGCTCAATTCTGGATAAAGTCATATTTATTTGTGTTATCCTGTCAAACATATTTAAGTTTACACATTTTTAATTAGCAGTGACCTACATAAATTTTACAATATTTTAACATCAATCAACTCTTGAGTGTTTACTGAGGGGCTTTGTTGTAAGAGGGCAGGGAAACCGTTGCTTGATCCCAAGCTTATTTTCTCTTTCACATTTCCAGCCACTGTGAGTGCGTCCGAGCAGTCAGAGCACCAGTGTGGCCTGTGTAGTAGTAGCTTCACAGACATCGCCAGTCTCAAGGTAAGGGGCTCTATAAATAAAAAATCACCAAAAATGGATGTTTGGTGAAAGTTTGCAATAATTGGCTTTCCATTCACTGCACTGCCAATGTGTGTCCAACACCTACAATTTGTTTAGGATGTGATGTTGGTGGGTGGGTGGGTGGGTAGGGGGTCAATCCTATTCAAATACTTTTGGATTGTTGCATTATTTTTTTTATGCATTATTTTATGAAGCCCCTAACACAATGAATTATACTGAAGGTGGACTTGTAGAAACGTTTCAATCAGAAAGATACACTCATTTTAGAAACATTTCATGTGGTATGTTACGTTAGATAGAGGAGCATCTCCTGTCATTACTTTCTCTGCTGTCACTTACTTGGCTGTGATAACTTTCTCTGTTGTCACTTACTTGGCTGTGATAACTTTCTCTGCTGTCACTTACTTGGCTGTGATAACTTCAGACATGCCTCTTTGTTGCCTAGTGATTCTTTTTCGGAAATTTTAAACAAATCCGTATTGATTCCGGGTACAGCCATATTCCTTCTAAAATTCTTATATCAAATGGTGCATTTACAAATTGCACCTGTAATCGTCTGTGATGGTGGTGAAGTATCGCAAGTAATCTACGGCCTTGTCTGATTATTTGTGTCACTCTGCCATTGTCTTGGACGATTACAGGAGGGATGGTGATTGCAAATATACCTTTTTATTTCACATGCGTAATGATTTTAGCAAATTGTTCTCTATTGTCGCAGTCGGTTGTCATTCAGTTTTAAAACAATTCAAATGTCTCTCGGCCATCTTGAATGCAGTGACTGCATCATGACATAAAGAAATAGTTCCATCGTAGTCACACAAGTTCGATTATGAAACCATAACTGCATCGTTGTATTGGATGGAGCATATTTAATGTGTGTGTAATAACATATTGGACACCGTTTTCGACCCAATAAACGTACAGTTCGCTTGAAAAAAATAGGGCCATAAAAAATGTCAAGGAATCTGTTCTTTTAACAAGATTTAACAAGATTGCCATCTCGAACAACAAGTTCCAGATGGCAAGTGGACAAGGAAGCCATTGGCTTATCGAGAGTCCAACAATTTTCTCATCTATGTGTAGCCCGCCCTTATCAGATATCTGTCAATTCTATTTTTAAACATATTCACACTACTAGCATTGACACAATCATTTGGCAGTTTGTTCCATTCATTTATCACCCTCTTATAAGCATACGCCAACATTTTTTTCTCTAGACAATAATTTCACTGTTTAACACTAGTGTAGAACAACTAAAAAGTGGTGCAAACTGTTTAACACCAGATGGCGACACAGTTGTTCCACACTAGTCAAATTACAATAATTATGGATCCTGCTGATTAAAAAAGGGGTGTATGCTAATTAGGGCATGTACGCTTAATAGGTCAAATACGGTATGTGTAATCCATACAAAGCAGTGTCTCTCCTTTGGTCAACACTGCAGCCAACAGTAACAGTTGCTCCATTTGTTCTCTCGCTGTTCTCCCACCGAATCATTTCTTCGTTGCTTTGTAGCACCACCTGGTGACGCACACTGAACTAAGACCACACGTATGCGAGTACTGCGACGCAGGGTTCACGACTGCGCAGTCCTTGACCTTTCACCTGAGAACGCACACACAGGTGAGATGGGTGCATCAGATTGCGTCACATCATTCAGACATTTAATTAAGGGAATGAATAACCATTTTCCTCGGTTAACCGATATGCAACTGGTTGGGTGTTTTGTATAATTAAAATGTATCAGTTCTCAGGACTTTTCAGTTTGAAAGTACAGCTTACATCATGTTTTCATCTGTATTTTTGTGATATATTTACTATCAGAAATTGTGCAAGACGGGAGTTTGAAAAACTAGCATAAATCACCAGTCTTCCATGCTGGCTGATCTATGTCAACTTCTTTTTAGACCAAGCGGCGACTATTTACAGGACATTGTGACATTGAACTATTTACAGGACATTGTGAAAATATTAGTATTGATAACATCTTGGTTGGTTAAATATAATAATTTTGAAATGCAACATTTGGTTGATTTTGACCGCAGGGGATCCGTAATATATTGAAATGATTTTACAGCAAATGCGGTGTGTTGTTTGCAGGAGCGACCATACCTGTGTGGCAGATGTGGCGACACCTTCGCCTGCCTGTCTCAACTACAACAACATTTGCTGGTGCACACATCACAGTCACCAGGGGGAGCCACCCAACAGCCGCCAGGGGGAGCCACCCAGAAGTCGTCAGGTGGAGCCACCCAACAGTCACCAAGTGAAGCCACCCAACCAGCAGCACCAGTGGTCACCACAGCGACAACCAGTCACTGCAGTGAAGTTGCACAAAATAAACAGACAGTGCTGCCATCAAGTGATGGTTATGTGAACCAAGAAGATGCCATTAATGACGCTGGTTGTCTGTCTGTAGTCGAGTCTGACGTCATCGTGACACAGAGCTGTGTCGAGATTTTATCGTCACACACAGTTTTAAGCACGGCATCACGACAGTTGCAATCGGCAACCACTGTTACTATGGCCCCACTGCTACACAGTAACAGTGGCTTTGCAGTAACAAACAATAACACTACCGCTGCGGATGGAAACAGATGTCCCGTCTTCGTTACAGCGGGACCCAGCATCATTGTTTCATCCTCTTATCCTTCTCCTGGCCAGCATCGTGAGAATCACTTGTCCAGAACACCATCGATTCAAACTCACAAAAGACGCTGTCTGCAGCGACAGTTCGCTTTGAGTGGAGAGGACGTCGCCATAGCAGCCGTGACGACGTCATTGTCCGATGGGAACAAGGCCAGTTGTGTTACTACTGCTGCTATAGTGGCGACCCCTGTTAATGATATAGGGCAGCATTCCAGCACACAAGAACATTCCTACATTGGTCTCGACCACACAGGACAATCTGAGACCGTTCCACGTTGTTCTGGTGCAGTGCCATAAGACCACCTCTTCCTCCTTGGTTTAGCATTGCTCCACAAAACATGCTTGCAACACAAAAAGTCTTGTATGTTTGTACGAGTTACAAATATTACAAATACGTTGCAGTGTTGCGTAACTACGTCGCTGTGACATATGGACTCTTATGTTGATGTGACATATGGACTCTTATGTTGATGTGAGATATGGACTCTTATGTTGATGTGACATATGGACTCTTATGTTGATGTGACATATGGACTCTTATGTTGATGTGACATATGGACTCTTATGTTGATGTGAGATATGGACTCTTATGTTGATGTGACATATGGACTCTTATGTTGATGTGAGATTGGCTGACAGAATCGTGTGCCTCTATCCGTGTTAGACAAAGTCGATGAAATATAATTAAAACAAGTGAAAAAGAGTCATGTCAAGTGTTTTTGAATGCATGTCTGTATTTGACGGAGGACATGATTTGCGTGACACCAATTGACACCATAAAGTGCAGTTGATAATAATATTAACACAGTGTGTGCCATGGTGTGGCAGCATTCACAACCAGACTGTAATTGTGTAGTTTGAGAGTTTCATTACTTACATACTTGTACATTGCAGTTAAAACTGCAAATTAAGATGTCTTAGCTTTGGAGGATACATGTCAAACTGTGTCAGTTTTATATTGTCTGATCTCGACATGTCTGTAGTCAGTCTAGTGGACAAAGCTATGATTAAACCTCTGTGGTATGGACAATATTTCCACTATGTGTCTAATAGACAGGTTCTTTCCAGATGGTTGCTGTTTCTGACCACGTGCAAGCTAACTATGGCAGGTTTTAATGTATCGCTTTTACAGCCAAATGTAGTTGGATTCAATGTTGTGATAGCTCGGTGGTGATTGCACAGAAATCAGTAAATGACAACAAGTGTAATTGCAGTGCTCCAAATCTTGATGACATCATAGATACAAAATGGGAAATGCGATTAGGTTCGAATCTTTTTATTACCGTTTGTGCATCGGGTCAGTGTTGTTAAGGCTGGTTTACACGAGTGGTTATTTGCCCAATTGGTTGACCTGCACAGTGTCGTGCGATATTGTGGTGGAAGAATCGGCTGTGTAAACACCCTCGTGAGACAGATTAGCGAGACTAATTTGTGGCTACGATCGGATTGTGTTGGTGGAATTGGGCCTGGTCCCAGTTTGACCGACAGTTGGCGGCCATTTTGAAACAATGGTCAATCAGGGACTGACAACAGACGCACCCACGTTACCTTTCGTCAAAGCTCAAATTGAGAGTAGCCCGATTCAGAATCTAGTTCACTATGTCTGGACACGTCGCTCGTCGAAACTCACACAACGTTTAGCTGCTCATTGTCATGCGATGCGGTGTCGTCCAACTAGGCAAAGTCAATCGCCTTACAATTTTTTCTATCTGGCTGTTGCTGTTGTATAGGCGAAGGACTCGCTCGTCAAAAACGTACGCATTTTCATGTAACGTGAAACCTTTAAAAATGCCATAAACAGAGCAATAAACATGCATTTTCTGTATGCATTCTTATATGTATATCACTAAAGTTCCTGACAATAACCTTGTAAAAGTGTGAAATTATTACCTTTTTGTCATAACACATGTTTCTGACAAGTTGACATATAGCCGGATGTTGTGGGAGCGCGATTACAACACGAGAATCTCGTAGGTCAATATAAGGTCACGCTAAGAATTGCCATCTGCTGGCCATAAAGTTACATCATTAATCACCTCCTATAAACTACTAAATTACCAACGGGTGTTTTATTTATGTCTGCTGCTGGCCCACGCTGGCCTCATTCTACACGAAATCGCGTTAGACCATGTGACCCAAAGGCAACATCACGTGCACAGTATGGCGCCTATTTATGAAATCTTTTCTATGTGACCGATAAATGTACTCATAAATAATTATTTGGAGCACATTTCTTCTGCTTCTTGACGCCCAAGTGTCGGTTGTATGTCACGGAATACACATGTGAAACGGTTAGTGCGTATCAGTTTTTAAACTTAAGTTATTAGTTCCGTAACCATTTGGCTACGGAAAGCCAAAATCCGCGCACGCTTTTGACGGACGGGATTTCCGCCCCTAGTTCAATAGTGGAGTGGACGATTCTGCCTATCGTCCGACCAGTTGGGTCACAAATCGCTCGTTTATACCAGCCTCCAATAGTTGTGGTCCAAGTGGCGCCACACAGCGACTTGTACAGAACCATGGAATAATCTGATTCGTACGTAAACTTTGAGCGGAGGACATCATTGTCCAAAACGACTTTCATTCGCATTAACACGTCTACCATAACTTTGGGATATTTTACTTTGCATCGTGAATCGTCATAATTCAAATCATATAGACATATAACCATTTACACAGAGCGTTTACGGTTATATTTAGCATGCCACAGTTTACCCTTTCTTCTAATTCCCGTATCAAGAATTGATGAGGAAATCTGTAGGTAGCAATATTAATAGCAAAACAGAAAAAACATATTTTAGCTTTCTTTTGTTTCATACTGCGGACTGAATGCAGCTGCGATAAGTGAGGTCGTTTCAATCTCATGCCCATCCTCGGGTTCGGGTGTTCGATCGAACCCCCCTTTTTTAGAGAACTTGTATTAACTGAAAACAAATTCAGAAATCCCCGGATGATTGTGTACGCCCGAACCCCCTTTCTGAAACCCCGGGGACGGGCCTAACTGTGGAATTGTTCTTGGAAAGAAACTGTACTTATGATAATTTGTCTTATGTGAAGAAACCATATGTTATGGTTTGCATGATATGCGTCGTGTGTTTGGGAATCGGGCATGTTTTGGCTAATAGTCAGACTAAGCTGTTTGTCAATTTATAAAGCATAATTAACCCGGAGCTGCGGTGACGTCTTTGCAATGGCGGCCATATTTGGGCGTCAAGCACTGACGTCACAGATGACGTCACAGATGGTGCCTTGGTATCTACGTATACGGGAAGCAATGTTTTTATTTACTGCAGTCCGTGATCGTCGAGGGGGCGGTAAGGAATTCCCTCACCCGCAAAGAAGAACATTTACTGCAGTCAGTAATGCGACAGGGATGTTGCATATAGTTTGGTTTGTGAGTTGACCTGATAACAAGTGTTGCATATTAGTGTTTTCTTTAAGGGACTTGCGACACCGCGAGAGGTTACATTACCTGCCATTGGCATTGTTGACGTTGTTAGTTTGTCGTTCTATCTGCCGTTGTAATATTTTTGTTAAATTATATTCTTGTGATTCGGATAAAGGTTTGATCAATTTCATTGTTGATCCATTGCGCATGCGTGGCATTCGTTGTCGCCTCGAGTGCTGCTGAGCGCGATCGTGCCAATAACAAATACAGTTTATTTGAGAAGCATTGCTTGTGTCAACTGAATGATCAGTCTGATATAAATTTGTATATGCACTCACAACATAGTTATCCACGCAATGATATATAAGTATTTCATAGACAAGTATTTTATTGTAAAATACAACTAATATGTACTATGAAATCGTTCCTTTGCCCTCGTGTGCCACCTTGAGTGTATCCGTGACCTGCAAGCTATGCCCGTGACTGTCTTGCACTCCCAGTCATCATCGTCATCATCGTCAGCCCACTGCAGGGCGAAGGCCTCCCCGAGCTGGTACCATTTACTTCTGTCCTGTGCCGTTCTCATCCTGATAAGGTCACCCAAACCGGATTGTTTAAGGGGTCAGATCGATCTCCTGGTCCTACAGGTTGGGGATTGAGCACAGGGTTAACAACCCTACCCCTACTTTACTTGTTACACATACTCAAAGGATCCCCGCCGCCAAAGAAGCTGGAGGCAGAAGAAAGCTGGGGTGACTGCTTCTAGTGAAATCCACAGTCACGCATGTAGCGTGAAGACAGTCCTCCTGGACGTAAAAACCAAATTCCGGATTCGGGCGTAGAACGCAAGTTTGATACAATAAAAACAACAAACAGCAAACAAGACGTGCTTGGAATTGGTGAGTGCAGATGGCCAAGTTTTGGAAGACACACCGCCCGGACTTGGGGAGGGGGGCAAAGTGACAGAGACGACAACTGTCACATTCCATGAGTTGCACTGACTCTCAAGAAATGGATTGAAAAGACATTGATAGAGTGGAAACCAGTCAATGCTAGACTGTTTAGAGCTAAGATTGTTCTGGCAAGCACAGCTAACTTACAGTCATCCAGCGTTACTCCCCATCCAATGACACAGCTAACTTACAGTCATCCAGTGTTACTCCCCATCCAATGACACAGCTAACTTACAGTCATCCAGCGTTACTCCCCATCCAATGACACAGCTAACTTACAGTCATCCAGTGTTACTCCCCATCCAATGACACAGCTAACTTACAGTCATCCAGTGTTACTCCCCATCCAACGACACAGCTAAATTACAGTCATCCAGTGTTACTCCCCATCCAACGACACAGCTAACTTACAGTCATCCAGTGTTACTCCCCATCCAACGACACAGCTAACTTACAGTCATCCAGTGTTACTCCCCATCCAATGACACAGCTAACTTACAGTCATCCAGTGTTACTCCCCATCCAACGACACAGCTAACTTACAGTCACCCAGTGTTACTCCCCATCCAATGACACAGCTAACTTACAGTCACCCAGTGTTACTCCCCATCCAATGACACAGCTAACTTACAGTCACCCAGTGTTACTCCCCATCCAATGACACAGCTAACTTACAGTCACCCAGTGTTACTCCCCATCCAATGACACAGCTAACTTACAGTCATCCAGTGTTACTCCCCACCCAATGACACAGCTAACTTACAGTCATCCAGTGTTACTCCCCATCCAATGACACAGCTAACTTACAGTCACCCAGTGTTACTCCCCATCCAACGACACAGCTAACATACAGTCATCCAGTGTTACTCCCCATCCAACGACACAGCTAACTTACAGTCATCCAGTGTTACTCCCCATCCAATGACACAGCTAACTTACAGTCATCCAGCGTTACTCCCCATCCAATGACACAGCTAACTTACAGTCATCCAGTGTTACTCCCCACCCAATGACACAGCTAACTTACAGTCATCCAGTGTTACTCCCCATCCAACGACACAGCTAACTTACAGTCATCCAGTGTTACTCCCCATCCAACGACACAGCTAACTTACAGTCATCCAGTGTTACTCCCCATCCAACGACACAGCTAACTGACAGTCACCCAGTGTTACTCCCCATCCAACGACACAGCTAACTGACAGTCACCCAGTGTTACTCCCCATCCAACGACACAGCTAACTTACAGTCATCCAGTGTTACTCCCCATCCAATGACACAGCTAACTTACAGTCATCCAGTGTTACTCCCCATCCAATGACACAGCTAACTTACAGTCATCCAGTGTTACTCCCCATCCAATGACACAGCTAACATACAGTCATCCAGTGTTACTCCCCATCCAATGACACAGCTAACATACAGTCACCCAGTGTTACTCCCCATCCAACAGCACAGCTAACTTACAGTCATCCAGTGTTACTCCCCATCCAACGACACAGCTAACTTACAGTCATCCAGTGTTACTCCCCATCCAACGACACAGCTAACTGACAGTCACCCAGTGTTACTCCCCATCCAACGACACAGCTAACTGACAGTCACCCAGTGTTACTCCCCATCCAACGACACAGCTAACTTACAGTCATCCAGTGTTACTCCCCATCCAATGACACAGCTAACTTACAGTCATCCAGTGTTACTCCCCATCCAATGACACAGCTAACTTACAGTCATCCAGTGTTACTCCCCATCCAATGACACAGCTAACATACAGTCATCCAGTGTTACTCCCCATCCAATGACACAGCTAACATACAGTCACCCAGTGTTACTCCCCATCCAATGACACAGCTAACTTACAGTCATCCAGTGTTACTCCCCATCCAATGACACAGCTAACTTACAGTCATCCAGTGTTACTCCCCATCCAACGACACAGCTAATTTACAATCATCCAGTGTTACTCCCCACCCAACGACACAGCTAACTTACAGTCTTCCAGTGTTACTCCCCATCCAATGACACAGCTAACTTACAGTCATCCAGTGTTACTCCCCATCCAATGACACAGCTAACTTACAGTCATCCAGTGTTACTCCCCATCCAATGACACAGCTAACTTACAGTCATCCAGTGTTACTCCCCATCCAATGACACAGCTAACTTACAGTCATCCAGTGTTACTCCCCATCCAATGACACAGCTAACTTACAGTCATCCAGTGTTACTCCCCATCCAATGACACAGCTAACTTACAGTCATCCAGCGTTACTCCCCATCCAATGACACAGCTAACTTACAGTCATCCAGTGTTACTCCCCATCCAATGACACAGCTAACTTACAGTCATCCAGTGTTACTCCCCATCCAATGACACAGCTAACTTACTGTCATCCAGTGTTACTCCCCATCCAATGACACAGCTAACTTACAGTCACCCAGTGTTACTCCCCATCCAATGACACAGCTAACTTACAGTCATCCAGTGTTACTCCCCATCCAACGACACAGCTAACTTACAACCATCCAGTGTTACTCCCCAGCCAACGACACAGCTAACTTACAGTCTTCCAGTGTTACTCCCAATCCAATGACACAGCTAACTTACAGTCATCCAGTGTTACTCCCCATCCAATGACACAGCTAACTTAGAGTCATCCAGTGTTACTCCCCATCCAATGACACAGCTAACTTACAGTCATCCAGTGTTACTCCCCATCCAATGACACAGCTAACTTACAGTCACCCAGTGTTACTCCCCATCCAATGACACAGCTAACTTACAGTCACCCAGTGTTACTCCCCATCCAATGACACAGCTAACTTACAGTCATCCAGTGTTACTCCCCACCCAATGACACAGCTAACTTACAGTCATCCAGTGTTACTCCCCACCCAATGACACAGCTAACTTACAGTCATCCAGTGTTACTCCCCATCCAATGACACAGCTAACTTACAGTCATCCAGTGTTACTCCCCATCCAATGACACAGCTAACTGACAGTCACCCAGTGTTACTCCCCATCCAACGACACAGCTAACTTACAGTCATCCAGTGTTACTCCCCATCCAACGACACAGCTAACTGACGGTCACCCAGTGTTACTCCCCATCCAACGACACAGCTAACTTACAGTCTGCCAGTGTTACTCCCCATCCAATGACACAGCTAACTTACAGTCATCCAGTGTTACTCCCCATCCAATGACACAGCTAACTTACAGTCATCCAGTGTTACTCCCCATCCAATGACACAGCTAACTTACAGTCACCCAGTGTTACTCCTCATCCAATGACACAGATCGGGAGGAGAAGGGGCTTTCTACAGCACGACGCACGTCGAGGAGAGGGCGCCTGCGCACGACGTCCTGATCATCGTGGACGATCGTGACACAAAGGTTGGTCCGACAACGATGGAAGAGAACAATGTGTATTCAGTAATGTGGTACCACGAGTAAGAATGGAGAGAAGCTCTCTGACGTGTGTGGATTGAACAACACGGTCGGATGAGGAACTCTGCATGTTTGTACACAAAACAACCATAAACTGACCTGCATTTCCTCAACCGTTCAACATCAAATCGACCACGTGCTGATCAACAGCAAGTGGCGGAGATCGTTACCGAATATGCGTGTTAGAAGAGGAGCAGAGGTTGTCAGTGAACATCAGTAGAACATACTTCTTCTAGTTACATTGGCCTCACCATTAATGCGAAGAAGACAGCAAGCCATCTCGATCAACAACCATTAACGTGAGTATGTCATCACGTTCTCACACCTGCGCACCAGCCTTCAGGGAGGTGTAGAAGAGGAAATAGGAACACGATTGGGCAAAGCCAGGTGTGAATTTGCAAGGCTACAACCCCTATGGAGGTGCTCAACGTACTCTCAAAATATTCAATTCAGAATCTACCAGAGCAGTGTCCGCGGCGTGCCCGTCTAAGGCTCGGAGCGCTGGTGCGTGACACAACATGCCACTAACAGACATGCACATTTCTACAACACCTGCTTAAGGAAGACAACGCAATCGTATTGGCCTGGAACCATCTCCTACACCAGACACCACCAAATAACAAAACATGACATCATTTGCATCAACTTGATAAGGAAAAGATGGAAACAGCTCGAACATATGTTCATGTTCACAATGACCTATGACCTACCAACGACAACAACCTTCACTCAACCCCCCCCCTTGACTGGCACCCAGAATGGGAGAGAACAAGGGGCAGCTCAAAAAACGCAGTGACGAACCATGGAAGAGGAACTGAAGGCTGCTAAGCTGGCATGGGGGACAGCGGCAAGGACAGCCTAAGGGGGGGTATGGGGGGACGGACTGGTGAGATTTTTTTGTGCGAGTTTTATGTGCCACACATATGTACGTAAGTAAGTATTCAAGTATTTATGCCCAAAGTACGTACGTAAGTAAGTAAGTAAGTATTGAAATGAGTAGGCCCTAAAGTACGTAAGTAAGTAAGTAAGTAAGAATTCAAGTAATGATCTCGTAAGTTGTGAAAGTTGTACGTTGACCACGAACGTTCACTTTGACTGTGTCTAGGGATTCTAGGGCGTAGTGCGACGAGCCAAGAGATACGCGGGTTAGCTCCTGGTTCCCTCCGGTTCACTTGTTGGCTCTGTCCTGGCTGCATTCTGCTCGTATTATAATGTCACGTTAACATAGTTTGTGCATATGACGGTATTATGCAACCATGAATTTAACTTTTTTATTGGCAATCCGATGTCGCGTGGATCAGACGAACTTGCTGATTCTGCCAGGCTAGGAACACTGGAATGTCGGCGGCCATAACACCTTATTCGTCGCTGATTGCGCTACTGTTCGCCAGAATCGACGCATTTAAAGCTTAACAAGCAAGCGCGAAGCGTCAGTCTGTCGACGATCCAGACTAGCGTGGCTAAAATATTGGGCTTGCGCGCGGGAAGCAAAACAGATGTTTCCCGGCAGCTTTTCTCGGCGAAGCTTCAGTACCGGTCAAAGGTCACAGGGCGTAAAACGTCGACAACTTCATCGCTGGCTGGTTCCCGCCGATATAAGCACTTCCGACGTTACATTCTACAGACGCATCTCCGGAGAAAGGATGCGCAAATTGATGGCGGCGTCTTAGTGGAGATGGGGTGGAGTTCATCCTTCATGGCAACGACCAGATGGGTGTGTTCTCCTTTCGAATGTTTACGTTGAGAGAAAGCATCTGCAGTCATTACGTTCAACGTTTGACGTACGTCACACGGAAATTGCCGGCGTCAGACGTAAACGCCAATTACATCGACCGACAAGCCGCGAGAAATCAACGACGTTTCATCTTTACATCTGACACAAATGCGTTGTAACGTGTAAAACAAAACAAACTCGGTGTTTCGACGAAAGGCAGTTTCGCTGAGGACTAGTTCTGCTGGCAACCGACCGGACCGCTCAAAGCGCCAAACGGACAAATTCCGTCGTTAGAAAAAAACCTGCTTCTGTAGCGGCGAATATCCGTCAGGCTACGATCGACTGGAACGAACACGGCCGAACGCCGCGAATTCGTAATGAGCCCGGAGCCAGACGTACAGTATTAACAGCTCGGTTTATCGCGGCGGCGACAGTTTAGCACGGGAGGCGCCGTCGGTAAATAGTCGCTGCCCAGCGCCGCTACAAGGCGAGCAAACATGAGCGACTACAGCAAGCTACAGGTAAGTGAGACGCTGCGTTATCGACCCATCCGTGGTATGTGTTCTGACGGCGATATCGGGGGATGTTTTGCCGTGGAAGCCCTCTCGAGGGGTATTGGGTAGTTAGCGGGTGGTCTCCCCCGATTTCCTGGCGATGTCTTTCGCAGTGGTTTGGATCGCTGTTCCTTAGCGTCCTATATTGGAATATGTCAACCACATTAAGCCGTTATTGTGATTCTCACCACGAAAATCGAGGGATTCACGTGTTGTGCAGTGAACGTATTATGTGTAGCTTTCATCAATGAAATGTGAATAAAATCGAGCATTTTGTCGCCGAGACGTAAATTGTGTCAATCGCTGACACGGACACAGCCGTACAGACCTGCCAACTGACAGGGTCCACTGGATTGGAAGACCGGACCAATCAGTTTATTTGTGGGTTCTTTTTTTCTCCGCGAAAAAAGTCCCACACTTGCGATGTTAACAGATGACCGTCCACTTCGCCGAATGGCAGACATACACGGAGACCAGGGGGCGTGACTAAGATCCTGTCGATTTTCCCTCAGCTCGTTGAAGTGGTGGTGGTGGTGATGGTGTTGGAGGAGGACGAGGTGATGGTGGTGGTGGTGGTTGAGGAGGAGGTGAAGGAGGAAGGGGTGGTGGTGGTGGTGGTGGTGGTAGTGGTGGTTGTGGTGGTGAAGGAGGAAGGGGTGGTGGTGGAGTAGGAGATGGTGGTGGTAGTGGTGGTGGTGGTGGTGGTGGTGGTGGTAGTGGTGGTGGTGGTGGAGGTGGTGGTTGTGGTGGTGGAGGACAAGGTGGTGGTGGTGGTGGTAGTGGTGGTGGTGGTGGTGGTGGTGGTAGTGATGGTGGTGGTGGTGAAGGAGGAAGGGGTGGTGGTGGAGTAGGAGGTGGTGGTGGTAGTGGTGGTGGTGGTGGTGGTGGTGGTAGTGGTGGTGGTTGTGGTGATGGTGGAGGAGATGGTGGTGGTGGTGCTGGCGGTGGTGGTGGTGGTGGTGGATGAGGAGGAAGAGGAGGAGGAGGAGGTGGTGTTGGTGGTGGTGGTGTTGGAGGAGGAGGAAGAAGAGGAGGTGGTGGTGGAGGAGGAAGAGGAAGAGGAGGAGGTGATGGTGATGGTGATGGTGGTTGTGGTGGTGGTGGTGGTGGAGGAGGAGGTGGTGGTGGTGTCAACAATACTACCATCATCATCAATATCACTATCAGCATCATCATTAGAATAATCTCCATCATCATCATCATCACTATCATCACTATCATCGTCACCATTATCATCGTCGTCGTCGTCATCATCATTGTCGTTATTTAATATGTCTTCTTTAAGTGAGTACGATTCCCAGTAGTCTGCGTGTAACAACTAGCAACCATTTCTAGCAGTGAGTCAGACTGCGAACAAACTTAGTCAAAGCGTGGGTTGTACGACCCGACTTGAGTGACGCAGCACACGATGACAACGAACATAGTTATGTAGTGTCGAGCCGAGTAGCACACGATGACAACGAACATAGTTATGTAGTGTCGAGCCGAGTAGCCCGCGGTAACACCGAGTCACTCTACACCTGTCCAATGATGTCTACTCTTCCGTGCCGCCACCTCGGTGGCTGTGGTCTGCATCTCATCGCTTCCCAGTGTGCAGACATATTTTGTTTTGTTTTGACACAATAAACAAAAGATCAGCCCAGTCCACCTCATTAACTAGTCCGGGGCACACAGGCATCAGCCCGGGGTAATCTGGGGTGCACCACCCCCGGGTCACGCCACACCCTTGGGTACACTGTACGGATTTTGTCTGAAATATTATTTTATGCGATTTTGCATAAGACATTGACTATGTGCCCGCTGCATGATGGAAGCCGTCCATGGTGGAAGCCGTCCATGATGGAAGCCGTCCATGATGGAAGCCGGCCAAACACGTTCTATTTCCCAAGTTCTTATTTTGATCCACGGACATTGTCTGAGGATCCAAGCCCAGGTAACAATGTCACGCTCTTAGAAGGTTCCCAGAACGTTCTTGGCTGGTTATTAAAAGTGTTCTCGTCGTTCTGCAAATGTTCTTACAAAACGTTCGATTATATTACACTTTTTTTTAAGACATACCATAACGTTCTCACAACGTACCAAAAACGTACGTTCCACGAACAAGAGGGGACTCCTGTAAACGTTTTGTGTTAGCGGTGAGTACGGCATCTGGCAGACAGAAGTAATTCACAAACTTGCAAGTCAAGTCTCAAGTCAATGATCTCCACGTTCGTTCGTTAATTCGTTCGTTCGTTCGTTCGTTCGGATCTGTTCTCGTACATACGTTGAAGCCATGCAGTAAATACAACGCGCTTCGGATATTGTCCTTATCCAGAAGTTGACATACGTTTCGTGAAATACAACGTCGAAATTCTTCGAAGTCTAATGCTATTATAATTTATATTACTGTTGTAATGTTCGAAAGTTATATAATGCATGCTCCCTCGTCTCGTCATAACAATGTAGTTGTCGTAATACACGGGACTAGTGTTTTGGCAGTGTTGTTAATTTAAATCGAATGGGCCAGTTGATTGATTTATTGTGTTAGAGAGGATTCTGGATGGAAGGTTAAGGAGGATAATGGAGTGTGAACCGGGAGAAGAAGAACAAGGTTTAAGAAGAGGAAGAGGTACGGTGGACGGGATGTTCTCTCTGAGACAAATGGTGGAAAAGAGACTGGAGCGACATGAGAATGTGGCTCTGCCTCTGGGATTCATAGACCTTGAAAAGGGATACGACACAGTTCCGAGAGAGATGGCCACGTTGAGGTGGATGGATGTACCAGAAGCGGAGATGATGACGGTCGAAAGCACACACGAAGAGACAAAAGGTAGAGTAGTGTGCGGACCGGGAATATCGGAGGAATTAAGGGTGGACGTCGACCTGAGACAGGGGAGTGCGCTAAACCAACTGTTCATCGCAGTAGTGGAGGCGATCAGCAGGAAAGCGAGTACTGGAGAACGGGGCAAGTTGTTACAGAGGCATTTTACGAAATCATAGCGCACATTAACATATGGAGATACCATCGACAGTAGTTGGAAGTCCACCAGCAGACACACTGTCCAAAAATCGGGAGTTAAGAAGACGAAATTAACGAGATGTGAAAAAAAAACAGAAATTCGCAGGAGAATACAAGCTGGGGCGAGTGCGTGAAGGAAAGTGGAAGGGGTGATGGGAGATAGACATATATCTCGGAAGCTAAGAGGGAAGGCGCTTAGCTCATACATAACACCAGCCTACCTATATGGCCTAGAGATTATGGCGATGACAGAAAAACAGCAAGAGAAACTGCAAGTTTGCGAGAATAACTGGGTGAGAAGAATTGCGACAGGGAAAAAAATAGACAAGCGAAGAATGGAGGAGCTGAGTGAGGAAGTTGGTGTGAGAGCCTCATGAGGAAGCTGGTGAGGAGCCGGGTAAAGTGAGCTGGACGCGTGAATAGAATGGAAGGGGTACGATTGTCGAAGAGAGGGGATGCGCTTAGAGTGGAGGGTAGAGGGAGAAGAGGAAGACCGAGACTGAGATGGGAGGACTGTGTGGAGAGATATTTGGCGGGAGTGGGAGAGGAGGGAAGAATGAGGGCGAGGGATGGGGGAGTGGAGACGGGTGATGGAGAAGGCAGTGAAACGGGATTAGTAATGAAGAAGGGGAAAAATCGACGACCTGTACTGGTGCCAGCCTCACCCGGACTACACTCTATTAGTGTGCTCGGGCGTTGGACTGTTTGTTTCTTCTAGAGTAGTGCCCACGGGCGTCAGAAGACGTCTGCTCTGGTCACTGGCCGGTCGCCAGGTAGACGTCTCCAACAGGTGCGCTAGGCGCTATATCAACATGCAGCTAAACACAGCCGCACTCCCCTGCCAGTGCGGCGGCCTAGCGTCGGACCAGCTGTCGGGCAGCCCGGGACGTTAGTGTGGGAGAGACGAAAGGTGGGCAGCGCGCCTGGATGTATGGAGGAAGACGTGGGAATAGTTTCTGGGGCGCAGTGGTTAGGAAATCGGACTCTTCTTCGAGGCGACCGCGGCTCGGATCTTCTCGCTGCCGTTTCGAAGCTTGGGCAGTTTAGTCCACTCGGCGTTGCCACAGTTCGCTATAGACACAACGGTGGATATAAATGAACGAGTAGTTTTCGCACAGTAATTGTGGTGTGGCTGAATGCTTCCCAGAGATGTCGAGTGTATAGGAATGAACAGGTCTGCCGGGAGTGATGTGTAAAACGCTTTGGATCGTCCCAGGGACTGGATACAAAGCTATATCAGATCTTATCTTTTTGGTTGATGTAATCACGAAAAAACACTAAAATCCAAGACCGCGGGGTCCTTATAGCGAAAGTTCAGTATAGAAATCCTGCACCGCATCTAAGTTACTCAGTGTCCGCTTTGCACTGGATGTGAGTAGCATAATCCAGAAACTTGATAAATCGAACGTTGCCACATTATACGCGGATAAATAGAGATGCACTTTCCGCCAGCTGTTGTTCGGTTGCCCGAGTGTCTGACACGACGAGGCTGTCTTCTCGTCAGTAGGTCACGAGCGCGCGCCGCCCTCTGCCCCGCCGCGCTTTGCCCCGCTGCGGGCGTACTGAGGCGTTCGGCATTTCGCGGAAACGTTTCAGTTTCAGGCCGCGACGAAATCAAGAAACGTGTGTGTTTTGTTTGGAAACATCCGAGAAGTTATCAAATAAATTGCATGTGTTTTGTAAGCAGAATTCATAAAACGCATTCATGTAATCTTTTAAATTTAAAGGATTTGCTCTTACAAGAAGTACAAGGACTAAACTGGACGTTAGAAGACGACTCTTTAGTCTTTTCAACTGGAAACTGTCATATTCCACAGTATTCCATTTGCGAAAATTAGGCAAACTCCATCGGTATTCGTTGTAACACATACACGAAGTATGCATGAATGCAAAATATGAAAGCATGGGCTTTTTATGACAGCCGCAGTGTCGTTATATGTCCCCATAAATCCCTAAAATCGTTTCCTTCGGAATTATCATGCGTTATACCATTTGTCTCCGAGCGGAAGCCTGACGAGGTCACTTCGGACGAGATCGGCATTTCCGCATCTTATCTGCACCATGTTTAAGATCGATGCTGCTGGTAATGTCCCTGGCGCACATCTCTGCATGCACGAGGAGTATATATCATATTTGGCAGCTCCTGATATTCGCAATGCTCAATTTCACAGCTGCAGCCTCAATTTCGGAGCTGTACCGTTGCTTATCGTTTCTACATTTTTCGCGGCCGCTGATCGGAAGCCGCCGGACATGTTGCCTGGCGCAGACCAACTGGGGCAACAGTTCATGCAAAAACGCAAAAGTGCTTAATCTATTCTATATTTTTGCTAATCTCATTTCAAATTAATTTTGCGAAAAACCAAACCTACATAGTATCCATTGCAACATGCTAGCTCGTTTGTGCAACTTTTGTATGTAGTTTTTTTGTGAAATCATCAGACAAGGTATTACATTAGTTAATGCTTGTGCAGGCATTAAGTGAAGTGAAATCGAAATGCTGAAAAATCACGATTTTCTTCCTTGGTGAAATTGTCATGTGATCGGCGACAGAATGGAGGTCACGCCCATGACCAGCATTGACCCACACAGTATTCACCATTTTGAATATCCACTATTTTTATCCATACCATATTTAACAATTGAAGCCAATTATTTCGATGATTTGAACAAAAATAGGCATTTTTATTAAATCGACTGCGATAGGCTAAGTCAGTTGAGGAAGCCGTTTTAATGCACCCATAAAACGATGAGGTTGTTCTGTGGCGACCTCACAAACAACTATTGTGCTATTTCACTGAATTATACCATTACCGAATAATGATCCCTTTCACGTTCCGATGCTCGCCAAGAATGTGTCCGTCGTGTGGCGCCAGCGTCTTGTCTACGACTTTTACTTGTTTAAGTCTATTCTTGTCGTTGTTCTTGTTGTTTTGCTTCTCCTTGTTTCCCTCCGTCTCGCCAGTTCCCTCTGTCTGGGGCTCTTCTTTCTATCGTTATCCAAACAGCCTTCAGTTCTTCTTCCATGTAGTGCCGGATTACAACTGTGGGGATCGAAGCGTTTTGTGGGGCCCCCTATCGACTGCATGAAATACAAAGATCTAAATGGAAGCAGTCCACACCTGTCATCCGGGTGTACGTTTCGTGTACGTTTCGTTGTTTCAGCAGCGAGTTTCATTTAGAGGTTCCTCCTCTATTCGATTTTCTCATTTCAAATTCATTTTGCGGAAAATCAGACCTACCACTGCAACTTGCTGGCTCGTTTGTGCAACTTTTATATATAAAGTTTTTGGGAAATCACCAGACAAACTATGAAATTACGTAATGTTTAGTCAAACATTAAGTCAAGTGAAAATAGAAACGCAGAAAACTCACGAATCTCACATTGGTGAAGCTTCGAAACTTTGTCATGTGATCGGCGTGAGGATGGAAGTTGGCACTGACCAGCGCAGTGTTTACTATTTTGGATACTACCTTACCAGATCTAACGATTGAAATCAATTGTTTCGATCATTAGAACAAAAATACGCATTTGTTCATTAAATCTACTGCTGACGATACTTGGTCTATTCACAAACTTCATATTTGGAAGCCAACGAGCCGGATTTGATAGGCTAAACCAGTTGGCGATAGTGTTTTAAATGCGCTGTGGTTATTCTAAAACCCGACCGCCGCAATGCAGTGTTATACGATCACAACTGGATAGACGTAAATCACTAAATCGGAGGTTATACAAAAACAAGTTTAATAAGAAGTGCATAAACACTTCGTCACATTGTAAGGGCGCTATGTATGTGACGCAACTACGCCAGTGTCGAACTGAACACAGAACTAACACGATAGATAGCGTTACTAATATAGTTCTGTCCGAGACTTCATGTTCGTACTTTCTGACGTTCTCTTCACCCTGTTCGTCCTACGTCACTTTGAGGCGGCGTCACATTCACGACTGTAGCACATAAGTTGAGCAGACGTCGGATCCCTTCTCCAAGTCAACGCTGTTTGTGCTAGTAGCTCATGGGTCATTCTGAAGACATGTTCGAGCCATTTCCACCTTCACCTCTTCAGGATAATGGAGATGTTCTCATGTTTTATTGTTTGGGGGTAGTCTGGCGTTGGGGTAGTCTGGCGTTGGGGTGGTCTGGTGTTGGGGTGATCTGGCGTTGGGGTAGTGTGGCGTTGATGTAGTCTGGCGTTGTGGTAGTATGGCGTTAGGGTGGTGTGGCGTTGGGGTAGTCTGGCGTTGGGGTGGTGTGGTGTTGGGGTAGTCTGGCGTTGGGCTGGTGTGGTGTTGGGGTATTCTGGCGTTGAGGTAGTCTGGCGTTAGGGTGGAGTGGCGTTGGGGTAGTCTGGCGTTGTGGTGGTGTGGCGTTGGGGTGGTGTGGCGTTGGGGAAGTCTGGCGTTGACGTGGTGTGGCGTTAGGGTGATGTGGCGTTGAGGTGGTGTGGCGTTGGGGTGGTGTGGCGTTGGGGTAGTCTGGCGTTGAAGTAGTCTGGCGTTGAGGTGGTGTGGCCTAGGGGTGGTGTGGCGTTGGGGTAGTCTGGCGTTGGGGTGGTGTGGCGTTGAGGTGGTGTGGCATTGGGGTGGTGTGGCGTTGGGGTAGCCTGGCGTTGGGGTGGTGTGGCGTTGAGGTAGTCTGGCGTTGGAGTAGTCTGGCGTTGAGGTAGACTGGTGTTGGGGTAGTCTGGCGTTGAGGTGGTGTGGCGTTAGGGTGGTGTGGCGTTGCGGTAGCCTGGCGTTGGGGTGGTGTGGCGTTTGGGTGGTGTGGCGTTGGGGTGGTCTGGCGTTGGGGTAGTCTGGCGTTGGGGTAGTCTGGCGTTGACGTGGTGTGGCGTTGGGGTGGTGTGGCGTTGGGGTAGCCTGGCGTTGGGGTGGTGTGATGTTGAGGTAGTCTGGCGTTGGGGTAGTCTGGCGTTGAGATAATCTAGTGTTGGGGTAGTCTGGCGTTGAGGTGGTCTGGCGTTGGGGTAGCCTGGCGTGGGGGTGCTGTGGCGTTGAGGTAGTCTGGCGTTGGGGTAGTCTGGCGTTGAGGTAGTCTGGCGTTGGCGTACGGAAAGACTATATGTATTAACAGAAACGGAATAGAATGTTGTCGACAGAAAATGATATGTTATTTTGGCAATAACCTTCTAATTATCCAACCGCTTATATATTATGACGACGACGAAACATAACCAATAACAACAACACCACCAACAACAACAACTGCGACAACATCAACTGCGGCGACGACAAAGCAACAACAACAATGAGAACAACACCACCAACAACAACAACTGCGACAACATCAACTGCGGCGACGACAAAGCAACAACAACAATGAGAACAACACCACCACCAACAACAACTGCGACAACATCAACTGCGGTGACGACAAAGCAACAACAACAATGAGAACAACACCACCAACAACAACAACTGCGACAACATCAACTGCGGCGACGATAACGCAACAACAACAATGACAAAAAAAATAATTACTGTTTATTTTGCCTGGTAAATATCATCATATGTGTATTGATTTTAAGGTCAATATTCCACTAGATGAAAGTATCCCAGTAATGTCGGATCAACGTTAAACTACTGACGGTCATCAATCAATCACAATGGTTTGCTTGTCCCGTGGTAATACTGTTCCTCGTACGATCGAGATCTGCAGTGATCACAGCGAGCGCGCGGTTGCCGGGAGATCTTGATTGGCGTCGATCAGTATTAATCAAGTCCGGCACGCCAACCACATGACAGCCCACAATCGCGGAACTAACTCGTCGGTGCATTCAGTGAACACGGAATCATTTGCAATACTGATCGTGGTCGGTTCTTCCTCTGAATGAAATGCAGGCAGAGTTGTGAACGGAAATCGAAATTTCAAAACCACCTTGAAGTTAAACTTAATAATATAGCTGGAAAGGTCATATCGTGCATAGCAGGAATTTCTTGTGCTCTATAACAAAAACATTTGAATATTTTTGTGTCAAATATATATATTCTTATCTATGCAATTGTTTTAGTGTCGGTAAGATTATTACTTTGTGGGAGCTGTGGCGTCGTGGTTGGAACATCGGACTCTCACTCAAGAGAATCAGGTTCTAATCATCTTGCTGCCGTTTCTAAACTTGAAATAAATGAGTACCTGGCGATAGACAGCGGTGGATATGAGAGTTCACAATGTATACCGCGCTACAATACAAGAACGTGCCTTTACCGGTAGCTTTTAGTTCACAATGTGTACCGCGCTACAATACAAGAACGTGCTTTACCGGTAGCTTTTAGTTCACAATGTATACCGCGCTACAATACAAGAACGTGCCTTTACCGGTAACTTTTAGTTCACAATGTGTACCGCGCTACAATACAAGAACGTGCCTTTACCGTTAACTTTTAGTTCACAATGTGTACCGCGCTACAATACAAGAACGTGCCTTTACCGTTAACTTTTAGTTCACAATGTGTACCGCGCTACAATACAAGAACGTGCCTTTACCGTTAACTTTTAGTTCACAATGTATACCGCGCTACAATACAAGAACGTGCCTTTACCGTTAACTTTTAGTTCACAATGTGTACCGCGCTACAATACAAGAACGTGCCTTTACCGGTAGCTTTTAGTTCACAATGTGTCATGTATTACGCCAACTTGGAGTTAGTTCCAGAGAATTTATGCGGCAACAGAGAAAGCCCTTGATCTAATGTTTGTTTCAACTCTATAAACAACATATAGATAAGAATTAGAGATTATCGAATCTGTCTAGGCAGTATTGATGCGATTCCGCAAATACGGCCAATTTCCGTGAATTATATAGCGCAGGCTGATCAGAACAAGAACCAGCTGCGTCCGCGGTAGGCCACTGACCGAGACAAGCCGACAGAGGTCGTATATCAAAGCTAAAGACCACATTTCAATTTGTCGACCGCGGCTGGGGAATGCAGTTCCTGTAAATCTCAGAGCTGGCCTTTTAACATACAGTTGTAGGTATGCGTACCACTTCCGTGGGATAACAGCACGTCCTGAAATATACTTACCGTGTGTTGGC
Source organism: Lamellibrachia satsuma (assembly GCA_033239005.1). Taxonomy (NCBI): domain Eukaryota; kingdom Metazoa; phylum Annelida; class Polychaeta; order Sabellida; family Siboglinidae; genus Lamellibrachia; species Lamellibrachia satsuma. Next base: position 506,916 of record BSQZ01000055.1, read on the forward strand.
GAATGCAAATGTTACAAATGCCACTGCAGACGAGTTGCTAGAAAATTCGCGGATTTCTAGTTATGTGGACGCCGCGATTGTGAGGCTGGTGCGATTTCAGCGAAATTCCGCGTCAATGAACGTGATTTGTGTGAATATGTGGCATTTTCTCTGCGATACGAGGTGATGGCAACAAGACCTGGCAAATGGATAGGGCCCTAAAACTGCACCATCGACAGGAGAAATACGGGCCTAGACTGATGGGTGAATAGACACCGACTCTCTTTACGAGCGATGTTTTAACTACAGTTGATGCGTTTCCGCCTGAGACGCCAGCGTCGAACAAGTATTTATTCTCAACAAACATCGTAGCAGCAGAACGGTTGAGTAACCGGTGCAGCTGTGCAGAATATGCCGGAAACAGGTGCGAGTTTCGTCAAGTTTTTGCCACCGTTACGACGCGCGTACTCGGGCAGAATGACCCTTTATGCAGTGTACGATCTCAACGAGTTATAACGTCACTACCGACGTGATATTCGATCAGTGCAGCTATTTCTGTTTCCAGGAACGTCATTAAAATGGGTGCCCCTATAAAACTGGCTAGGCCCTACTGTGTTTTGCGATTGTTGTTAGTTGCGTCTCTCGAGAAACGCCTATGGACATCAGGTGAGGGTTGTTTTGCTGTTGAAAACACGGCAAAATACCCAGTGGCGTATCGTATATAATGACAAATAGCACTGACGATGGCTACACTAGTAAATACGGTCGTGGATCACAGAATGAGTATAGCATTTCGCTAACACTTCCATATTCTCACATTTTCATAAAAATACATAATACTTATTTAAAATTAATGTTATATGAAACCACCCTTTACTATCGAAGTCTACAAAACCAGTCAGCTATCCCCTGGTGTGTGGAGTGCGTGTTCATCTGTGCACGCACGCACGCACGCACGCACGCACGCACGCACGCACGCACGCACGCACGCACGCACGCACGCACGCACGCACGCACGCACGCACGCACACGCGGTGCACTGTTGTGCGTTTTACGTGCATACGTGTGCGCGCCACTTAAATTTTTTTAAACAACGCTCACACGAAGCACATGATTCCCACGAAGCACACGATTCCCACGAAGCACACGATTCCCACATCCATGTCTTCCTCGATCTGCTTCCCTCAGCGGATGTGGCCGAGTCCTGAATGACATAATTATGGGCGCGGACACTACTGTTTTCTTCATTGAAGCTAACGCTAAAAGTCGGTCAGGCAATTACATGATTTGCGAGATTTACGATTCTGTTTTAATAAAAATCGTACAGTTTAACTGTTGCCTTGTCACCGACCTTCAGTAGTGTATTCGTCAAAACGTTCAAAACAATTCGAGTCTGTCTCGTGACCACTTGAGGCAGCTTGTGATCTCACGCATGAAATCCACTGCTCACGACGTTTGTTTTACTTATACGTAATGCACACATGTCTTATACGTAATGCACACATGTCTTATACGTAATGCACACATGTCTTATACGTAATGCACACATGTCTTAAGGCCGGTTTACACGACCCCAGTTGGTCGTACGCACTGTGTCGTACAACAATCCGCAGCACGATTCAAAATCTAGACGAAAGACGTGTCTAGACATTGTGACCTAGATTATGAATCGTGCCAATCCCGATTTCAGATATGATGAAAGGTTACGACAGCTGCACCTGCTGATTGGCCACTGCTTCAAAATCGCCGCCCACTGTCTGTAAAATTGGGACATACCCCAATTCCACCTACACAATCGTAGCGACAAATTAGCCTGCTGCTCAGTGGCGCCCTCTCCTGGCGGGGATGTTACATGTCAAATCAATCAAATCAAATTTAATTTCCAAGCGACCCATGTAGGCGTACGAGAGAACATACATTTGCAAAAAGGCTGCTGTACAAAAGAAGTTTGCTGTACAAAAAGCTACGTACAAATAATTTTTATACACCTTAATACGAACTAATGCATTATGTAAATAAATTATATAATGCCAACTGACATGTATCAACAACAAATACATCTGCTACCCATGCTGTGTCATTACACTTTGCTAATGTATCGCAATGTTTATAAACCATGTACATGTGCTTAAGAGAGCATGTTTCTGTTTATGGTGGAACATGACGCCTCAACATAGTGACGTCACAGTTGGTTCAGATTTGTGAACCGAAATAGAATATCTTTCACCGCATTTGTGGCTTACCTGCGCGGTCACTTCTGTCAGCATCTGTGGGTTTCAGCTTTCATTCTATTGTTGTGTTGGCCTAGTGGTGTAGTGTATCAATGGTAACCATTCAGGCGATGCTGACCTCGACTGTCTATCTATATTACTGACCCACCTAATACCTCGCCTGTGGGAAAGAATTATGAAAAACAGTTATGTGTCTTTTTGATAAATAAAACTAGAACATGTGTGTTTCACACCTCGTGTTAGTGTGTGCGTGCGTGCGTGCGTGCGTGCGTGCGTGCGTGCGTGCGTGCGTGCGTGCGTGCGTGCGTGCGTGCGTGCGTGCGTGCGTGCGTGCGTGCGTGCGTGCGTGCGTATACATTCTATCTGCATGGTGCCTACACAGGAAGCCTGCTGATACAACGATAATCAAGTACCACTGTTTACTGGGTGATAAACTACATATTCGTGAACACCAGGGTAGCTTTTAACCAGAGTGTCTATTATTAGAATGAACAGCATTGCCCGCTCTGGGATGTTATGCATTGCATAATGTCCCTGGGTTTGGATTACGACTGAGACCGATTCTAAGCAGAAATTCTATTTCCCGCTGGTGCCATCATCTCTGTGCAGGTAAATGAATAAACAAGGTCCTTTGCCATGGTCCTTTCATTAATGGTCTGTGTATGATCCCGGGATGTAGATAGAAGGTTGAAAACGTGCCCGTATGGGGGCGCCAGTGAGAATATTTGACCAAAGGCGTTGGTGTGGGTGAGGTGGGGTGGGGTGGGGTGGGGTGGGGGGGGGTTGTGTGTGTCTTGAGCCAACGTCCACATGCCGCTTCTGTTGCGTATGCGTCACGAGTCGCGCAGACTAACAAATCGGTTTCCAGCTATTTAGGTTCTGCAGGTAACCCCATATCTGCACCGGGACGCGCAGCTGATTAAATTGCTTTTAATCTCCACTGTCGAACATGATGCATTCCTGCATTCAATCTGCCGCCAGTGTGCGCCGATCAAACTGCCGCCAGTGTGCGCCGATCAGTCGCAATCTCCCGGCGGACCGAGCGAGGTTAATTATTGATGCGCTCGTGTCGTCTGCTCTTCCCGATTCTCCCGCCAATTTATGCTGCGCATGCACGCGGTGTCTTCGCATCGACTGCGCGCTTCTTGTGCATTGCGCGTCTTCCTTGTACCGTTGCTAAGCAGCCGCCACCCGCGAGGATTAGCGCGAGACACGACGTGATCTCAACGGGATTGCTAATTCCGGGGCGCGAGACGGTGGTAGACAACACTAATGAGCAATTGATTTTTCGGTTGCGCGACGGACGCTGCCACTGCAGCGATCCCAATCGATTCGCTGGCAGAGGAGGCCACGTAATTTGGCCCAGATGAACATATGCGTCAGACCTTCGTCAAACGTCGCTCGCTCTCGAATCTGGTAGGCCGAGGTGGACATTTGCGCGTCGCCAAGTGGGGTTATCCGATTCAGGTAGGGCTATTTTATGTTTTTTTTTTGTCGTGGTACGTTACGTTATGATTGGCAATCGGCTGGTAACGTTTTCGTGACGTAAAAAGCGGCCGTGGATCAGCGATGACTCACCAAATGCGAACGCGGTGTGTGTGTGTGTGTGTGTGTGTGTGTGTGTGTGCGTGCGTGCGTGCGTGCTTGCGTGCGTGCGTGAGTGGGTGCGTGCGTGCGTGCGTGCGTGTGTGTGGATATATGAAGTGTGCGTGTGCGTGCGTGTGTATGTGTGGGTGTGGATGTTGGTGTGTGGATGATGTGTGGGTTTGTGTGGGGGGTGTGTGTGGGTGGGTGGGTTTGTGGGAGTGTGGGTATTGGTGTGTGAGTGTGTGGATGTGGGTGTGTTGGTGCGGGTGAGGGAGGGAGTATGTGTGTGTGTGTGTGTGTGTGTGTGTGTGTGTGTGTGTGTGTGTGTGTGTGCGTGCGTGCGTGCGTGCGTGCGTGCGTGCGTGCGTGTGCGTGTGCGCGCGCGTGCGTGTTCGTGTGCGGGTGTGGGTGTATGGATGTGTGTGTGTGTGTGGGGGGGGGGGGGGTGGGTGGGTGGGTGAGTGGGTGTGTGGATATACGGAGTGTGCGTGTGCGTGCGTGTCTATGTGTGGGTGTGGGTGTTGGTGTGTAGATGGTGTGTGCGTGTGGATGTGTGTGTGGGGGGGGGTGTGGTTGGGTGGGTGTGTGTGAGTGTGGATGTGGGCATGTGTGTGTGTACGTGTGGGTGTTCGTGTGCGTTTGTGTGTGTATGTGTGTGCGTGCGTGTTTGTGTGTGTGTGTGTGTGTGTGTGTGTGTGTGTGTGTGTGTGTGTGTGTGTGTGTGTGTGTGTGTGTGTGTGTGTGTGTGTGTGTGTGTGTGCGTGCATGTGTGCATGTGTGCGTGCGTGCGCTATGCACGTGAAACTGCTGTGAGCCTGTTGACGGGCGTGTTTACGCGGCTGCGTGCCTCTGAACGGCCCTTAATGCGATCAGTGTCCACTCTAAACGGCCGACCAGGCCGGGTAATCTCTTTCCTCGCTAGCGTGACCCGCAACACTAAGCACATGATTGTGCGACGCTCGGTTGATTGGTTCAAGTCTTGTAGTAATGGTGTTTCAACATCTCAGTGTCTGCAATACAGTGGTCCCTTCAACCACACGCTAATCTAATAAAGAGAACATTTTCACGATGACGTGGCCGGACTATTTCACTCAGAACTACGCTGCAATAACACGCGTCATTGTTGTGGCCTGTACCTCGTCGCATCGGTGTCTGAAGCCGAAGGTGGGCACGGACCACAGTCAGAATCCATCCGCCATTACATACATAAAGAGTCCCAAGGAAAAACTTCATTGTGCAGATAGCGTTTATTTGTGAGAGCAGAAATTGTGTGCATGAGTGAGTAGAAGTGATGTTTTTGTGCACAGTAGCATCTAAGCTTTGAAATGATGCCATTTGTCAGTAGGTATACCGGTTGCGTAATGACACAGTGGCTGTTAGGCAGGATGTACTCATATTTGAGAAACCGGGGAATTTCATGGCAGAAATGCACGGGCCTCATGCTTTGAAGCAATTTGTGCGAAAAGGAGGTATGTCATTTTCACGAATTTCGCACACCAGGTGTCTTAGTGGGTCTGTCATTTTCTGTGAATTTAAAAAAAAAAATTGTAGGATAAATTTTCAATGTAGGCGCAAGAATGTTATAATGGTCGTCTATGGGAAAAGTGACTGTGGTCCGTGCCCAGGTCCGCGGGAATACTGATGTTACGGCTATTTATGACAGCGACATATGTAGATACACGCACGTGCGCGTGTACGTGTGCGTGCGTGCGTGCGTGCGTGCACGGACAAGAGTAGAGGGAGAACGAGAGTGCGAGGGAGGCATGCTTCGACAATAAAAACATTATTTAGGAAATCTGAGATCGCTTCTGTTACGTACACTGTCAGCAAAAACATTGTTACGTACACTGTCAGCAAATACATTGTGCTGTTGCAAATTTCGCCACCAAAGACATGTTTATCACCACCCCACTGCACCTGGCACGAGACTACGTCTAAACGGGACACCCCACTGCACCTGGCACGAGACTACGTCTAAACGGGACACCCCACTGCACCTGGCACGAGACTACGTCTAAACGGGACACCCCACTGCACCTGGCACGAGACTACGTCTAAACGGGACACCCCACTGCACCTGGCACGAGACTACGTCTAAACGGGACACCCCACTACACCTGGCTCGAGACTACGTTTAAACGGGACACCCCACTACACCTGGCACGTGACTACGTCTAAACGGGACACCCCACTGCACCTGGCACGAGACTACGTCTAAACGGGACACCCCACTGCACCTGGCACGATACTACGTCTAAACGGGACACCCCACTGCACCTGGCACGAGACTACGTCTAAACGGGACACCCCACTGCACCTGGCACGAGACTACGTCTAAACGGGACACCATACTACACCTAGCACGAGACTACGTCTAAACGGGACACCCCACTGCACCTGGCACGATACTACGTCTAAACGGGACACCCCACTGCACCTGGCACGAGACTACGTCTAAACAGGACACCCCACTGCACCTGGCACGAGACTACGTCTAAACGGGACACCCCACTACACCTGGCACGTGACTACGTCTAAACGGGACACCCTAGTAAAGCTACGCTAGCTGCCACGTTGACAAATAATCTGAACCCCGGAAATTGTCGTGATAATCTTGATAAATGCCCTTGTCCAAACGTGTCATACTGGGTTGCACAACTGTAATTATTCGCATTAACACGTATTCAATTTGTTAACATAAGGTTTGTTTACTGAGCGGAAATACATGTTTGTCGAAATTCCGTCGCTGTATTGTTTTAATGTGTCACGGTTCCTATGTCCCGTTGCCATATTTGATTGCATGTTTTAGGCGTGATGTTTATTTGGAGGAAATCTAAGCGAATAATTTCATCTTCTGAACATAATATTAACTGTTCGCCCTTGTTCTGCTGATGTTTTAATAGAGTGTTGGTCAAATTTGTGGCTTTGGTGTACAGCGTTATGGTAGAAGCACATACAATAACAGCAGCGTATCCAGGGGGGTCTTATGGGTCTAAAGACCACCCTAGTCCATGTAGGGGGTCCCCCTGTGTCCGTGGCAAATATTACGGTAAAGGAACGCGTATATATACTTGCATCGGAACTAGTGTTAATGTAAAGACTGTATTAGCAGCCGGCTAATATTAACCCTTATGTAAGTAGAACGACACATGTGTCGCCGCCCCTCTCCCGGTTCGTAAGTAGAATGACATATGATTACGATTGACCGAGACCCTCTGCCAACAAGCCCATATCTGCTCCTGAATAAGGAATTAACAATAAAAGATTAAACGTAAAAAAAATAGAATATATTCACTTTGGACTATCTGTCAACGAATACGATCGTCTGCGATAGCATAATCCTTTATGCTAAACCAAACCCGGGCGAATCTGCGTGGGATTATGCATTTTCGTCTGCATAACTGCATCACAATTATGATAATATGCGAACCAAGCTGATATCATCGGACAGAGGCTGAGCCACGTCATTGCGTAACGTCTTGTTACGAAGCTCTAGGCACTGTTCCACCCCGCGGGGAGTTGACATGACTCACGCTGTCTCCGGCGTTGGGCTTATTCTTATCCAGGGGCGAGCAAGACAGCGTGGATTCAGAGCACATCCTATCGAGGGCCGAGCAAGACAGTGTGACGTCAGAACATCCGCATTCCCGCCAACCTGTCGTTGTGGTTTCCTTTACCTGGACGGTATATTGGCTACAGACATATTATCCAATTCAACCGCCGTTACCCATGCACAGTTCCAAGTAAACTGTGGATTGTGTTAATTGTTTGAGTAGGTGTGGATAAAGTGAGTTGAGGTTTAATGTTTTCGAATACTACGGCATTAAGGCTTCTTACCGTTGGCACTGTGCAGCCGCTGGCCCTGTTGTATCAGCCATTTGGCCTAACGCATTTACTAACAACATCAGCTATCGGGCCTGATTGGGTTTATGATGTTGTTTTATTAGAAAGTCATTTACCGAATTTCACGCATACTATTTTCCAAGTTTGAAAGCACCGCTATAATGGCCACCGATGGCTAAGCTGGTTGTGACCTGCCCCACTGTCGTGTACCCGGTCACAGGTGCTATCCACGTGTCGTCTCCCTGAAAGACAACGGAAAGTTGAGCGGATTCGTTACGCGACAGCCGGTTTCTTGACAATGCCTCTAGTCATACACACGCATCGGTTCTTGGAAGTGGATATTTCAATGAGACGTCATCTTCTGTGACGTGATGCCTTAAGCGTACGTACGTCAAACGTACGTACGCCGGTCAAACGTACGTACGCCGGTCAAACAAGTCTCGCGAAGCACGCGAATATACGGGCGAGTTTCCGTGAACAGCTATGAAAATAACAAGCAAGGACTCATTAGAAGCAGGTGTTATTGATCAGAACAGGAATCACGTACCCATATTCCCAGAACGTCACATTCGTGGTGTAAGCTTAATGATGCTATTGCGACAGCAGACACAATACACTTAATGAAGACAACGGGGCGCGGTGACTCGACGGTTGGAGCGCCGTCGGTCGAGAGGACCGCGGTTCTAGTCCACCTGCTGCAGTTTCGATCTGAGCCAGGGAAGTAAACGATCTCACACAGGGGGTAAAAATGTGTATGACCAAACTCTAACGCGCAATTGTGTGCATGGTGGGTGCTCTGCATGGTGTGCGCTGTGCATGATGGGCGCTGTGCGTGGTGGGCGCTGTGCATGGTGGGCGCGGTGCATGATTGGCGCTGTGCATGGTGGGCGCTGTGCATGGTGGGCGCTGCATTAGCTACTGCCGAAACTAGCTCTGATAATAGAGCAGAGCGCCATGACTTAGACGGACACCGGCGCTATAGAAGTCGTCACCATCGTCATCATTATTAATCTGACCTGATCTCGTTTGGTCGACAATGCTTAATTTGTTGGTTTCAGCGGGTGATGTCGGGTGAATTCGCACGTCACCGACCCACCCCAGTAAAACTCATTCGCAGAAACACCAACGCTGTCACGTTACCTGCGCCATGTCGACTTAATCATCTTCTGAGCAATATGGTTGTCATGAACGTGGTTCATTTACATCTCCGTCTCTGTATTGGATCATCTTCGTTTCACGTTTGTTGTATATGATGTCGTCTGCGTGCCATTAGCCACGATATTAACTGTCAGAGCGTGATTCCTAAATCGATCGTGGACTATTTCATTCCATCGGCTTCCATCTCCCAATTAAGAAATATCGTGCAGAAATTACGGCAAAAGCTCTATCGCTAAACCCGTTATTGCGTCGGCAGCAGTTTAATGAAGTCTGATTGTGCGGCTTGAGTTCGGATTCTGTCGAGCTGCTTAGCATTGGGAAGCATACACTGTATGTCGGTCTTGAGAAACAGGAATAAGACGAATAGAGGAAACAGTTGCGTGAACAGTTGTATAAAGATGCGTTTAAACAACACCTTTCAATCAGCCGAGTACAAAACCCACATTTCACAGCACGCACACGGGTAACACTGATACTGTTAATAAAGGAAACGTTTACGTTCTGTACCATAAAACTACAGACATGTCCATTTTTGTCACTTGTCGATTTGACTACCACCAATTCTTTCGCTAAAATTAAATAAAAATTACCCGTTCACATCCGGGTTAGTGAACAGCTCGTTGTTTACGTGTCGCAAGATTGAGACTTTCTGTTTTGTTAGTTACTTAATTGTGGTCAACACAAACACGAATATTGCACCGCTGAACACCAGACGATATGTCGAAAACACATACTGTGTGTACCGCGTAGTCTGCCGGAAAACCCCAGTCTAACCACGACCCAGACTTGTCGTCGCCACGGGGGAGTTCTCGGGTTTTCGGTGGCGGAAGTTAGGAAACCATTGCCAGTTCCATATGGTCGGGATCGACGCTAATTTCGCAAGCAACACAACTAATCCGGTTCACACCTGCCGGTGTTTAGTCCCGGTTTCTGACTGCAGTTTGTGGGTGGGAAAGGGCCAGGTTTGGTCGAGGATTCAGCACATTTGCCAGATGTCGGCCGCGGCGCTGCAGACGCGCTTGAATTCGACGTTCTTATTGTTTATTACTCCGCTATTTTAACTACATCTATATCTACTGTTTATACACGAATTACATTACTGCACATCTGAAAAAAAGAGGAAATCGCTAATATATTATTAGAAGTAAGGTGGATACCGTTTTTTTTTTGTACAGGAAGGAAGTTTTGTGTGCGTACTGTTTTAGTGGTCACCCCAGCGACACAAAAAGAATTTTTTATTTTATATAATTAACTATGACACCCATAGTTATAACACCAAAATACGTGTACAAATATAATAAAAAACAATCATGATTTCGTTTCCAAATATCTTCAGTTTGCGCGTGTCTGTTGACAGTTCGGTAAACAATGAACTTGAATACTTCCAATTCATTTTGGAAGCGGTAATAGAATCCTTGTAGCATTTGAATGACAGTATATATTCGCGGCCCTGTCATTTGTTTAACAATAATTTATCACCTATGCGGATGAAATGGCACTTTTCATCTGGTTGGCTCCGTGATAAGCGACAGAGGCAAAGCTCAGGGGCCGTAGTGAGTGAATAAATGTCAGAACGGTGACGCTTTCAAATGAACATCGTATCGATTCAAGTCTCATCGTGATCCGCGGGGAGTTCATCGATGCGTGAGTTAACATTAAGTGAGCAAAAACGTTAAAAAGGACGATGTTTTGCTCAATCGAGCGCATTGTTCATCAGTGTAGATCTTCACAAGTGCTATTTGTAACAAAATAACAAAATCAGATACGTAATGCAACTCGTCCTACGGATACAGCTTCACTTTTATTGATGAATTCAGTGTTAGTCGTGACCATTTCAGATGATACGTATACTTTTGTTAACAGAGGGAGGGTCATTTTATAAGCGTCTGTCAACGTTTTGAGCAATAGTGTGAACGTTGAATAAATACTACTTTGCTCGAAATCCTTATGCTATCTACGGGGAAAGACTAATTGTTTTTTACATAAAAATATCTGCAACTGATTATTTTAAATAGCATATCACTATATACTTTTCTTGTCACTGACAAGACGAAGACTTTTGTAAAATCCATGCATTCCGCTTTACAACGAAAACACGTTTACATGTGTAACTGTTTACACAAACAGTCGGATTCGGTATACCTTCGCAGGTACTGATCTCACTTCCAAATAACGTTAGCACAACTAAAATTAATTAATTGGGCAACGTAAGTGTCGTAATAATAACATATTATACAGTCATTATTCATTAACCCTTTTCATTCCGTGGTACAGACCATATTGGAGACGTTCACACTGACGATCAATTACGATTTCACGATTAAAATTTTGACCTATCGTGTGCGGTTGTTGCAGGAAGCCGGTCAGCGCCATTCGGAGCAGGAGACTTTGAGATGAAGATGAAACTGAAACAGTTGATGGCCAGTACTCTGCCGAGGGCAAGGAAGAGCAGAAAGAAGACCTCGGTGACACAACAAAGTGGCGACCCGTCGGGTCAGACGACACTGCCACTTGATTTCGCGAAACAGCACGATAAGACTTCAAAGCGCGCGACAACAGACGCGGCAACTCCACGACCCCTGGCGAAGGAAACGTGCGCTGCGCAGCGCGACCTAGCGAATGGATCGGGAGGCGTCGCGGTTTACAACTCGTTGCCGCTGAACGTAACGTTGAACATCAATGTTGTTAACAAGGACGAGTCTGGTTGCTGCACGAATAACAACCTCGTCGAATATCCCCAGTCCCCGCTGTACGCGACCGACGAATATTACTCGCACTATCTGGCGTCGCCCGACGGCATCTACAATACCGTTCCGCGTACGAGATCTGGAATCCGGACGAATCCGTGGCTTCCGTCGCCTCGCGCGTCCCCGGCAACGTCGCCGGCCGTGTCGGCCACCACGTCGCCGACCTGCCCAGGAATGACGCTGTTCTTCGGAGACGAAAGCGCCACGAAAAGCCGACGACTCCAAGACGTTCCGGTAGCACTGACGCCCTACAGACGCCACTCCGTCGAGTGGGACACAGAGTCCGTGTCACCGATGCAGATGTCGATCACATCGGACATCGGCAGTTCCATCGCCACTACGGAACGGGTGGAATCGCCGTTTTCCGCGGACGACGACGCGTCGGAAAAACTGTTTTCGTCCGGAAATGACATCAGCACCGATATATCGCTGAGGCCGGAGTGCGATCAGGCCATAATGGATTGTTGTAAACGTGATTTATCGCGCGAATCCGTCCCTGGCGCAGATGCTTTCGAAGCACAGGCGACAAATGAAACCGAATCGAAATGTCCACCAACTGATTCGACGAGTGAACCCGATGTAGACTTGTTCGTAAAGGAACCAGTGTCGACCGCTTTGCATTGCGATGACGTCGCTATTCCAGAAAATACCTCTCCGGAGAAACAGGGCGCGTCTAGCACATCGGATCGAGATACTGATGCCGAGAGCGAGGTGACTTTCGACGAAGCAGACATAGCAACAGAGCCCTTAGTCTTAGCCGACGAAGACTGTAGCGACGCAAAAGACATCGTTCCCTGCGATTCGACTCCAGAAAACCACCAGCTATATTTCCGTCCCACCCAATTATCGCCGATAGATCGCAAGATCAAGGAAGGTGAAAAGGAACCGCAGAAGGCATGCATCGAATCAGACGGCGAACAGGTGTCACGACGTCTCGTCATCCAAACGAGATCTCTCGACGAGATCCGGTCGAGTCTACGCGAGAAGGTTCTGCGCCTGCGCCGTGAGAAACTACTGGTCGACGAGAAAGTGCGTCAGGCGCAGGACGAGGACCGGATACGACGTCAGGAGAAACTGCGCATGCAGCGCCAGCTGACGTCCTATCGGAAGCACGTGATGCTACGCACGCTACACGAGCTGCGTGCGCAGTTGGAACGCCAGACAGAACGGCTACAGGAGACTTACTCGGACGTGATCGACGCTCGCTGGACGAACTCGTGCAGACGCTCGCGAGCGCGAGCACGCGGAAGTGACGTCACGCGAGAGAGGCGCCACTCTCAGTGACGCCGATCTGCGTGCGACTACAGAACGTAGATGCAGATTTACATTTTATCATGAATTTGTTTTATACCGAACATTAGCAACCTCTCGTAGCTGGTATTGAGCATATGTTTGTGTCCATTGTTCACGAACTGTGTAACTGTTCGTGACGGTTCAACAACTGTGTGACCGTACGTGACGGTTCAACGTAGTGACGTTACAATTGTATACGGAATTCTAACCATTGCACACATCTGAGTGCGCTAAAAGCTTAGCGACG